>OU383789.1:8427602-8887640 GCA_910950805.1 Acrocephalus scirpaceus scirpaceus
AAAGCTGCCCACACACCTCCATCCCAGAGAGCTGCGTGGGCATGGCCTTAGTCATTGGGGGATTTTAATGGGGTTGCCATCCTTCTTGTTTCCCCCTAGGGCTCGTGCTGAAGCTGTGGGAAGCAGCACAGTTCCCAATGCACTAGGGCTGTCACTCACTATCATCTCACAACAGCTGCTTTCCCTTATCCTGCAGGGACAAGGGTGGGGTGCCCCTACACAGATGGAGCGATGTGGAAATTATCTGCAAGCTTGGTACGGAGGGTTGTAACTTCTGAGAGATTTATTCCATGTACCATATATCAGTTAAATTCCTGGAGGCTGAGGCCAGAGTTATGCAGATGAAGGAATTAGCATAAAAACTATTTACAGTACTTATTCCATTATTATACTATCAAAGTGCTTCACAGGCTCTAATTAATTCCTGTTGCAGCTTCTCTGGGAAAATTGTTATTCATCCAAGTCTGAAAATAAATTGAGCTGTTCAGGGATAAGGCCCAGGTTAGTAGCAGAGTCAGATTGGTTTCCAGATAAGCCAGGTGCCTGCATGCCAGTGAGGTCACAAAAGATGTCCATCATCGAGTGGGAACAGGTACCTGGGTATTAGCTGGTGTCCTGTCTGCTGGGCCAGCTTTTCTGTCTGAGCATCTATAACAGCAGTACTTCTGTGCATGTAGGTGGAATTTGATACTGAATTTCAAAGGCTAATAATTTTCCAGAGTGCTTTTCCTTGTTCCTCTGTCTGGAGAGCCTGCCCAAATGAAAGGCAGAGCAAAGCAGGGCTCCCTTGCCTCAGCCAGGGAAAGGATCAAAGCTCTGGATGGTGCTGAAGGCACATGCCTGTCTTGCTTACCTGCACTAGTTTACGAAGCTGCTGGTCTAGGGAAATTGGTAGGTGTCAAATCTATATTAAAAACTGCACAGGAGTGGCATTATAAGTTTGCTGCACCCTTGTACAACTGATTAGATCAGGCTGTGTTTTGCTAGAAGCAGCCGGTTTTGGAAATCTTGCTTTTCCCAATCAGCCTTGCTGCCTTTCCCTGGTGTCTCAGGAGCCACAGGTGCATGTGCTGTTTCTCCTCCAGGCATTTATAAAATTTACAAGGCTGAAAAAAATTGCAGTGCTGAAATTTGGAGCTGATGGTCTTGAAGTGTGCTGCCTACACTGCCAAACAGAGGTGGTCAGAGAAATTTCTTCTCTCCTGCTGTAAGGCTGCACACTTGATGTCAGGAGTGGTGCATTGAGTGCATTTGAGGGATGGTGCAGGTGTCTTTGTGAAGCTGTTTCCTTGTCTGATGTTTCTGACCTACTGTGGCAGGACTGAGCTGTGTCAGTCTGTCCTGCATATTCCTGCCATCATTAAAGCCCTGGGTACTGAGTGCTACTGTCTGTGCTCTTGCGCTGTTCATTTAGGGATTTAGGGCAGAAGTGCTTTATGTTGCCATTGTCATTTTGTAAGGAGCAAAGAAAAAATGCAGTGTATTCCCTAGATCCAGGATAATCATATCTTGACAGCATACTAATTAATCATCTCACTAATTAATCAGGTAATTCTTTCCCATGTTGCTGTCTAATTACTGTTTAGTAGCCCAGACTTCAGTGTGCAAATAACTAATATTTTCAAGCAGGGGTTTCAAGGAGAGGAGCACAGTGGGGCATGACTCCTGGTGTAACTCTTCCACCTTCTTTGAATTAGTCCTGGGATAAATTTGATCTGTCAAATCTTTTAGTCTGCTGAACCACGGAGCAGCCCTAATTATTGCCATATTGGCCACCAGGAAAGAGTGTGCCCAGCTCCACTGCTGAGTGCAATGGGCTGAGCTGCTGTCTTGCAGCTGATAATGTGCTCAGAGTACATCCATATGTTGGCTCCCCAGGAGCTCTTCCCAACCTAGCAGATTATAAGCTAATGAGCTTGAGCCATACTTTGGGGATCAATATACAGGATGCTCTTAAAAGATGGGGTTGTATATTAGAGTGTGCTGAATGTCTCCATGGTAGAGATTTACTTGTAAGCCAGGGAAGACAGCAAAGATAAAAATTACAATTGCTTAACGTGTATACTTTGAAATTGCTTTTCACTTCTGCCTCCAGTTCATTCCCTTCCAGTTTAGTTGGGTTTCCCAATGTGTACAATGTGTCCTGATTCTGTGTGTGCATGCATGAATCCAAATTCTATCCAGCCAAAAATTTAGACTCATTCAGAAATTTCAACCACACTTGGAAAAGCAGTAGAAACTTTACAATATTAATTTTTTGTGTTTCATAAAAGTAGCCTTTTTATGAGTTTCATTAAAGCAGGCACAACAGACCTTCATCCATGGGACTTTACCAGTGTAAAAATTATTTCATTCTTCAGCACTATTCCCGTATGTGAAAAAAATCAGTGAAAGCTGATACAAGGCAGTTTCTCACTTGCTGAGCTGCCTCTTGGGGTAGAAACATTTAGGTGTGTGTGATTTGGGTTGTTGTTAGCTATATCCCATAATATCTGTGTCAACACTATAAAACTAATCCCCAATACATCAGTGTCCAGCTTGAACAGCATATGTACACCTACCTTGATATTGGCTGTGGACCCACTGATAATTTAATATCTCCCATTTTTTCAAAGCTGTGTGACCCTAACAAAGAAGTGACTTCATGTCTTGGTGTCATGTTTACCCCAAACATATTGCAGCAATTTTCTCATGTTTTTTATTGCTCAGTTGTACGCAACTGCCTTGTATTTGTGTGTTTGATTTTCCTTGGCTTGTTTGCTTTCCATTATCTGTCTTCATGGTGATAAAAACTGCTGCTGTCAACCTTAGAAATTATGTGCAGGCTCTGCTCCCAAAAGCTGCCTCGTGGAGCTTCTCCCCAGAGGAGCCAAGAGGAGGGAAATGTCGACCAGATAAATAGCAGGTGCTCTCCAAGAACGTGTGCTGAAATAAAAGCAGCTAAAAATAGTCTCTAAGGCTAAATGTGAATCATCTGGAGAGCAACTTGCAAAATTTTCTGCAGGAAAATCCTGAAAGGAAGAAGCCATGCTTTTGGAAGCAATCCTGCAAGCTGGAAGCCAATAAAGTCTTCTGTGAAAAATTGCAACTTCCAACATGTGCCCTTGGGGAGAGTTCACCTTGCCCTGGATCTGCCTTTTCCACTTTTGTTGGGGGTTAGTCTCCTTCTTACTGGTGCAGGTTTTGGTTGTCTCCCAAGGGATGGGATTTTTTTTATTCAGATTTGATCCTAAAGAACCAGAACTCCAGCAAGCAGAATCAGACTTTGTTAAAACAGCCAGTCCACAGAATTTCTCTCTCCTCCAGGCAGTTTGCACGTGCCAGAAACATGGAAAGGTGGTAAAACTTATTAAAAAATAGTGAGTTTGGTTGTACCCCTTCTTCCAGTGGAAATGATTATCCCCACTGACTTCCCTCAGCCATTCATTTGTCCCTCTTTCCCAGCTGTAATCTGTTTCTGGGGTTTACCTTAGAGCTATTTCCAATGCAACACGTTTAATCCGAAATTGAAGTCTTTTTGCGCAGAGGCCTTGGTGTCGTGTGGTGAATATCTTAGATGCAGAGAGGGATCAAGGTGGCTTCTTAGTTACCAGTAGTTAACACAACCCATTGTGGTTGATTTAATTGCCATTTATCCATGTCTTTGTGTGCCCTGCTCAGAAGGATCACAAATTGGAAATAAGACAGCGGATAAATAGCCGCAGTTTTGCTGTGGCACCAGGCGAAACCTCAGCTATAGTGCAGCCCTAGTGTGTTCTGACAGGCATTGAGGAGCAGCTGAAGCCTTTCTGCCTGACAATGCTGGGCCACAAAAGCAGCATTAGGGCCAGCAGTCCCGGCCAGGCGGGAGTAGCTGAGCGCAGAGGGATCCCCAGGCTCTGCACAGCAGCTGGGGACAGGACAGCGGTGCCACGGCCACGGGAGCAGGCACTGAGCTGGCACAGGGCACTGGAGGAGCCCTTGGCACACAGACACTGCACCCCTGCTTCTCCAGCTGGCTGTGTCTCTTCTCTGCCTGTCTTGCAATGAATTTTTGCATTGGCGTTTCACATGCTGGATGTGCCAAATTCAGTGGTAAAGCTGTTTTCTCTCAAAGTTGAAATGTCCATAAAATGCTGATTTTGACAACATTTTGGCTCAGGAGAAAGGAAATTATTTGTGAATTTCAGAGTTTCTCATTTTGATGTCTTTCAAGAGAGGAAGTTTCAAGTTTTCATTTTGACTTGATTTTGATTTGTTTAATCTTTAAGAACACTTCAAGGAACTGATTGGCACCAGTCTTTACAAAATTCCTCTAGTGAGCACTTTCGCATTTTCCTTTAATTCTTTTCAGGAGTATCGAAATTCCTCTTTCAGAATCCCTGTTTTCAGCCTGAGGCTTGTGAAAGACAGGGCAGCTACCCAGCAAAGCAATCTAGGAATATAATGGGAACGATATTTCATGAGAAATTGTTATTTTCCATTCAGGAGAAGAATGACTAATGTGTAGTGCTTTTCTACTAGCTGTTAACAATGCATTTCGTTTTTCCTGATGTGTTTAGAAGAATGCGACAAGAGCCCCGAGGCATCTTCTAAAAAAGAGACGTATCACTTGGCGTTTTTACAGCGAGCTGAGGCTTTTCTGGGTTACACACGTCAGTCAAAGCGAAGTGGTGAGTGTAGCTTCCATTACCCACCAGAAAGGAAACAGAAGGAAACAGTCTGATAAAACTATCGTTTTATTAAGCAAATATTCCTATGTAAGGTCAAGACATTGCTGCCTGGTGAATTTATTCCAGACTTCAGGCCTGCTTTTTAAAAAGCTTTAAGTGTGAGCAGATAAGGAGTTAATTTACCTTTTCAGAATTAGACCTTCTTAGTCCTTCTGAAAAATTCATGGAAATTGTGAATGGGAGAGATACATTTTTAAACATGCTTGGTTTATTTAAGTGTAGTATTTGCCAGTCTTTGCTGTGCAGTGTGGAGCCCTTCCCTTTCAGTTCACGTCCCAGGACATCCCAACTCCGCTGGAGAACTGTCTTCACCCTCTGCCCTGTAGCCCTTGCCTCTGTATTCTTAAATTTTGTGGACATCAGGCCCAACTGTGCATTGATTTGACCTAGAAACTGAGCCTTACCTGCTTGAGAGTGCTGTGTCTTCAGCATCTATGTGTAAAGAGCTGAGATGTCCCAGCAGCCTCACTCCCTGGGGTGTCCAGAACTAGTTCTGTTAACAGATGATCATCTTTCTGGCAGAACTATTCACGCTTAATCTCTTTTGGGCTGAGTGATGAAGCTGGTTAGAGGCAGAACACTCCGGGGCTCAATGCAAGTGCAGTGCCAGGAGTGTTTTTCTGCAGCGGCAGAAAAGCATTTTATTCTTCCAGAATGTGTCTAGGAGTACAATGAAGTGTGAAAACTCAGATACAAAACCAGTTACTTTCCTGTGGTGCTTTCTTGACCTCCAACTCTCCTTTACAACCCTGTTTTTTGAAGTCAGGAACTGAGGTCCTGCTGGGAGGGGACCTTTAACTGGTTTACTTCAGCCATATTACACGTGGTCTTGTACAAGGGGTTCATTTTGAGTTACTTACACACCCATAATGGTAACTGTAGGAGGAAAGAAGAGGATTAAAGTATATCCTCCCTGAAAACTTAAATACTGGGAATGTTTGAGCCTCAAACATTGAGGCAACCCTTATCAGCAAAATTCAACGTTCATGAATTTTCATTGTTGCAGAAATCTGATTTTTTGAGGTTGGTCTAGTTAATAATTAAATGGTAGAAAATGGCAGGAAGTGGGTTTTCTATACCATTAAAAATAGAAAGATACTGAAAAATGTTGCCTACCCTAATTCAAGAAGTAATTTTCAGAACTCTTTGTGAGCAATAGGGGGAAAAAAACCCTCAAAAACATGTTGGATCAGCCATACAGATAATTTTAAAATGCTTTGATTTAACTTCCATAATGTGAAATTCTTGTTGTAGTTGACTTATCTGTAGAAACACAGATTAATGTTGAACAAGGAAGCTGGAGTGCATTTAGGATCAGCTGTAACACTGGCGAATGGGATTCTTAAATGTCTGTTCACCTCTTCTGGTTTTGCACTAGTTCCATGGGCTCTGTGAACCTTTCCCTTCTTAACCACCACTAAGATATGGAATAGCCATTAACTCAATTAACACGATGAAGGGGCAACAAATTCAAAAGGGTGAGAGCCCAGAATGACACCTGTAATACTGATTTGAGAGGTAGCAGAGAGGTATTTTTTCAGATAGACAGGTTTGGCTTCTGCTGCACTTGAGACTTCTGTTTTCCTCTGATCTGACTATTTCTTCCTCTCTAAAACTTCACACATCTTGTATTTTGGACTGTGATATCTTTGAGAAAAACCTTGGCACCATAAGAGCCAACTGACCAGGACCTGTTGCCATAATGCAAAAGTTTAATTGTGTGTTGCTGCAGGAGTTGATTTTATGAATTCCCTGTGTTTCCATCAACAATCATTTACCTGCCAATCATGAAATTTTAGCTTAGCGGATTCTTACAGTTGTTCAGAAATAACTGATTCCACTGCAGATTTCGGCATCAAACCTGGGGGCAGACTTCAATCCTGCCATTGTTTCTGTGATCTCGGAGCAGCTCAAAGCAAGGGAGTGAGGCAGAAAATCTATTTATTTTAAAAAAACCTAACATAGTTTTTAACATCAGTTACAATTCCAGATAGGAAATATTTCATTAATAAGCAATATTTCAAACTGATGAGAGCACTTAATGGAAGTTTATCTTTACCTGAGTGAAAGAAAACGATGCTGTTCGCAGCCCTGTGTGATGCCCGTGGCCGTGCTGAAAGGAGCATTTGATTAGGAATGCCTTGGCCAGGGCGAGATCGGGAAGCTTTGGAGTCTGCCCCGGGTGTCTTGGCAACGATACACAGTTGAGAGCCCACATCAGCACAGGCACAGAGCCTGTCCCAGGTCTGGCTTCACATCCCACTTCTGCAAGGCAAGAGAGAAAACTTTGCTGCTGCCGAGACAGGCCTTAGAGAGACTGCAGTTCCCGTAGAGACTTTCACAGTCACTCTCAGTAAGTAC
This sequence comes from Acrocephalus scirpaceus scirpaceus, assembly GCA_910950805.1. NCBI lineage: Eukaryota > Metazoa > Chordata > Aves > Passeriformes > Sylviidae > Acrocephalus > Acrocephalus scirpaceus. Next base: position 8,434,676 of record OU383789.1, read on the forward strand.
AATTTTAAATTTAGGAATGTTTTCTTCCCTCAGAAGTCATCTTTGTTAAGCGTGCTGTCGTTCAGGGATGTAAATCAGGCTAAAACGCAATGTTGAAACGTACAGAAGCCTGCTTTCAATTAGTGTGAAGCTGCTTTAACTAGCTATTAACTGAGTGGTGTGGGACCGAAGGAGCCAAATCTTAGAAAACCTTAGAGATTGGGAAAGCAGAGCCTACCCTTCCCCCTTTGTCAGTTTGTTCTTTTCAGGGCGAGCCCGTGGCATTCACTGTGTGTGCCGTGGTACCTACAGCAGAGCAGAGACAGCCCCATGGGCTCTGCACATCTCCTCCTGCCCGGCTGATGCAACAGGAGCCCTGCAGTGCACAGGGAGCCATTCCTACGCCTTGGGCACTGAAGGCAGAGACTGTGATGAAGCAGGCTTGAAGAGAAAAACTGAGCTGAGCTGTTCTCTGTTTCCTAAGCTGTCTATTTTCTTAGGCAGAGCTGGAATGTACTGTGAGATTTTGTTCCCACTGAGCTTTTCTGCTTTCTGAGGTGTTTGTGTTTGCTTTTAGTGGAGTAAGAAGTGATTGTGGAAAGCCTGGAGATTTATTCCAAATCAAAGGAGAGGATATGATTGTGGCTGTATAGCTGGCTTAGGGTAGGGGTGTCTGCATCTATCTCTAGCCTCTGTCACAGCCTGAGTGTGGCCTCAGGGAAGGAGCTGATCTCCCTGAGCACTTAAAGCGAGCCCACAAAGAGCCTTTCTCCCTGGCATGTGATGTGCCTGTGTGGGCTGCACTGGGGTGGGTAGACATGACTGGCTGCTTCGGTGCTCATGGCAACCTCTCTGCACGCCTTTGATGCAAACAGCAGTTGCTGCAGTGATGTCTGCACTCCTGGCTCAAGCATTTAGGGGCAGAGGTGTGCACAGGTGTGGCACATCCTGTGAACAAGCACGTTCCCATGAGGTACATGTCAGGGTAGAGCTGTGGGACTCACAGGTTGGCCCAGCTCCCTGCAGTGGTACCTGTGTTCTCTAGGGAAAGGCCAGGGCAGTGGCACAGCTCCTCATGTGCATTTCTCTCACAGCTCAACTGCCTAAAGCTGTATCCTGAGGAGCACTGCTCCCATCACTGCTGCGTGGTGACTCAGGCTGCTGCCAGGGAGCTGAGTGTGTCTGCTTGTCCTTCAGCCAGGGACAGGGACCCTCTGTGCCACCCAGCGTGAAACAGCAGCACTTCGCAGCAGCTCATGGTGTGGGGATGAAGCAGATTAGTCATAGAGTACAGTGAGTGAAGGATTCAGACCTGATCCTTTGGGAATAGTGAACACTGCAGTGAGAGGAAGGGAAGTCACGACTCAATTTATCGATGCTTTGTGATCAGGCAGTTGTACAAATGCTTTCTGTGCAGGGACTGTGCGTGTAAAGGAACTTAGTTCAAAGGCTGCACACATCTGATGCTCAGGCCAAATCCCTGTAGCTTTAGTTCCCTGTTGGAATGAATGTGTAGTTCAAGTGAGGGCTGTCATACTTGACTGGCAGCCAGATGAGGCTGCTGCACCTCATCAGCTCTCCTTGGCCCAGAACTGCTCACAGCAGTGTCTGTGGGAAGCCAGCTGTGACAGAGCCGGGGACCTCTTGAGAGGTGACAAGGATTTGGCTGACCCTGCCCTTCTCCACTTCCAGTATCACATGGGAGATACCAGAACCTTGCCTTTTAAATCAGCAGAGCTCACTGAAGTCAGGACTGTGCATTCTTAATTAGAGCCTGGTCTGTCATTGTTTCAGAAAGAATCTGACAGCCCTGGTCAGTAAGAGGAGTGTCCTCACTGCTCTGTCCTGCTCCCCTGGGTGGAGGGTGGTTCGGCTGGAGTGTGGTGAACTCCTTGGGTGCAGTCTGCTATTGATTGGATGGTTTGGGTTTTCCTCCTGCCTTGGAAAAGGCCGTGTACTCCACAGCAGTATCCATATGGATATTTCTGATTACTCCCCTGCAGCCGTGTGTGATGGCCTCGAGGGTTTAGTGTAGCTCTGGCGTTGCTGAGCCTGTTCCTTCAGAGAACCGCTTTGTGTCACCCGAGTAACCTGTGCACATGAGCTGTGCTCTGTCAGTCTCAGAGATGCCAGTTTGCCTCAGAACTGTGCTTCTGCCATGGCTGATGGGGAATTGTCGTGGGAAAGATGCAGAATAGATCACATCCTTATCACGTTGTGGCCCAGTTCACTGTAATTCTTGTTTCCTACAAGACTGCTTAGGCATTCATAACCCATTTTTTTCCCCTTGGAGAGAAATGTGGTATTTTAGTAGCAGAAACCAGCATGGATATTAGTTAATTCCAAATCATAACATACTGTAGTGTTTCCTGTCTGTTTCCCTCATTCATCTCGGTGTATAAAATGTGCTCCATGAGGAGACTTTCCATGAGCGTGGAGCAAGTGTCCTTTCATCTGTGCCTCCCTCCTCCCTCACAGAGTGTTTGTGTGTGTTAAATAAAGCATCAGGGTTGGTCAGCTCCAGCTTGGACTCATCTCGTGAGTATTAAGGGCTCTCTGTCTCTCTCGCCTTAATCTTCCCCTTGCTTTCTTTCTGTCCCTTCCTCTATTCTCCAGTAACAGTGCCACCTAATTAGGTCATGGATTGCTTCATACTCAGAACCTTTCAGGAGGTTTTCCAGTAGCTGTGGGTTTTGTTACTCAAGGCACTGGCTCTGCTTGCCCAGCTTTCCTGCTTTGTGCCTCTATTAAGTGCTCCTAACACAGAAATATTTCTCATTCACATGGCTGCGGCAGTAAAAGCCATGTTAGTTCCATAGCAAGCTGCTACTGACTCCTCGGGGAACTCCCAAAGAAGCATTTTATTCTGAGATAAATCTGCTTTTCCACATTCCCTACTGTTTTATTAATAAGGATATTTTCCTGAGAAGGAGATTCTCGCCGGCAGCTTCAGTGGCTGCTCCTCCCTGGAGCCCAAATAATGCCTCCTGCTTGCTCAAGATGTTGGGATTCCCATCTGGGTAACAACACACATGTACTACTTTCAGGCTGAACAGGGGTCAGCAGCATGTCAAGACATACTTGGGAGTATGGCCTTTAGCTCGTATGAAACAGACCTAATCCAAGGTGTGGTTGGCCCCACATTTTGTTGTGTCCAGATTCAAAGACTCATTTACTGCGAGGTGTTATTTTTCCTCACAAAGAAAATTCAGTTAAGCCTTAAGGAGTAATTCCAAAGGATGTGCTGGTCAGTATAATCAAGAACTAGATTTTTTTATATCTGTAACCAAAATCTAGGAAACACTCAATACATCCAAATCAATCTGCAGCCAGAAGTCTGTGACAGGGTGAGCTGGGACTAGGTACAGCCCTTACAGTGGGTATTTGTAGCTGATTGCTACCTCCTTCCTCAAAATAAAATACCATTTTTCTCCTATTCTCTAATCTAGCTTTTAAAGCAATTTAATACATGGTCCTATATTATGGTTGTAAATTATGGTATCCCCAAATATTCTTAATAGCTGGATAAATACACAGAAAAAAAAAAAAAACCCAAAGAGATGAAAGAAGGGCTGATAATTCAGAACGATTGAAAAGATTTCTACTTTTCTTCAGAGTTAATTGAGAGCAAAGGCTGTTGCCCCTTTAGTGCACAAATTTCAATTAGACTGACAGCAGAGCTGGTCACAGAAGGCTGAACCTGGCCTGTAACAGTTTGTCAAGGAAAATCTTTCCTGTTTCAATCATTGAACCTTGTTAAATCAATTTCATACAATGTTTTAGTCATTGCCTTTCATTCATGCCCAACTACAGCTTTTTTCATAGCAAGCAGTGACAACAGAGTTTGCATGCTGGAAATAACAAGACTGGCTGTGCCTGGTCACATGCAGCCTAAGAGACTGTCCAGAAATTTTCATCTTGTTGTCTACTGGATAAAAAGAGAAACAGGAGGTGCTTCCAGCTCCTTTTCCAAGCAAGATACCAGTGCATTCAGGTGAGATGGTGATGTCCAAGTTTTTAGCCTGAGTAAATATTTCACTCAGGATGTTTTGTAACACCTTTCGAAGTGAAGATCACATATGGCTATGGAGGGACCACCTTGGCTGGCTTTTTTCCTGTGACATTTTTTGACATTGCTTGCTAAATGTGGCTTAGCAAAAGAGTGGAAAGATGCTGAAATATGGGAATTGGATGAGGGAGGCAAGAAAACTACATGTAAAGTAAAGGCAATAAGAATTGGAGGGCAGCTTTCAGGGCAGTTAGGATGTCCCAGATCTGACCCCCACTCCTGTCTCCAGAAATCTTATAAGGTAGGTTATTCAGTAAACTTCCTGGACTAGTAGATAACATCCCTTGCAGTGCATTTCTGCTCAAATTTGTATCCAGTTTGTTGTGTCACCTCTGATTTCTTTTGAGATTCACTTCTCATTCCTTAATCACTTCAAGCACTTAAATCCAGTGGGAATTTGGAGTAAGTCAAGAGTTTTGAGCTCAGCCTCCTCTGCTGTCTGAAGCTGAAATGAGCCAACCTCAAGAGCTCCTTGAGATATCCTTTTTGAGCAAGATGTCCTGTCAGTTGTACATGGAAATTACAATCACCATGATCATTTTATTTTTTTTCCCTTCATGTCCCTGTCCCAGCACACGAGATATCAGGCATGTGGGCTGACCTCCTGGAGGAAAAGGCATGCTGCCAGGGGAGTAGATCTCAGGGCTTTATAGAAGGAAGTGTCCCATTACCAGCTGATTAAACCCATCTGGCAGAGCCCAGAGCACAAAGCATTGAGCCAGAAGCAGTAATCCAATAACTGTCTTGAGAGGAGCCTGCGTAGCCTTTGGGGTGTTCCCAGGTGAGTCCCTGCAGTGTCTGCAGCCTCAAAGGACAGTCCTCTGGGTCTTGTGCATTCCTCTGAGTTCGGGGTGGAGAAAGGCAGTTGCACTTTGTGGAAGGGACCAAGGGGAGGGTTGGTCGCACAGCTCAGGGTGTGCTCAGTGATTGAAAGGCTGATGGCTCTGACTGGAGGATCTTTAGCTCCAGCCACACAGGCAACCTAAGAAGCCCAGCAAACTGCAGCTGGGTGATGAATTGGTGTTCACATCTCAACACAGGAGATGGGGAGCCAGGCCCCCGTGGAGGCTGGCTCTTCTCACCCTCTCTCCTGGGTGCCCGTGCCCACCATTTGTGGTGCTGTGGTGTGGGCTTCTGGCGGGGCTGTGTCACATCCCTGTGAATGCCTTGAATATCTTGAGGTTTTGGAGTGGCATTAAATGTCTCTGTGCAGGCAGGTGAAGCCAATCTTCAGTTGTGCTGGACACCAGATAGGAGTGACTGATGATGCTGATCCATCCCTGGGCTGTCAGTGCTGCCCCTGCCTGCCTGGGGCTGAGCCACCAGGAAGGAAACAGGGAGCAGACACTCCCTGTCAGGGGTAACTGACAGCAGGGGCCCAGTGCAGACACTGCAATTATTTCCTTCATTTTCCTTTTTCCTAATTGTAAAATATGTGATTGCCATAGGGGAGACCACCTGCTGTTGTACTGTGATTTGAGAAAGTCTTTGAACTTGTTTCTCTTGAGCTTTGGTCAGCCGGATGTAAAACAGAAGCAATTAAAACATGCGAGAAGATCTGGAAGATGGATATGGAAGTCTGGTCAAAGCCAGCTCTGCAAAGGGGATGGAAGAGAAGGAGGGCAGGTTTATCTCTGGGGTGAAGGGCACTTTTCCCCCAAGACTTGCATGAAGCTTTAAACCACACCTGCAGTGTCCATGCTATTTCCAGGCAGAGCAGTTGTGTCTGCAGGGCAGGTACAAATGCAAACTCTCCTGGCAGAGCTGCAACTCAGCCATGTATCTGAAGCATTTACTTCATGTCAGTTGCTACTTACAAGTAAAGTGCCAAAATGCAGCATTTAATACCTGTGAGCCTGGAAGATAGAAATTACTCCGGGCAAGGAGGGGCTAGCAGCATTGGGGAGGTTGTAGGAGCAGAGCAGTCGCGTAGTACACACTTCTGTCCCTCTTTAAGCTCAGTGGATGAAGGGCACCAGAAGTTTCCAACTTGTCTTCAGGCCTTGGAAAGCCTTGGCCTGCCTGGAGGCACCCATGGGGTCAACACTATCCCCAGGCAGGGCACAACAGGACCTAACAGGGAGATTAAAGCAACAGAGATGTTCATGAAGTGTAGCTGGGACCCAACACGAGTGAGTAGAACTGAATGAGGGAGTTGAGGGCTAGTGCCAAATGTGTCTTTATCGAAATAAAGGTTTGCTACTGATGTCAGTAGCTTTTAGACCAGGCTTGAGCAAAAGTGCTGGTGCTCACTGGGTCATTGTAGGCTGCCTTTATCTGGTGGCCAGCTTCTTTTAGCATTGCTGGATGTCGAAAAACCACATTACTTTTCCCAGGAGCAGCAGCTGAAATATTGATTTCAGCTGGGGAGCTCTGTGATGGACTTCACTCAGGGCTTGGGGAGACTTCCAGTTTTGATATTAATAGTGATTTAATGATAAAATAGCAGCACGACTTGGGAAGGAGAGACAATTGATCCAGTGAGGCAGCCTCACAAATAGCTGTGTCCTGTGTGTTGGGGAATCAGAGCACTGCTGTCCTCCAGGTCGCTGCCCAGGGCTCAGTCATTTGTCTGAGCCCCAGTAAACAAAAGCACAGATGTAGAAGGAAATGCATCCTCTCTGCCACAGCAGAAAATTAATTGTGGAGTCCTCTCACCCCACCCTTGCCCACTGCTCAGGGAGGAGGGAAGGAGTGGAGCCAAATATTTGAGGAAGATATTTCCAGGATGAGGGTAATTCCAGTCCTTGCAGCATCCATCCTAGCAGGGTACTGCACTGAGTTCTGGGCATTGTAAGAATGGGGAAAGAAGCATGCAAGTCCTAACTTTATCACTTTTCTTGTCTGAGCTTGAAGAAGTCACTTGAAAGTAGTTTTAGGGCTGGAGAGCACCTAGGCTGTATTCCTGCTGTTCAGCAAAGCCTGTGTTTCACTGAGCTTTTACCACACAAATATTACCACACTTGCAACAGAAGCAAGTAAAGGTTGGGAAGTAGGTGTCTGACCACCTTTGAAGGCACAGCCTCTCTCTGTCAGATTTCTTTGCAGTGAAATGTTAGTAGCCGCTGTTTCTTTTTCATGCAGGTGTTAGGAAATTACACAGATGGTATCCATGCTGTGTTGCCCTGGAACTTTCTTCCTTGTTCTGTGTCTGCCCTGCAGCACCCGACAGCACCTCCAAAAGGCCAGGGAGTCAGAAAACCTTCTCCTGGGTGATTTGGGGAAATGAGTGCAGGTGTTTGTTCACAAAACAGCAGCATTGCAGGTGAGCAGCACTGAGCCACCTGTGCAGGCTCCCTCTGCAATAACCCCAGGTTTCCTCATGTCCTTTCTGGTGCTATCTAAAAATTATCCACTATTGGAATAAATTTGTGGTATGTAGAAACTATTGGAATGATCCCAGAAGAAACCACAAACACAAGACGTGAATTTCTGACTGCTTCCAGTTAAACACACACAGTGGGTCCATTTTATGTCAGCTGGCATTTGTCAAACTTATCACAGTTTATGTTTACCACAGTGTACTTTTGGGAACCATTAAGCTTGTGTGTGTCACCCAGGGAAAAGGCCACAGGAATCAGATTCAAAATATTTGCATTGCTTGCAGCCAGGGTTCACAGCATGGCAAGGGTGGTTCAGGGTGCCGGGATTTAGGAGGTGTTGGTGTAGCTGTGCCCCAGGTATTGAGCTGGGAATCAAAGACACAGCAAGGGCAGAAGGTGACTGGGACCCTGTGCATGTGCTGCTAAGGACAGATGGCTCACACCCACCCTTCCCTCCTCACTGCTGCCCAGTGTATACTCTGAAAAATAACAGCAAAAGAATTGACTTTATGAAAGACCTTTGCATTTGTGATGTTTATAGTACAGAGCCTGGCCCTCCTACTTAACTGTATCATGAGTTAATCCGTTCATTTCAGCAGCAAAACCTGATGCTGAGTTGATTTATACTGGATAATTCCAGGTTAACTAAGCTACAGTCACTGAGTAATCCCAGTTATAAGAACATTCGTGAGTGCCTGGAGAGAAATAAGGCAAGGTGGAAGCACAGACACACCTGGCAGGCAGTCAGAGCAGTGTGAGTGTTTACTGACCTTACTGTGAAACAGGAAGGTGAGGCTGGGAAGAGCTCATGATTGCGTGCCTGCATATTCAGGCTCACAGGTGGGATTTGTGTCAAAGAGGAAAGTTTGACAAAAAGTGCTGATGAAGACCAGGCTACTGTCCCAGTACAGACTAAAAATACATTGCATTTGTCATTGTGAACATTTGCACTTATTAATAGCCAATATTAAAGAAGCTCTCTCTCTGAATCCATCTGTTAAAGTGTCTGGCTCAGGCAATGTATCTTCAGGAAAAGTTTTTGAAAATTCCTGCCTTGGGAAAGATTTTTTGCTGACTTTAAAATGTTAACAGCATTTTTCTTAAATTTGTTTAAAAAGTTTTACTTATTGAGGTTTATAAATCATGATCAAATTCTCATTTTAACACCTCTGTATTGAGCAGTGGCTGAGGAATACTGAGATAGAACTGGATATGAGTGATCCAGCCTTATATTTGCATGGTCAGGACTGTAGCCTGGTAAGTCAGGACTTATCAGTACATCAAGGACTTGGATAAAATCAAGAGATCATGTACCAGTGAATGATTAATAATGGTGGTTTTGGGTAGCCACTTAAGACAGGATAGCACATGGATACAAGATTTATGTGCTGGGAAATCTGTGAGAAAAATGGCCCTTACATTTTCCAGCCTGATCACAGGACATCACCATTTTGGGATATAAATCTAGAAGATATAAACAATTGTCTCCATGTGAGTGCTGGCTAAGTGTGGAATTGAAGGGGTTGAACAACTCCACACTGAGCCAGCCCCATGGTGTGACAGAGCCAAAGGGAATCTCTTCATGTGACCCCTCCAGTCCCTTGCAGTGGAGGGACAGGACACCTCCTTCTGCCTTGACCTGGAGGAGCCTGTTGTGGTGCTAAAGCTCTCGTCCCTTGTGTTGTTCCAGGCAGCAAGTGCATTTGAGGGTGAGAATCCCTTATCAGTGGTTCCAGTGCTGGTGACTGGTTTGTCCTGGTGACTGACAGCTGTGATAATGAGGTTATTGTGAGGAGGCAATCAGTGCACAGAAATGTTTTTATGTCTTATGGTCTGGGATCTTGGCGGTTTTGTGCCTTGAGAGGCTGTGTCTCTAGCTGGCTGGGCCAGAGCAAAGGGCAGAACACGAAATGACTGTACAAGAAAAATCCTTGTTGCTTTTTCATCTGCATTAGGGGTTAGTTTGTCAAAGTCATTGTAGGGCTGTTTGCTGTAGTATCAAGACAGAGTTTGCTAAGCGTTTTTATGTACCTTTGAAGTGAAAATACCTGGGGAGCAAGGCAAGTCCATTAGTCCCTATGAACAACTGGTGGTTCACAGATGCTCCGTTTCTAGGTAAATCCCCTCTGCTACTCATTCTCTCAATGCTCACTGAACTCTGTTGACTTAACTCCAGGTTTTTACACAGCTGGCTTATCTCTGTACAGTGTTGTGCCCCTAGGAGCCTCAAATCTGGGTCTTGGATTAGACCAGAAGAAAATACTGAGTGATCTGGCTAGATCTGGCTGGGCAAGGGTGGTGTGGAGAGAGAGGGTGTAATTCTGGTTGCAAGATTTGATAAAAAATTTGCCTTTTCTCTTTTATTCTCTGGTCTTGTCTCAATGGAGTTGTGGAAGCTTTTTCCCAAGCAGCACTTTCACCATGCAAAAATCATGTTTCCTTTCTCTCTCCCCACTGAACTTCTGCTTATCATATATCTGTGAGTTACAAAAAAGAGCCTCAAACCAGCATTGGCTACAGCAGCTCCTGTGTCTCAGGGACAAGATTAAAATTCACCAAAATTAGTTGTCATGGAAAGCATTGAGTTGTTATTCTCTGGTGCCACAGAAAATTGACTTGCTGTCCCTTGCTGCTGCAGTACAGAGCCGATAGAAGTACCTGACTTGCTAGATTTCAATATGAATGGAAATGGGTGATGAATAGGAGCTACAAATCACAAAGGTAATGTGCTAGGGCTGGCCCAGGTTGGATATTGGATGATTTTGACGGCTGTACAGAGTCGTTAAGGCTAGAATTCATGTTCCAGATGATAAGACTGTCCCTGTGTAACTTCTAAATTAAAATCTTAATGTTTCTTATTGAGATTGGACTTCCCTTTGTAATACCCAACCATGCCTCTGAAATGCTTTGTAGGCAATACTTATAGGAAGTAGTGGGGGTTTTCCATCTATACATTAATATTTTAGTGGTTGCTATTTTTTAACCATATCCAAGAATAAGAATTCTGTTTCTGGATAGAACTGGTGATTGAGCCCATTCCTGACATTCTGCATGATCCAAGATCCTAAACCCAAAAGTAATCCTGAACCAGGCGTGTACAAATTTGCCGCAGCTGCAACTTGGACTGAAATGATTTTATGAACATTACTTACTGAAACAGGTTTAGCCTGACAATCCAGCTCCCTGCTCACAACTCTGGCAATGTCTCTCTGTCAGAGGGAACTGGAAACATCTGGTTCTTCATTTGGTGAAGCAAAGAGCCAAAAGTGAAAGATAAGGGACGCAGCAGCCGAATGCCACAAGGTCACTGAAGTGCAGAGCCACAGGAACCAGACCAGTTCAGGTCTCTCTTGTATCCATGGAGATCCCGAGACTGCAGGGGCTGGAGTCTGTCACACTGCTGTCACCACGTGGCCACAGGTGACAGGAAGATGAAGCTCAGCAGGCAGGGAGGGCCCAGCAGGGGTCAGTGCTGGCACTGGGGAGGTCACAGGTCACTGTGAGACAGCAGAGCCACACCTTGACCTGGTGGAAATGGCCAAACACAGCAAACTGTTCAGCTTTTGCACTTTGCAACCTTCTCATGCCTCTGATAAACAACTCTCCACTTAGCCTGGATGGAGAGAAGACTGTAGCTGTCAGTGCCAGGGGCTAAGCCAAGGCCCCCCCCTCTGCCCATGGGTGTTTCTCCCCTGGTTACAGCCAGTTCCTGTACTGGTGGCACTGGGATAGATGACCAGGTGTCTCAGCAGTCCCATTACTAGGTATGTGCTACATGAAGATGGTGCTGGATTGATAAGACAGAAAAGGTTAATGGTTTCAGATGCAATTTTCCAAACAAATGAAACTTTGATCTGCAATGTAATTTAGATTATCTAAATCCTACACAATTTGGGGCCTGAGATGTATCAGGATTTTAAACTAAAAAGCATTTCCTGTGGCACAGTTTGGTGTCTTTCAGGGACAACAAACAAAAAAGGCTTTCTTTTAACTTCCATGTCCCTCTTCTCCCCAGGTTTTGTTGTCTTTCCTAACCTCATTCATCTGCTAAAAAACAGGGCTGGAGACAGCAGCTTGTATTGGGCAGACCTGAGAGCACTTCTGAGGCCTTCTGTGAAAGAGATCATGAGGTGAAGCAGAAATTAATGTCTATGTTGCATTAAAAGTCAACATTTTGACAGAGAAGTTTTCTTTTGAGATAGAAAACTGTCCATTTGAGGGCAGAAGAGGAAGGATCAAACACCCTGCAAGCTGTGATCTATCATCATATGGTGCATGGTCAAGTTATCAGTCTAAACACTGTCCTGGTTTGCAAATCTCCATAAGCACAGATGTGCTTTGGGCACAGTGGGCTCATTGTCCCAAGAAAAATTGAAGGGAGCTCTTGAGTGATGTCTTATTATAGAGATGTTGCTGCTAAAAGCAAATTCTCCCAGAGAGTAAGTGCAGATTGTTTCTGTTATTGATTGCCACGGTCTCATCTTCATTGAGACCACATGGCCCACTTTGTTTTTGTAGCTGTCTTTTATTAAAACTGACAAAGAGGTATCAGCGTTTGAAAAGATGAGTCTTGAGAGTCCCCTGGGCGGCAGTTTCATGCTGTAAAGTGATACTGGCACATTTGATCCCCAGATGCTTTTAACACAATGATAAAACAAAAGCTTTCCTTCCCAGGGTGGTCTCCTACACTACAAAGCTTTCTGTTCTTTCCATGCTCAACGGGCCAGGAAGTGGAGAGAACCTGCAATTCTTCCTACCTTAAACTGTGCTCTCAGGATCTGGTCCCGTGTCCTAAGCTGCCGAGGACATCCCTATGTGTTTAGTTTTTTAAGGTATACTTTGCTGCTTCATTAAAGGCTCATAATGCATTTTACATTCACATGGGTTATTTGTACTGGTTTTCAGTGTCCCTGAGACTGGTGGTCAGAAAGTTTTCATCCTTCTTCCTGATAACCAACATTTACAGTCCCTAATCCTCTCCTGTTCTTGTACTTGACTTTCTAAGAAGCCAGTCAGAGTTTTATTTGAACACACAAACCTGAAGTTAGTTTGGTTTTATTTTTTTGGCATTATATTTGAAGGTATCTAAAAAAACTTAGATCTGAGACATTTCATACTGGGACCTATCATGAGTGGAAATGTTTGACCTCAATCTGTCTGTGCAGCAGCTCCTGATCTGTAAAATGGGAATACCATCTTCTCTCATTTTGAAGAGACTTTATGAAGATAAATTAATCGTTGCAGAGCACTCAGATGTCAGAGTGATGAACACCACAGAAAAGCTTGGGGGGAAGTAAATAGTTCTGTCTTTGGAGCTGGCTGTTAGTAGTAGCCATAAATAAGACATAAAGCTGCACTTTGATCAAGAGATAAGCAGATATTGAATAGTTGCTGATAAGCCAAGCACCAGCCAGCCACAGTCCTGAACACATCCAGACTAGTGGGAAGTAGTGTGTAATTGTGTGATTAAAGAGATGTGTTAATGCAAACCAGCAGTGGGACCAAAGTGAAGTTGCACCCGTGAGCTCAATGCAGGTTTGTCCTTGCTTTTGGATGTTCTGTTCTACAGCCTTGCTCTGTGCCAGGAGAGAAATACTAGCCCCTGGTGAGCATGAATTATTTTCATCCTGGCCAACTGATTCTTTTTCCTTTCCTCTGCTAACAAGTTGTGTTACACAGAGAAGGGACTAAAAGCTTAAAAACATGTTGTAAAAACATGCTCAGAGCTGAAACTACCAGAAGGTTCTTCTGGAAGCAGCCTGTCTTCTACAGACCATGCAAAGCATAATCCAGCAGATTCGTGTGTCAGAAGGGCTGTCAGAACCCCCTGTTCCAGGCTCCAGGCAGCTCCAGGCTCACCTGAGTCCTGGCCAGTTGCTTGCTTGGCTAGAAAAAAAGCACTGAAGCCTCCTATCCCTACAGCCACAGTGGAGACAGCTGAGTAAATGTGATTCCATCTTTCTGGTGCAGTATGGAGCTGCTTGACTCCACCTTGGTTTAAGGTCCGAGGTGGCTGCGGGATGCTCACACTTTCCTTTCTATGCTCTTGTCAGCCAAGTGAATGTGTCCATGCCCTCAGTCTGCAGAGTCCCCCCAGCCCATTTCTACAGGAGAGGCTCCTAGTTCTCACTTGAATTTACTCGTGTAGGCTGTTCTGGTTTATTTTTTTATTACTGGATATTTTGAAAAAGGTTAAATAGAATAGATTTTGTGTCTGCTGTATTTTTGTAATGCTTTTGACAAAGGTGCACTGTTCATGGATTCACAGCTACAATTATGAGACACCTTCAGAGCTTAACAAGAAAAACCTAATGGTACAGATGAATAAAATATAAACTGCTTTTCAGAGGGGGATGTGTATCCTGTGCCATTATCTGGCCTTTGCACTCACAGCTCTTGACTTCTTGTCCCTCATGAGGGGTTTTGGAGAGGAGCACAGAAAATCCCTCCAAACGCCTCATTAAGCAACCAAAGTATAACCTACTGAATGGCAGAGAGGTTACAAGTAGCTCATCTCTGGAGAGAGCAGTGGGTGAGTCCCCTGAAATGTCTTCATGCTGTAATTGCATGTCACAGCGTCAGGTCCAGCTTCATTACAGGCCCAAGGAATCAGTGTTGATGGGCCCTCAGCCAGCCCGTCCTGCCTTCCGTGCTCTCATCTTGCACAGAGCCCTTCTCCGGCGAGCCCTGCGTTTGATGTGCCTGGCTGCCCGCCTTGTTCCTGGGGATAGCACACAAGCAAGCTCTCTGCTCTGAAGGTCATGGGGAGAGCAGACCCCCGTGGTGCAGAGTCTAAATTGCTGCCTCCTTAGTTACTAAAATAATCCTCTCTGCAGGCACTTGGGGTTTTGTTTTTTGGGAGTGAGAGCAGGGGTTGAGCTGTGCCTGCTGCACCCAGAACAGTGTTCCCCTGCAGCTGTAGTTGGGAGCTGACCTCCTCACCCTATTCAGGGGTGAAAGGATGGGGAGGGCAGGGGAGAAACTGCAGAAAGTTCTGGAAAGGCTCTGCCAGCTGTAAATGCAGCCTGTTTCTGCCCCCTCTGCAGTCTTCAGCTCCCCTGCTCTACACTTGTCCTGTCTTCATCCTATCTCAGCCTCCTCCTGACTTCCCCTTAAATCATGGGAACAAGTTGTAGTTAGGAGCAAGTTCGATCTGTTCTTTTTCCCCTACCTCAAAGTGTCTTTGCCTGTTCTGGTTGCAAGGTCTTTGGGGCAGGGACTGTATGCTCCCTGTGTTTACTGCCTTAATTAGGGATCGTTCTTGGTTTGTTCTGTCATAATAAAAGGGATTCATAGTAATACTGCAGTAACTCATGCCAGTCTTACTTCATTTCCTTCAAAGGAAGCACTCAAAAATAAGATGAGAGTAGATGAGATGAAGATCAGACCATCTGTAATTACAAGTCTGCAATATCTCATTTTGGAGCAGAGCAGTTACACGCAGTAGTAACTTGGCTGGCTCTTATTGTAGGGGAAAAACCCACACAAAAGGTATTTTTACATAAGTCTCTGTAAAATAGCCACCAATATTCATCAGAGAGAGCACGATTAAAGGCTTTTGAAGCATGATTGGAGTTGCCAGTTTTCATGAGATAATTAAGATGCAGGTTTGGTGTACATATATTCTGGTGATCTCATTATCTTCATTATTAATTAGTCTCTGTTCTTCACATTTCAGCTCCAGTTTCTTGTCATTAGGGTGACTTGCCTGTGAGCGATGCCTTAGTGAGATGCAGAGGAAGGATTCTGCCTCTGGAACGGCAGAGGAGGTGCCAACCTTTGTTCAGAACTGCTCCAGAGAAACTGCAGTGCTTTGTACCAGATCAGCAGGTTTCTCTGCCATAAAGCCTTTCAGTGATGTGCCCTGCTTGGTGTTTCCTGGCCAGGAGCCCCTGGTTTCAGCAGGCACTCTGGGTGCTACTGGAAATCATAGAATCGTGGAATCATAGAATAGTTCGGGTTGGAAGGGACCTTAAAGATCATCTCGTTCCAACCCCCTGCCTTGCCTCACCACCTGCACAGGGAAGGGAACAGCAGTGATTGTGATTTAGGCACTCAGTGATGTGTTCAGCAATCTTCTTCTAATCACCCAAATAACGAGTATTTTTCCCAAATTTTCTCTGGCATTCTTCTGCAAGCACCTTTTCCAGGATGCATAGGTTTTGTTTGGGAAATCTGTGGGATCTGGCAGTGCCAAGCATCCTTTTGCCAATGTACCCATCTCTTTTCTTTCCTGTGGTAATGAGGATAAAAGTTTAGTCTCCATTGACAGCTACTTGTCTCCATCCTCAAACCCTGAACAGGACTTGAGCACAGGTACTTTGCAGGTACACTTAATACAAGTGGCATATGGAGGGTGGGATTTAGCAAAAAATCAAAAGATGAATTAAGGCGGAAACTGAGTGTGAAGGAACGCCCTGCGGTTTTCGGGGTGCAGCTATTACGGCACTGGATGAGTGTGAACGGCATTGAAGGGCTTTCCTCTGAAAAGCAGCAAGTCTGCTGTTGATGGGGTCACAAATACCATGTACAGGAGAGTCTCAATGTGCAAACTTTGCACAAAGCCTGGAGCGTATTTCACTGTCTATGGTCATCTGAGCAGTCACTAACCTGCACAAATTCCTCAGCTGCCTGAAATCATGACGGGAGAATAGACTCCAGTCTCAGATGAGAAAAATGTATCACGCGAGCTCTCCTGTGGCGCTGACTCAGTTGAGCTGCAGCTGCACCAAGCGGAAGCTGCTGTCCCGGCAGACATGCAGACACCCTTCCTCTGCACCCTTGCTGCTCTTAGGCATGAAGCACTTAAAAGGCCTGTGTCACTCCCAAAATTAATCCTCATTCCTCCAGGAGAAGCCAGTGATGGTCACCTGCCCTCCCTCAGCCCTGACAGCGTGCTCTGCTTTTCCCTTTGTAGGAAATAAATCATAAGTCATAATAAACAGAAAATTACCACTTTACCATGAAATGTGTAAAAATAAGAGGTTTTTTTCTCGATGGAGATCAAAGGCAACTTATAACAATCTCTACTTAATCAGGCTTAGCTTTAATGAAGTGAGAAATGGACCTGTATTATATTTAGGGTTATTACTTGATAAAGATTTTATACAATTGCTCTTTAATGAGGAGTGATTGTCTAAAATCCTTACATTTTTAGGACCTTTATGAGAAATGCATCTATCAATGAGAGATTTGTGCCTTCTCAATTATTACAGTGAAATAAATGTCAAAGCCCTGGGTAGCAGACTGAGTAGTGCACTCAGCAGGTGTACAACACAGTTGTGCATTTGTTCTTAACATCTCTATTATAATACTCATTTTAGCTATTGCTGCTTTATCTATTTAATGCTTATTTTATGTTTTTCTCATCACAAGCTGTTGAAAGTAGATCTGTGTCGGGTAATGGTTCTGTAATTGTCAGGTTTCACAATGTCTGTAGTAGTGCCTGATCTGTGTAACAATACAAACACTTTTGACTTTCAGGAAACAATTACGAAATGTACCGTGCCGGTGATTATTTCATGTGTGATTGTTGTTTATTCTGCAGTGAGCCTCTGACATACGACTGTCTCTCTCAAGTTGAATACTGAAAGGAAAAGCAGATTTTAGAAGTGTCCTATTTAGAAAGCAGTGAAGTTGTCTGTCCCTAAGTCTGTCTTGTAGAAATTGCTTTCCCGTTCATTTAGATTAATGAATAGGAGGATGACAGGGAGGGGTTTTTGATTCCTGTTGCACCGTTCATTATCAGCTTCTCAGCTTCCCGGGAGAGCTCCCGAACAGGAAGGGTCTGGAGCCCCGCTGCCACCACAGGGAATCCAAGGTCTGCTGGGTCCCCTGTGTCCGGGGACCTGCCCCGAGCTGTGCCCCGCCGAGTCCCGGTGACCTCCTTGCACACGTGGGGACGGCAGGCTGTGCTGCCTGGAAGCTGCGCTTGGCTTTCATCTGTTGCTGTTACACTTTGTTACACTAAACCTCAGGCATCCCCCCGCCCTTCCAAAACTTCTGTGCTCAGCAGAGACGGAATTCTTTTCATATTCTTTCAATGAAGTGCGAAAAGGGTCAAGTTCAGTGAATTGCTTTAAGCATTGCATACATGTAAGAATTGGGGCTTATTAATTTCTTTCTCTTCTTTTGCTTTTTGAACAGCAATGTTTTACACTTAGGAGTCGCTAGCTGTGATGAAAATGAGGGCAGGCTCAGGGAGTACATGGGACATGAGATGTTGCTACACTGGTAGATGGGTTTGTGTCTGCCTGCTTTGCTCGATTTTCTGAGAGTTTCACTATTCCTTCCTTCAAGTAACCTTTGGGCCTCTCTGGAAAATGCCCTGTCTTTGGACACAATAAAGTCCAAAGGATTTTAGAAGTATAAAGTACTTAAGTGAGCTTTCAGTGATTTACGTTTACAACATCTTTGTAACTCCATGTATGAGCACTGTTGCAAAAACATGGCCCAAAGAGCTTTGGCCCTTCTGAAATACCTGGAGGTAACATTAAAGACAGGCTTTGGAATATGGCCAGATCAAATGGCAGAGTGACAGCTGGGGATTCTTCCATTTTCCGAGTTTTTCAGTGGCATTACAGTTGGGAGGGAGGTGTTTGTTTGCTGGCTGAATCCTGCAGGATGGTGTTTCCTTCCATGTGTGACACAGCAGTGACAACTGTGACAGTCAATAAGGGCAGACTTTGGTTCCCAGATAAGAATTTTTTGGAAATTGGGGTTTTTGTATTCTCCCTTTTGCCTTGGAGCCTTCTGTTGCAAAGTCACAGAAACAGAATTTCTTTCTTTATTTTTTTTCTTTATTAGCACAGACAGCACAGTAAACATAGCTCTTATGAGGTGTTGCGAAAAAGGAAGTTACACAACTTCTAAGAAGTGAAGTGAATATAAAATAACGAAATCAGTGTGACTGTTCTCAGCCTTTTTGTTGTGCTTCTCATTATCTTGTAACTAAAGGGATTAAAATCAAGGACAAAGCAGACATCACTTCCTAACAGGATCTGTTTTGCTTTGAGCAGGCTGAGGGTACTTTAGCCTGACACCACCATCCTGGGGAGGCTGTACAATGAGTTCAGTTTTGACTCTGTTGTAGGAATGAGGGTACTCCAGGCAGGTGAGGCTGTCCCCTGTGAACCCTGATGTCCCCAGAGGTTGTCCCTGCATGGGGACCTGACAGCCCTCAGTGCCTGCCTCACTTCACTTGTGAGGCATCAGAAACCCAAAATCAGTCTGTAAAAATTCTTCTGTTCCATCTCAGACGTGTTCCTGCACACTCACCACCTGCAAGAGGATTGTCCATAACCAAGCCCGGGGTGGGGAGGCTCTGTCCACCCTAGCCTTGAATACTTCTAGGGATGGGGCATCCACAGCTTCTCTGGGCAAGCTGTACTGTGTACATACACATAATTAAATAAAAAATATATAGCTTAATGCAAATATATAAATAATAAACATATAATTGCATACCATTTTATTTTATATACAATATAAAGTTATATAATATTATATAATAAAGAGGGAATTAATCGGGGTTTAATCAGCTTTTAAGCCGCATTTCATTCTTGAGGAACCCCAGGCATCTTCCCTCTCACGAGCAGTTGCGGATAATTTTAATTACAGATAATTTTGAGCAATACCGCATCATTTTTGAGCAAAACCAAGTGACTACGACTAAACCTACGAGCGGGGTCGGGCGCGCGTCACTCATACCCACCGGAGCATGACAGCCAACCGCGCACTACCCGTGCGACGGGGACCTTCCTGCCGCTGGCCGCCAACCGCCCGGACCCCGCGCTCGGCTGTCGCGGCTCCGCGGGTACCAGACCCGGCCCCGGCCCCGGCCCCCTCTTGTCGCCTGGCAACGGCGGGGCGGGGATGCTCCAACTGTTGCCCGCCCCGCGGGGCCGCGCCACCGCCCCCCGCGCTCCGCCCGGCCTCTCTGCGGGGCGGGGACGGGGCGTGGGGACCGCACCGACCTCCCGGCGTCGAGCCAGGTACGGACAGCCTGGCAGGAGCAGGAGGAGAAGGCGGGAGCCGGCTGGTGTCTCCGGGGTGAGGAGGAAGTTTGCGGCGGAGTTTGGGGGGTTTTCCACGCCGCAGCTCCGGCGCGGGCTCCCGCTCTGCCCCTCTGGAGAATCCGCGCCGGGGCTGCGGCGTGAGGAGAGGGGGATCCGTGATGGAAGGGGGATCCTTGAGGCCGCTCCGCTACGATGGGGATTCAGAAGCGAGGGGGGAAGGCATCTCTGGGGTTTTTGGTGCGGTATCGGCGTTTTCGTGAAATGCATGAAATTGCAGGTAGAGCGAAACCCTACTGGGTTTGGTTTTTTTTTTTTTTTTTTTTTTTTTTTTTCTTGTTTGCTAAAAGAGGGGATTTTCACTCCACAGTTGCGTCTGCTGGAAGGCTGGGCTCGCTCTGGAAGTGAGCGGGTCCTGGGGATATTCTTATATGAGCAAATCTAAAACCGTATGTGTGTGTCAGCAGCTGTGTGGGGTGAAATGGGGGTGTTGGGGAAGAAGGGGATATCTTCCTGCATAGCTGAGCCTCTTACAGCTCTCAGCTCTGTAAGATGGAGGTGCCCAAATACCTGGGATTTAAACCTTTAAAAGGGGAAGAGGAGGGAAAAAAGTACTTTTTATAGATGAATGCAAGAAGGGGCCTTGCTCTGTAGTTATTTTCCGTGGCACTGGCAATGTGTTTGGATTGCCGTTACTTATTGTCGAATGTTCTTAAATGTGGTTCTGAATGCATTTGCTGGCTCCGGGATGCTGGTGACATAGGCAGAAAAAAATTATTTGTGGTTAGTGTGTGACTGTCACACAGCCTGTGCTGGAACTACAGATGCTGCCTGTAGCCCTCGTGCGGGACCAGCATTACCCCGATGCGGTGGGTGAAGTGGTTCTGCCCCCGATGGGCCTGTGTGAGATGTGTTTGGCAGCATATGAAAGCAGCTCCTGGCAGAGATCTTGTACATGTGAGCAGTTCCTGGCCTGGAGTTTGTCGTGTCCCTGAAATAGAGAAGGGCAATTGTGCTTTTCTGTTAGGCAGAAGTGACGTGTGGTTAGAGATCCTGGGGCAGGCAGGCACCCTTCTTGCTTTGTGCTGTGCTGATTTTGAGGTGGGATTTTAATGTTGCTGCTTTGGTAGTAGCAATATTTTCACTGCTTGTGGCAGATTTGTAGTGTTGGTGGGTTTGGGGACAGAGAGGATGATTTATTTTCATAGTTTTCAGCTGATTTATCAATTTAGGGTAAGGAGGAGGCACAGAAAACTTCTGAAACGGGTTCAGAATAGTCTCCCCAAACATGAACTCCATGGTATCTGTATGCAGTATATTATATTATTACCTTTATGCCAGTATAATTTGTGCTTATTTTGGTCCCTTTTGCTATGTTATCATAACTGCTTCTGTTGAAAATAGTTTTATTCCATTCAGATGACATGTGAATGGAGGGGTTGCTCCAGTGATGGGACTGGATTGCCATTTCCCAACATAAGTTGTTTTTCTGCCTGTGACCCTTCAGATTTTTGGGGGAGGTGGGGAATAACTTGGTGTCACTCCCAAATATGTGGGCACAGAAGGAGGGTGGAATTTCTGTTGGCTGTTTGGCAGCATCTGCCCAAACTGAGACGAGCTTGAGCTGTACCCAGTGAAAGATGTAGCAGCCTACAAGCACTTTTAAAACCATTTTTAATGGGCTTCTTTAAAGTTCGTTATTTGAAGAATTACTACAAACAGCAGCAAGTCTCCCAGAAGCCACCTGATGTGCAGATGTTTCTCAGCTGTGGTTGTCTTGACAGGGCTATTACCACCAGGGTAGTTGGGGAATCTTTGCCATGTGCAAAACCTGCAAAACAAAACATTTCCCATGCCAAAACAGCACGGGAAATGGAATTGTTTTGCTCCAGTTATTGATTAACCAGTGCTGTTACATATGTCAAGCGTAGTTTGATCTTAACTTTTTCTTTTAAATAGTGTTTTAGTGAAATATTTTAATTGGTTACTAAACTAATCATGAGTTGTTACTGAATTATCCAAATATTAATATGCAAATGCTCACCATGTTTATGTAGCTGATCCCTTAAAATTCTGAACTGCAGCATAATAATGTCACTCCTTTTGTTCTTTCTTTAGTCATTTAGGTTGATTGCTGCACCAAACACAGAACAGGCTCTGTAAGTGCTTCCTGACAACACATAACAGTGCTTTGGGCACTGTTGCAGCTAATACTGCTGGTTAGTGGAAGCACTCTCTGCATATGGCTCTGCTTTGAATTGTGTTTTCAGTATGCAGCCTAATCTTATAAATGATTTCTACTTGGCTCCCATCTGCTCTGTCTGTGCAGGTTCAAGGGTATCTCCTGCCTATGTGTATTTTACTGTGTAAATCAAAAAAACCCAATTTATTGACCAAGCCAGGGTTTATGATCGGGGGTTCTTAGTTCATGTTTGTCATGTGTGGAGCTTGATGATGTGCTTGGCAGCCCTTCTGCAATTAAGTGCTTTAACTTCACTGTAGAAAATGAAAAAAAGAGCAGGTATGTGAGAGGCTTTGTTTAAAAAGAAATAAAACGTCTTTTATAAATAGATGGGGAGACTAATTTTTTTTTTAAATCAGTACTTGCAGCTTTGCTGGGTAAAGGCTGCAATTCCGGTTGTTCCTGGAGTAGAAATGCCTTAACCTGTCGTTTGCTCAGCCACCAGCTGAAGAGCAGCCAAGGTCCTGCAGCTCCTTTCTTCTCCTAATGAGGAGCTCTTCAGAGCTACTTCAGTGTTTCTTAAACATGAAGCAAATTACCCTTTAGGCTTGTCAGCATTCAGAGTGACCAATGAGCTCTGGGAAGTGTTTCGGTATAAACTACAGCAAAGCCACATCCTTAATGCTTTCTCTCTGCTTGCCAACATAAACTACTCCTCATCAGGCATGGCTGGACTTCTTACTGTGTTGGAGAAACTCGAGATGTTTCTTTACCTCTTGGGATCTGAAATTGCTCCCATTCCCCAAGCATCCCTCCCTGCTGAAGACTGCAGTGTAATCTAACCCGGGTGGGTGGCAAGACAGAAGTATGAGTTGTGAGGTAAAAATCTTTTTTTTTCTTTGTTTTTCTTCAAATGGCTTTTTTTCCTGATGTTTGCTGGAGACCAGACTTGCAGTAGTATAGAAAATAAATGCAAAAATTATAATTTCAAAATTCCTTGGGGCAACACAGTTTGACCAGTGTTCCTGTGAATAATTAGCTTAGACACAGGCAGAACTGTTCTGCCTGGGACAGCTTCTTCCTGTTCTTCACGCTGTTTGTGCCTTATGGAGCTGTGGAGGTGCCAGGAGGTGCCTCCTTCTCCTCCTCACCCAAAGGCTGGGACAGCACTAAGTCAGCTCAGGGAGCTCTTCACCCGTGTGCCTGCAGCACCCTCAGGCAAGCGTGATGCAAGAGTTTTGTTATTTGTGGAGTTCCCGCAGGGTGACCTTGAGGCTTGTCAAGGAAAACATGTTGGCGTGTGAGCTCAGCTGTCCCCTGAGCAGCGAACACCACTGGCAAAGAGCATCTTGTAACTTAGAGTTGGTGAATTATGGGTCTGAACTGAGAAGTGAGTGCTGAACTCTGCCTTAGGCATAAGGACATTTTATTGAAAGCAGCCTCCAGCTGTCTTTGTCACAGCATTGGTGTTCAGTTGGACCATTGCTTGAAAATAATGTAATCCGAGCATTCCTGTGACCCTTGGTCTTACTACTGGTCTGTACTGGGGGCTCTTTGGGGTGCCTTTGACCATGAGCTGCAGCTCTGTGTTTGCTGTGTGAGGAATGCTGTGACACCTGACCAGGGCATCCAGGACACAGCTGAGAGCACAGTTTTGCCACCAAGTGTTCCTGCCAAAGGAATAGTGAATGCTGCTGCCCACAGTGTGCCAGAGCTGCCCTCACTGGCCCTGCTGGCAAGTTCAGCAGGGGCTGAGCTGCAGACCCAGGCAACAAACCCTAGTGAGACTTTGACGTTTTCTGTCCTCTCTCCCTGTTACTGCTGTTCTGACTTTAAAAATAGAATGAGATTGTCTCATCTCAAGGCAAAGGCTTCTCAAGAGGGTTAATTATGTCACATTTATTATCTGTTCTGCAGATCTTTTTAGGCAAATATGAGGGTTTTTTTTTTCAAGTTGTGTACCAGCTTTTATAAACCAAGGTCTGCAGCATTCCCACACACAGCACGAAGGTGATGCTGAGTTGTCCGCAGCTCATTTCGACATACAGCTGCCTGACTGGGGTGCCATGTCCAGGGGGAGGGGGTGGCAGGGGGTACCTGCTGTGGGTTGTCCCAGCAGTTCACTCTGGGTCCTATTTCCAGTCTGAGGAGGTCTGGCAGCTTGCACAGTCACAAGCGTTGCACTCTAGAAATGTTACCAGAAACTTTTCAGGTAATTAGATCTCTTGCTGGAGTGGACACCTTGGGAGTTTCCTGAGTGATGTTTGCAACATTGCTTGTAGTGTGTCAGCATGGTGCCACTTCACGCCACTTTTTCTAGATACATGAAAGAAAAAGGAAACTGTCTTGCAGTTCAGAGGTAAAAGTGTCTTAAGCAGTGCTGGAAGAAGGTGCCAAACAATGTGGTGGGTTTAAATCCCAACGCTGTGGTTGATGTGCTGGCCCCATCCATGCTGAAGGTTATGTACTCGTGTTCCCAACACTGCAGATTAGGATGTTTTTTCATCTGCAAAGGGATTCTCCTTGCTTTGGTGGCCCTCCAGTGATGGCTGATGAGTGTAGGGTAGTTCAGTAGTGGGGAGCAGCCCCGTTTGTGGTGGGACACAACTTCAAAGTAAAGGGAAGAGCTTTTTTTTTTTTTTTTTTTTTTAAACTTTCTTTAGAGGATCAAATTAGCAGTCTGCTAAAGCCTTTTAATGTTAAAACTTTCAGAGCATAAACAATGACCTGTGAAAAGGAGTCCTTGGATCTGGACCCTGCATATGATGATGTCTGGCATCTCCATTATGGCCAATTAAAGTGACAGCAGAGTGTAAACACTCCTGACTCCTGCATTCCCTGGCTGGCTCCCGGCTGCACGCGGCCTTTCTCCTCTGCCTTCGAAAAGCACGATGTCACTTTGAACTTCCCAGCCAGGGCACAGAGCCGCCTTTCAGAACCCCTGTGCCCTCTCCTCAGCAGGAACAGCCCAGAAGCTGAAGCTTGGTCTTGCAGTCGAAACCTGTTGTCCTTGAATTGCACAAGCGTACGAGAGACAGATGTTACCCTGCAGAGGGAAGTGAGGCTGGCAGTGCACTGCAGCACGGGCTTGCCCTCTCTCTGGGGACTCTCCACTGCCTTTCCAGGATGCTGGATCCAAGATCTAGATCTTAGGAATAATCTTGCCTCAGAAGTTCCTTCCAATACCCCACAACAACGTGTGAAGCTTTGCCTTAAACGGAGCTTCAAATATTAGATTAGATATTAAACAATCACAGGATGCATTGACCAAACTAACTTGTGGCCCTAAATAGCTTCTTATTTGAACAGCTTACTAGAAAAACAGTGCTCTGCACGCTGATCTTGAACTTGTAGAGATTTTATATTCCCAGTTTTATAGGGAGACTGGGTGTTCTTCCGTGTTCTGCAGCAGGAGGTGGAAGCAGTTTCTGTGACTTCCTCCCTCCCCCATCAGCCTACCGGTGAGCAGCCTGCTCTCCCCTGTGCACAGGCACAGCAACCTGGATGAGAAAAGAGAAAGATGTGGGCGAGAGCCACATGTGGGCAAGAGGAAACCGGCTGTGGGTGAGACCTCACTCACATGATGCACATGTGTGGTTTCACTTAGTGCTCCTACATTTTCCTCTTTTGTCTCTTCCTTGTCTCTCCTGTTCCCCTCAGATCAAAGGGTAAGATCAGCACCTCCCCACCTCTGCCTGACAACTGAAAATGAAAGAAATATGCTAGGGAAAACCTGTGCTTTAAAAAAATGTTCATAGCCCACTTGGTGTAAATATGGAAATGTTTGTAGAGGAGTGGCTGTTTCTATAACACATTAGTGAGAAACGCTTCACACCCTTCTTTGTCAGTCGGTAATTAAAAGAAAACTTGCCTTCCAATGCAGTGGCTGCTTAAATAAACATGAGTGAGCCTAGATTTTTCTCTTATGATGGATTGCAACAGTAAGTAACTTTCATCTGAGACCAAGCCTGGCACACCTCCACATGGCACCTCTTCCCTTCCAGTTGTGATGAAGTGACTTTTCCCATGCTGGGAAGAAAGTGGCTGGGAAAGGTGCAGGGACTCAGACTTGTATCTGTCCCAGAGCGTATTCAGCTTATCAGAGGGGTCAGAGGCATGATCCTGGTGAGGGAAGGGCCGTGGCTTATCTGCCTTTGGCTTTTCTTGTTTCTGGTGTTATAAATAAAGAGCTTGACTCGGCCAATATATCAAGCAGCAATCAATTTATTAATTAATACAGAATGGTAAAGTGTGAGCAAACAGCGGTGGGTACAGTGGGGGTTTCCCCTCCAACTGCATGCCGACCGTTGATTTTCTGCTGGTATTTATTGAGGTTTTCCATAATCACTTCTCAGCAACCTTTTTTTTTCTAGTTTCCTCCTAATTTCTATTTTTGAAATATAATTTCTATACCTATTGTGATCAATTTCTATTGATGATGTTAAATTTTCTATACTTCAAAAGGTATGAAATCAGTGAGGTCAGAAATAACGTCTTGTGATGATGAGGTTCCCGGGACATAAATCAGTGGTGGTGGCATCCAGATTTCCTTTTTCTGAAGAAAAACACCAAAGATGAGAGATTCGGTCTTCCTCTTCAAGTCTATAAATCAGTTTTGTTGGTGAGGTCCAGCTTCCAGGTGGTGGTCCATCTCCTCTTCCCAGGATCTTTAATTTTAGGTTGGAATAGCTCACTTCCTTCTATTTGGGTGATTACAATCCTTTCTATATATATATGCTAAAGCTATAGTTCAAACCTTCTATTAAAAACCTTATAGGCTCACATGATTCACTTATAAGCGAGCAAAATATTACTTCCAAAGCCCCTTTCCATGCTTTTTCCGTTTTGTTCATTAAACAGATGTTTTTATAATTACCCTATGGCCTTTTCCACACATTTCATAACCATAACTACAAAGGCCATCTTTTTCTACCTGACATGAAACACAACCCCACATTTCACACTGGTCATGTGTGATGGGTCCAGCTCTTACTAATCAGATTGCACAGTGGTGGGATACTTGGATCCTCTTCTCTTCCTTGTCTCCTCCAGCATACTGTGAGGCTGTCTAAATATCAGGAGTGCTGGTGATTTGGCTGTGATGGGAGTGAATTTTAACGAGGCTGCTCTTCACCGTGAATGTTTTGATGTAGGCATGTCATGTAGCCTGTCTGTCAGCCAAGTTTCTAGCTTTCAGCTGCTTTATATGCATATTTTGGAGATTGTTTCCAACCAGTCAGGTCACTGCAGGGCAAGGCAGAGCTCTATTCCCACACCCACCTAATGCTGACACTGCTTTCCTGCCCCACAAGGATCAGGAGGAATCCATGGGAATCGCTGTCTTCTGGCTCCTGCTTCTGTTTGGGGTGGCTGTTGCAAAGGCAGTCAGGGCTTACTCATCTGCCTTCAATGCAGCCACACAATGCCTCTTCCGAGGAAGGGAATTCATTAGTTTCTGTGAAGTGGCCTTGGATCTGTGGGCAGCAGGTGCTTCTATAGAGCAAACTGTTGCTGAATATTCAACAGTTGCTATACAAGCGTCTGGCCGGCTGCCTGTGAAGCACTTGGAGTTATCTTGAGCATCCGATTAGATAAAGTGCAAACCACTTAGGGCTTTAAAGCTACCCGCAGCTATGTTGTGTTGGTGGTATTTTAACGTTCAGGGTTGGGTTTTCTTTATATGAGAGTCTTCCAAGATTATAAGCAGCAACTTTATCTCTTTTGACTCAGCCAACAAAGAAGGGAGCTGCCTAGGAGAATGACAACCCCCGTGATTCATATTCAAGTCATCAGAACTTCATTCTCTTGCTGGTTTCTGCTAGTGATGTGCACTGGAAGCAAATGACTCAGGCTAGAAGTGTCTATTCATCTTTAAACTTCTTATACTCTCCTTAATCTCAAGTTAGCTCTCTTAAGGCTACCTGAATAACAGTTGTTCTTGTCAACCTCTAATTTGGTACATGAAATGCTGTAGATATCTAAACTATGAAGGAATAATCGGAGAGGCTAATGTGTGCAATCAGCCTTTTTTTTTTTCCAGCTTAATTTCCTTAGGTGTGGTTTGTAAGCAGTTTGTGCAAGATGTCATCATTGGAAGTATACTTCTGTGAGAAACCATGATCACTGAACAATTACAGCTTCAAATAACTTACAGCTTTACTCAGTAAGGTGTGGATGCCTGAATATTGTTTACCAGCAGCATGCCTCAGTTCTGTTGTCTTGTAAAAAGCTTACTTAACCTGTATTAGTTGTTTTAAAGATGCTTTGCCTGTGTTCTCCTACTGGTTCTTTAGGCCACAGAAAGAAAAGATTTAATTAAATATGTGATTGTGACAGTTGCACTGGAGGCTGGTTTCACCCAGGGAGCTGAAGAGACACCCAAGTGGTGTCACCCAAGTTCCATGCTTTACAGGATCTGCACGAGGGGTCCCCATGTGCCAGGAATATTGCATTATCAGGGTGCAGGGATTTCACACCCCTAAGCTCTCAAAACTCAGTGGTGGAGCATGTAGTTCTACCCACAGGGAACAGCATGCAGACTGGAGCACGGTGGCTGATGCTGCTCTGGCTGCTGTACATCACCTGGAATTGTGTTAGCACGGGTTGGAGGTGGACCTTGAGCACTTGAAATCGTGAAATGACAGCTACTGGCATGGTTATTCATGGTGCGGCTGCCTTTAAAGCGCTGAGGTCTTCATTGTGTGATTTGGCTGCCGGGTGCTCAGGAGAGCAGTTGAGATGTGTTTCCTAAACATCCCCTTTGTTCGCATCGGGCTGTGGGGTCAGGCCAGGTTTGTGAAGAGGGGCATTGGCAACCTGGGATGTGGCATCCACTGTGAGGGAGCAGCTGAGGGTGAGCTTCTCCAAGGAACTCGGCTGGCCCGTGTTCTCCATTTATCCAGTCCCCATCAGTCCCTGAGCTCCCCGCTGCTTGAAGATGGATCAGCAGAAGGGAGGACCTGCTTCCAGGAGGGGTTCCAAGTCTTGCAGTGAGGCATTTCAGAAGCTGTAAAGCAGATGTTGAGGCTTAGGATGGATCATTGCCTCCAAAAATTCTTCTTTTCCTCTTCCTTCTTTTCTTAATTTTTTTTTTCCTGGGGGCTTTAAAGTGCAGGAGTAGAAGAACTGCACTTTGGAAAAGAATCTCTGGCACTGAGCAGGCTGGGGACAGAGAAGTGTGTGCTGGAGGTGTGGATCAACTCTCCCACACAAGTAAATGTGCGAAGGTTGCCAGAAACTGACAGGGAGGAGAAGTGAGCCCTCAGCCCATAGAGATGACACTGCACATTTAATTGCTAATGGACTCTTCAAAGAGCATCTCAGCTGCTATTATTAGAAAAAGCAAATGTGTGGTGTTACCTACATGGAGCAAAAAGAGAGTCTTTCGTGATCTTCTTGACCTTTACTTTCTTGTGTTAATTTGTTTAATAGCAGGGAGATTTTCCTGCTGTAAAAACTTGCTTAAGCAGAGACTTCTCCAAGACGTCTGGAAAAGACGTGCTAAGTGGAGAGCTTCAGGGATCCACTGTGTACTCCTCGCCCCTCGCTTTCCCTCCTGGCTCAGATTTTACCTGCTGGTGCAATTCCATAATAGCAGCCAGGCTTTATTGCATTAAACTTACTAGGAAAATAGGAGGTGGTCTGTGCCTGTGAGGCTCAGCGTGGGGGAGGAGACTTCGGGATAGTGTTAGATAAATAAACAGTTCTGGGTACTTCTGAAACATTGTAATTGCTCTTAGCAAGCCTTGCTTCTTCAACACCTATTAAAGAGGACTTGCTGCTTGTGCTATTTGCAGGTCCCAAGGTACTTTGCAAAGAGCAACAGCGGTGTTGTCCCTGCTTGCTTTGGGAGGGTGCAAGGTGCAAGTCAGATGTGCTGAGGAACCCGGGGCTAAGGCAGGGCAGGCTGCAGGGCTGGTGTCTGACCTGCCAAACCACGGGCTCGCTGGGGATGAGAGGCTGTGGCTCAGAGCTATAAATTTGATCGCATGAGGCAGCGTGGCTTCAATAAATACTACATGGCATAGACCAAGGATAAATCCTTTGGAGACCAAGGATAAATCCTTTGGGACATCTCAAAGCAATACCTTGGGAAAGTTACCGGCATAATAAAGCTGACACAGAAAAGTGGGAAAAAGCTTTTTGAATAGCGCCAGGTGTCTCACCTTGCTTGTTAATCTGAAGGCCTGTTGAAAGCTCAGCTGGAAAAGCATCCAGGTGTTTGCTTTGAGTGTGTACCTGGAGTTTCAACACAGCAGGCAGTGCTGTCCTTTTCCCTGCTGGGGTATTCATTAGTTAATGAGGTTTGAGCAGGTGGGGTTGTTTGGAATTTTTTCAGCCTCCATATGCTAGGAGATTTCACACTTAAAAGAACTGGTATTTCAGCAAAAAGGTGGATGGTGAGACCTGCATTTCTAATAGGAGTTTCTGCAAATCTTGAAAAGCTGCAGTTTCTGCCTGACTCTTTTCCTGTTGAAGTGGAAAAGACAGTTTGTGTCATCAGCACAGAACATCACTGGTTCTGCAAAAGGGGGTTTGAGCCTTCTTGGCTCCAGCAGGAGTGTCCAGAGGCTGTGGGGGTGGACTTGAAGCTGAGCTGTGGCAAGTGGTGCCACTGGGCCAGTGTCCCAGCCAACGTGCTCACCAGCAGGGCAGGGAGTGCAGGTGATAGTACCAGTGCCTTGGGATTCCTGCATGGGATGACAGTTGTGCCTAAACGTGAGGTATATCCCTGAATGAG
Organism: Acrocephalus scirpaceus scirpaceus; assembly: GCA_910950805.1. NCBI lineage: Eukaryota > Metazoa > Chordata > Aves > Passeriformes > Sylviidae > Acrocephalus > Acrocephalus scirpaceus. The sequence continues at coordinate 8,464,983 of OU383789.1, forward strand.
GTGCTCCATTCCTAGTGCCAATTAACTCAGCTTCAAAAGCTTCACTTGCTTGCAGTAGCTCAATGGTCAGGCTGCCTGTGGAGCTTCCAGATGAGCTTTGAAGTGGAGCTCTGAGTCAGGACTTGCTCTGCAGCTCTGAGGTATTTGTGTCATGCTGGATGAGAATTGTCAAAGCAGCATTATCAAAGAATAGAAATGTTTTTTCAATTACGAATTTTTATTTGTGCCTCAGGGACAAGCAAATAGAACCCAGCTTGTCTTTTTTTTCCTGCTCTCATGTATCTTTGATTATCACCAAGACTTACCCTAAACAATATAACACCTGCCAATTCTTTTTTTCACCTTACAAATTTTTGTCCATCCTCAAAGATGGAGTAAAATGTTAGGTGTATCTGTTTTGCTTTTGTTTAATTTGTAATATTAATCAGAGAACTAGCTCTTGGTGACTAATGTATTATCATCTCTCAAAAGATGCTAATTTTGTTATAAAACTTGGAGAATATTTATTCCTTCAAGTACATTTTGTTGGTGAATTAGGGTAAAACTGACTGCATTTTATAGCTGGGTGTTGTGTCCTCTCCTGTGAAGTCAGAGACAGTACTTGAGCCCCTCTGGAAGGTACAGGCTACTTTATTGGCTTGCAGGAACTGGCTTTGTAACGCAGGTCAGCTTTTTGTTTCCTGGCTTTTATTCAGTATTACTCTTGCTTACCAGGGCATCCAGAGAGTGTCTCATTGCTTCTCCTGTGTCTGCTGAACTGCCTTAAGGGATGATCTGAACTGACTTCCGATTTTCCTTGTGCCAGGGCGGTGAAATTCAGGACTGTGCCTATTTGGACAGTGAAAGCGCCTACAGCGAGTCGGAGCTGTTTCCCGATGAGGACGCAATGACTCTGGCACAGCAGGAGGTTCACCATGAGTCTGACATGGACAGTGCCATCGAGAGCGCCCAGAGCTCTGAGGCCTCAGACGTCTGTCGGAGCGAGGACAAAGACGGGGTGCTCGGGGGCCTCTTCCTGCCTGGTGACAAGTGAGTGGTGCTTTTGCTCCATGGCTGCTCCACTTCAAAGCGCGTGCCGGGGAGGAAGGAGCCTTTATGTGGCTAATCCCTGCTGAGGGAGGCTGAGGATGGCTGATAGATTTAGAAACTTATCATCCATTTACAACATAAGGGGGATGGATGTCCAGGTCCTCTAAGTGGCTTAGATAGTCTCAGTCCTGGCTCCTTCTGGCATGTTCTCTGAGCACTTACAGGACTTAGATGTTGTGTGTTGAAGTGAAAGCATTGGGTCTCTCCAGAACAGATCTCTGCATTAGCATCCCACAAAACATAGGTTCTTCTCTGTTGCCATAAGCTTTATATGCTGGAATTAAAACAAATACTTCCTGCAGAGTAGTTCAGTATGGGGAATACTGCTGTAGTCTTTTGTACATCTACTTACCTGATGTTGTGGGCTCTGCTGATTTGCTTTGCAACTTCGTGTACCAAGTTAATTCTTTGTGTTTCTAATTTTCCATAACCTTTATTGTGCAACACTAAATTGTGTTTTAACACTGGGTGTCCTGGCATGTGGCTATGTAACCATAGTTTGCTGTTAACACCTGTGTCTCTGTAACCCTAACTTGACTCTTCCCAGGTGTGTACCTGGGAGTGCTGGTTAAAGATGACTGTGGGCGAAAAGGACCCAATTTGGTTTAATCCTGCTTTGAACTGAATTAATGCAGTTACCACTGGACGGAGCTCAGCTGGGCTTGCTTTGTAAGCCTCTGCCTTGTCTTGCCTATTTTTGGCCTGTCATCTTGATTTGTGCCTCTGGAGCTTTGCTCGTTGCTAAGGCAGCCTTTCTTCTCTCTCCTGGGCCTCCTCAGATCCTTCCCTGTGCTGCCTCATTCCTACCCTCCTCTTGAATTTCTCAGCTAGCTGAGTTCTGGCCTTCTCCCATTTGCCCATGCAACCTCAGAGACTTTATCAAGATAATTACAGTTTCCATCAGCTCCTTATCGAACTTGTCTCTTTTGCTTGCCATTCCCAGTTCTCCAAAGCCCCATCTTTGTGGTGACTGGCTTTTTCCCATGCTGTGTTTGAATTTTTTTCCTCCCAGCTGTGCCAGTCAGGCTCTTGTGGAGGGGGTGGGCAAAGCATTGTGCCTCCTGTACCCTCCTTCTAGGGCAGGCAGGAACTACCAAGAGCTACTGTGCTACTATTGATAGACCTTGATTTATCCTCTGAGACCTCCTCAGCTTTGGTAAATCTGTGGAGGGAAAGCATGAGAAGCTTCATGGTTTTGTGTTAAAGGATGCAATAGAGCTATTTACTTTGGGCAATAGAGATTTACTTTGCTGCTTGCTGAAGAAGCAGGTGGGTTGTGTATCAGGTGTGTCAGCCCTCTGAAATACTGCTCTGACGAACATGAGATTACCTTCGAAAACAAAACAAAATGAAAAAAACCCAAACAAAACAACAACAAAAACCCCAACAACAAAAAAAAAAACCCGCAGACAAACAAAAAAGTACCAAACATTTGAAAGTTCCCTTCAGAAAATGTTAGAATGAGGAAAATCAGTCACTTTTAGCAACTCTTTTGCAAATGAATGTGCGATTCCTAGGCCTCTAGTCATGGTGGAAGTGCTACAAGGAGCTTCTTCCCAAACTGACTTGGTGTAACTGCAATTGAGATGCAAACAGCAGTAGGAGTGTAAGATCTCCCAAAAACCTATCAATACACAGTATGTCCATGGCACAGCAGCACTTTATGAATAAATGTTAGTGTGATACGTTGGGCTTCTCCCTAATGCCTCAGCCAAGGAGCCTTGTTAGATTAGTTTGATCTGTTTCTAGTATGAGTATTCCTACCTTCATCCTTCAGTAATGTGCCTGGCTTGACTTGTCCTAATTTTCGTTAATGTGAATTAAATAAATGAGTTGCAGGTTATAAATGGATCTCATCAAAACAGGGGAAACAAAAGAGCATACATCTGAAATGTTGGCAGGCTTTCTCTGCTACTAATTGCTTTTGGAGGGAAGGGATATGCAAATGATGCTTGCACCATCCACCAAAGGAACACTGGTGCATCTCTTGTTTACAGCTCACAAGTGTTACAGGAAGAGGTTGAGAGGCTCAAGGTGGACTCAGAAGAAATTTAGGAGGAAATATTGTTGAGCTGCTGGAGAACAATGTCACCTGGGAGCTACTGTCCCAGGGCTCATCTGGTGGAGCTGGAGATACAAGCACTGTGCACTGAAGCAAAGGGAGAGAAGAACTGAACCTGACCTGTTTAAAGTGCTAGCAGATTCCACTAGTGCCCGGTCTGTACTGTAGAGGCCTTGGATTCTACTGTAGAGAGAACAGTTGGGCAATGCCAGGGCCTCACAATTGTGACATCTATTTCAGGTCTTCCGGGTGTATTTTCCGTAGGGAGAAGTTTGTAAGAATTTTTTTGTGATGTGATTTTACTGATGTGTCTGTTTGAATGCCTCACCAAGGTTGGAGCTGAGCAAACCTGTGTAAAACACCTGCACTCCTAAGGTGCAATGCACAGGGCAGTCTGGACCCTGTGCACCCTCTGCAGCCACCTTGCTCTGTTTTATTAGATTTGATGTGCTCAAAACTGCTCTGCCAGCTGCTTTCCTGTGGTGCCTGACTCTGCTGATCTGTTTACCTATGTGCCCTCTTTCTCTGGAGTCACAGGGTTCTGCCATTTCCTACCCATTTAACATCATTTTAGATACTTTTCTGGTAGTTATACAGCCTTTTCTTGTGGTTCATATCTCCTCTGAAAGACAGAATTTGTGCTGATGGAAGGAAGGGGAGAAACCCAGCCTCCATTAGTCACGTCAGTAGCTTTAGTTACTCTCTGGTAAATGATGAGCTGAGGTTTCTTTCTGACCACACAGAGGAGAGTGGCTGGAATTCCTCGGATGTGGGAGAGGGTGTATCTGGATTACTGGGAAACTCTCTGACTGTGGAATAGAGTGACAGCCTCTGTCTTATACATGTTCCTCTCACTATCCCATACGTTTTGGAGCTGTCTGCATGATTCCTGCATTCAGAGAGATATCCCCATGTGGTCTTCACATGGAAGCAGTGGCTCAGGATCATCAAAATGTGCTCTTTAAAGCAAAAGGGTTTGTGTTGATCCAAACTTGTCACACAGGTACTTTGTTCATAGATTCTCATGCTCTTGTCTCTCAAGGCACTCCTTCAGCTGCACATTAGGTACATTTAGCACTTCAGGGGCTTAGCACAAAGGTGGGTTACAGCTTCAAAGAGGGGAGCTTCAAAGCCTGTGAAGGTGGAAGGTTCCATATGAGGTGAGGTGCTATCAAAGTCGACCTTCGAGATGTTTTGACCTCTTGTTTCAGGTCAAGTCCTCACAACCCTTCTGCAGCATCTGACCTCTCCACTTATTCCACTGCCTCCCTGATCAGTAATGAAGAACAGTTTGAAGACTATGGGGAAGGAGATGATGTGGATTTTACTCCCAGTAGCCCATGTCCTGATGATGAGACCAGAACCAACGCCTACTCTGACCTTGGCTCATCTGTATCTTCCAGGTTGCTCCTTACTCATTAACAAACAATTTTTCATTTTTATTCTTCTCTGACCATAGTAGAGTTTACACTGGTTAGATAGACTCATCTTAAAAGCAAAAAGTTATCAGTTCATTTCCTGCCCTCTAATTGACAGTCTGTATTTAATAATAAGAGCTATAGCAAATATGTTGTTTCTGATAACCTCTGTTGGGTTCTGTTGAAATAAATGGGCTATTTTGCTTGTAGAGGTTTCTTTCTATTGCAGACAATAATTCCACAGTTCAGGGCTAGTATTGGAAGGGATCTGCTGCAAAGGAAACCAACTTAGCATTATGTACCCACCCTGATACAGAGAAGACTTACAAGAGGGCTGTTTCCATTTAGTGTTCTGATACTACAAATCCTTAGCACTAATCTATGAGGGGAACTGCTGCAATATGTTCAGAGGGTTATTTGAAACAAGCATCCTATTGACTTGGAATGTTTTGGGAAACATAAGCAAGTAGCTGCTGTCTGGTAGGAGCTAAAAATGCCACAGCTGTGTACTTGCCTCCTGCATGTATCCTCACTCTCTGCAGCTCTTATGTCCTGTGGCCAAGGCAAGTCCAGATATTACAGTCCTTCCCCCAAGCAAGGGAATGGGTGAGCAGGGTTGGGAAGAGCTGAGCATGAATATTCTCTAGGATTAGTCTGCTTGGATCAATAGCACACAGAGGTCTTGTCTTCATTGCTAACACAGGACAAGCTCACTGCATCTTTCTGTTCCGCATGCAGCCCCCACGTGCTCCCCTGTTTCCAAGCATTTCTGCAATCCAGCCTGGCCACCTCTTTCATGCATGCAGAGCCAGACCCCTCTCCACTGCCCCTTCATGATGATGGCTTGTGTGTTTCATCCCCTCTTTCCTCAGGTTTATGCAGCACTTTCCATTCTCATTCCTGGGGCTCAGTGCACATCATGCCATGATTGCGCTCTTTTATTTGAGTTTGTTTTCTCTTTATCATACTAAGAGGTACTGTTATCTCCTCTATAGACCTGTGTCCACTTCTCCCTTCCTCCTCATTCCAGGGTTCCTCCATCTGAGGGGGTTCATGTGACTTCTTACCAGACCACTCTGTTTTTCATCTTCCTGCCTTTCTCTTGGAGAGAAGAATCTTCAGGTTGCATGCCAGGCTCTAGTGAGAAGATGGGCAAGATGAGAGGGGGACATTGCTGAGGTTGAATATACTCATGTAGCTGCCTTTGCTATGTGCTTCACAGTGGATCCCATGTACCTTTTGCTGTTCTTCTGGTCATCCAAATTGATTCTTTCCACTGCCACCCAGAAACATCCACATCCTCTGGAAGGCCTCAGCTCAGACAGGTGGACTTGCCCTAAGAGCAGCATTGGCCATCATAAGCTCGTAGATGAGCTGTGGTTAGAGATGGTTCTTCAAGTCCTCATCTGTGATTGACACACAGACACACAATCATGAGGAAAACCTGTTGTGGGTTGGTTACTACAGCCAGTAATGTCTCTCCTTTCCTGCAAACAGTGCTGGCCAAACCCCCCGAAAAATGAGACATGTTTATAACAGCGAGTTACTGGATGTTTACTGCTCACAGTGCTGCAAAAAGATAAATCTCCTCAACGATTTGGAAGCCAGGCTGAAAAATTTGAAAGCAAACAGGTAAGCATACTATTGCATTGCTTTTGGCAGTGCCCCCTTGACGTGGGACTGGCTAATAGCAGATAGGGAGAGTGAGCCCCTCTCCATTCTGTATCCCATTCCATCTTACAGTTATGTTGTTCATGCAAAACAGTAAGAAATTTAGACTTGGATATGTAGCCCAAACCAAAATGCTGTTCTTCATCAGCTGTTAAATATTTTTCTGATTTAAGGTGCAGACATCATTACTAAACTCAAATATTTTCACCAATGAGCTCTTTGATTGCAGAGTGAGAGTGATATTTCAAGGAATTTTTCCCAGGAAGTGGGATCTGCTGTGCTGCTTTAGTGCAGGTCTACAGTTAGCTACTGCTTTCTCCAGGTGGGAAGGAGTGATCTCCAGATCCTTGGCTAATGCACATCACCCTAAATACACCTCTCCTAAAGCTACTGGTCAGCAGAGGTACTTGGCTCCTGTGGGACTTTTTTTTGATGTCAAGAGAACTTGGAAAAATGATGAATCCTGTGGCAGAAGTAACTTTTGGAGTTCTTTGCAATTTCAGCCTTTTCCTTACATTTCTCTGCCAGTCCATCACTCCTAAGTTGTGCTGAGCACTTAGAAAGTGCTTTTAACAGTCACCTAGAGTTTTTGAAGGGAATTATTTGGTGGGATTTTAGCTCCCCCTAGAAACTGGATGTGAGTCCTGCCTGTCGATGTAATCGCTGGGACAGGCACACTGCTGCTTCTCATGATGCACAGCAGTGTAGAACTTGCCATGAACAATGCTCCTGTCCTAGCAAGGAGTCTGCCAACATCTAGACTGTGACCAGCCAGGATTTTGGGAATTTTCTGAGGGAGGCTGGATATGCCTGACTATGAGCTGTGTCTGTGCACACAGAGATGTGACATCCTCTTACCGAGAGATGCAGCAGGATATTTTGATTTGGTTCCAGTGCTGTTGTCTGCACAAGGGGTCTTTATTTAGATAGCACCAGTCTCTGGCTGCACAAGGGAACTGTAAAAATGGAAAGACCTCAGTTCCTGTGCTGAACTGGGAAGCATTATGGGGAAGGATAAACTAACTAACTAAGGATAACTATTCATAAAATCATCTAAAAACTGGAAATCCAGAATAAATGTCCATCACTAACTTGGTTTCCCTTTGTGGTGTTTCTAATGCTAGTTTCGCTCTGATTTACACTGACAAATCTCTGCTAAGTATAACAGTATTTGCAAATTGACTTATTAATGATCACAGCAATTTGTGGCTTCACTCATCTTTGCGTTCTTAGTAATTGCAGCTTTTGATTCAGTTGTTAAAGAATATTGTTCACAGAATCATCTTTTAACTTGGCTAAAAAAGTCTATTATATTTCATTGTGCAATTAAAATTTAATCAAATAAATGTTTAATTCCTATATCATTCCTTCTGTATCCATGTAGCCCTAACAGGAAAATATCAAGCACAGCTTTTGGAAGGTAAGAGTCTTCAAGTTTTCTGTGAATATTTGTGGAAACAGCCATAACAATTCCCTAAGTGGGAATGGGAGACAAAGGTAGAAATGATTTTAGAGGAACAAAAATGTACCAAGATAAGTTTTTAAGGGAAGGGGCCTGTGTTTGGGTATGAGTGTTGCAGAATATAGAAACCCTTGCTATGCTTGGAGCAGGCCCCTGAACTAGAAAGACCTCTGTTAAAAATATAAAAAAGTTTTTGCTTCCTTGTCTGCCAAATGTATTCCTTTGTACTGCTATTCCATCAGTCCAGCTACTGCCTCTTTAACCCTCATAATGTGGGCCTTGCTGCTGTTGCCAAAGTGTGAAGGAAAGCAAGAGCACCCCTTTAAAAAGAACATACAGAATTATCATCTTCCTTTGACTGAGTGAACCAGCTCTAGGCTTGGGAGGGCTGTAAGGTTCAAGGACATTTTAGATAATCTCCAGTGTTACATATTCTGACACTATTCTGAAGTGGGAACTGCTTGAGATTTCTTTTTTTCTGTTTTTTTTTTAAAGTTCTTACTGTATGAAATTTTCTAGCTTGACTGTACCAACCAAAGTGCAGTGGTGACCTTATTTTAAATTTGTAATAAGGCAAATACAATTCAGTGCACAGAGTGAATAAGACTTAAGTATTTTTTAAACTATGTTAATGCTGGTGGCAGATCCTATCAAAAGCAACAAAGAACTCACTCCATAGAACTAATGTCATTGACTGTGCTCAGTATGACTTCATTTAGCTACCAGTCTCTTGTAAGACTTGGGCTTAACCAGTTGTAATTGTCACTGAAATGATTGCACAGATTTTACCATCAGATGTTCAAAGTCTGAAGCCAGACTCTTTGTCCTCCCTCCTCATCAACCAAAATAATTATCCTTCTGATCTTTCAGACAACTTTTCCACAACAGTAACTTCAGCAGCAGTAATGGCAGCACAGAAGACTTGTTCAGAGACAGTATAGACTCCTGTGATAATGATATCACTGAAAAGGTGAGAATCTCTGCGCCCTGTGAGTAATGTACCCAACCAAATCCTGCTGGAGACCTGCATCAGGGGATCAAGATCTTGCTCAGAACTACCCATGATCTGAAATTTGAAATTTGAAAAATTACCATTATTCAAAATGTCCTTGATGTTCCATTACTATTACAACTTTGCTTGGCAGTAATGCAAGACCTGAGCAAGCACAGACATAGGTATTGTGTTAGGACTTCTTTATGGTATATTTGCAGTGATCACCTTCAAGGAACATGCAGGCTCTGGGGAACTCAGAATTGTGGAGCTTAATTTTTCTGCTGGCTTTGCAGAAGAATATGCCCCCTTTTAAAATGGATGGGTAGCTAAATGCCAGTTAGGAACAGTGAAGAGGTTCAAACTCAGTTTTTTCCACTTGTCCTTCCAGGTAACATACCTAGAAAAGAAGGTGACAGAACTGGAGAATGATAGCCTGACAAATGGTGACCTGAAAAGCAAACTGAAGCAAGAGAACACACAGCTGGTTCACAGGTAGCAAAGCACAGAGCCGGGTCTCTTCACCATGTCAGGGCAAAGCCAGAGCACAGTTGTGGGGAAGGAATATTTCTACCCATAGAGTATGACCAAGTCTTCTTCCTTAGTGCTGAGAGATGAAATAAGGTTTCATCTGAGAAGTCCAGGTGGAATAGGACTGTCTTGCTGAATTTTCAGCAGAAAGAGGCCTCCAGACAAGTGTTTTTGACAGAGATGTTACTGATTTGTACAGAGAAAACTCTTCTGGTGTAAGAGAGGTTATCCCTGGTAGTTGGTGTTTTTTATCTTGCATGTAGCAAGAGCAGAAGGCTAGGTCTTTGTCCCAGCTTCTTGAGACTGATAGAATAATACATGAACTGATACTACTTAATTCTGTGTTTATTACTAAATATGAGAGATACTGGGAGAGGTTAAATGCCAAAAGAGATGGTGAATTAGAATGAAACAAAGGAATAGGCAGGGAAGAGAGAGGCAATGAATTTGCTTCTGAAGCTGTTACTGAAATGAGATCTGATTTCCTTAGAGTTCATGAGCTAGAGGAACTATTGAAAGACCAAGAAACATCAGCAGAACAGACTCTGGAAGAAGAGATAAAGAGACATAGAGAAGCTTACAGCAAGTATGAAAAAGAGAAAGGCACAGAAATTGAACTGCTGAATACAAGGTAACAAACATCTTGGTGGTGCTACCCTGAGCAGGGCAAAAGGTCCCCTTTTCTTTTCTTTTCTTTTACTTTGCTTGTAAATGTAGGCTGTTCACCAGCAGACAGTGCACAGATGGTGGCAGGTAGGCAGCTCTGTAGAGTAGCTCTGCAGTCACATGTCTAATGCCCAAAAGCTTGGAGGATGCTTTACCTTAATGCTTTAATCCACATGGCCCATGTAGTCAGCTTAGCTGGATATTTGGCATGGATTCAAGGAGGAAATTGTGCAAACGTTTGTGCCTGCATTTGTTTTCTCCAACTTACTTTTTTTCAGCTACCTGTTGTTAGGAGCACAAGAATCTGAGGGTCAGGGTAGCATTTTGGGCCCTAAAAATGAACAAGCAAAAACTCACATTAAAAAGTGCTACGATTAGAAAGATTTTCCCCATTTGGTCTTTCTATCAAGTGCAAGTGAGATGGCTTTTTAGATCACACTATTTTGCATGTCTGCATTCTTGAAGAGGTATTTGGTGTAAGATTTTTTGTTATTAACACAGGGTTCAGCAACTGGAAGAAGAAAATGGTGATCTGAAAAGCACTGTCACACGGCTGAAATCCCAGACGGAGAGATTGGATGAGGTAACAAAACTCCTGAGTCCTTGAGCAGTTTAACAGCATTTTATATAAGAGCAAACTCTTACAGTGCTTGGCCCAGCTTCTGAAAATTTTCTTCCCTGAACAAGATTATTAATGGAATTGGAACATTTGTCACCTTTAGAGGCAGGAATGTCCTGAGACACAGGCCAGTTTATGACCAGCTGTGTCTGTAGGTTCATGTTGTGAAGCTGAGGGTGTGTCCTGCTCTTGGCAGCCTGTTCTGAAGTTCCCTGTTCATTCCAGGAGAGGCAGCGCATGTCTGACAGGTTGGAAGACACAAGTCTGCGACTGAAGGACGAGATGGATTTGTACAAGAGGATGATGGACAAGCTGCGGCAGAACAGGCTGGAATTCAACAAGGAGAGGGAAGCCACACAGGAGGTAAGTGTGAAGAGGGATGTGAGACCACGCAGTCACATATCACCTGCATGGAAGCCCTACTGAGAAAGAATGGGCAGACAGGATGAACACTGAGAATACCACATCCACTGAAGCTGTTGCTGGATTGTGTTTCTGTGGAAAGGGTGCCCACAGAGCAATGAATGCTGCAAGAATACTTAATAAGTTCCAATCCCTGACCCAAAGTGTTTACAGCTCTTTGAGAACTGTGTGCCCTAGTGTTTCCTGTGCTTTGTTTGCAAGGGAAATGATGCTTCTTGGGCATGAAGCTTAGCATTTATAGCCATTGCCATCTCTGGGGCAGTTTAGGGGACCTGTGCTTGCAAAAGACGAAGAAGAGGCTGCGTTGTAGGACTGTGGCCTCAGCCAGGCTCAGGGAGTACAGAGGGGGTTGTTTGCAAGGAGGGCTGCACAGACAAGGCCTGTTTGCTGCCCACAGCTCATCGAAGACTTGCGGAAGGAACTGGAACACCTGCAGCTGTACAAGCTGGAATGTGAGCGTCCTGGACGTGGGAGAAGCTCTTCCTCCAGCTTGAGTGAATTCAATGCCAAAACCAGAGAGGTGGAAATGGAGCATGAAATAAAACGGCTGAAGCAGGTGAGCAGGGAAGGGCTTCTCAATCCACATCAAATGTACAGGAGTACCTCAAAAAATGCAAGCCCAAGAACCCTGCCTGCAGATTTTGTCCACCCCTTCTCACACAAGCACAAGAGCCTCGTTGCATCTGTGCAGGACTTCTTTGCACTGGTGATGTAAATTATGCCCCGGGAAAACTCAGGCACAGAGGCCTTGTCACTGGAGGCAAGAGTTGCTGTCAGCTGTAGCCTCGCTGTATGTCATCCAAGATACCTGTGGTGTTAATGGGGTTTTTTTATTATTTTTAATGAAACCTTGTAGGATGAACTTGCAAAACAATGTCTTTTCATCCTTAAATAGGAGAATCAAAAACTTCGTGACCAAAATGATGATCTTAATGGACAGATTCTAAGCCTCAGTCTTTATGAAGCTAAAAACCTCTTTGCAACGCAAACAAAAGCCCAGTCACTGGCTGCTGAAATTGATTCTGCATCGAGAGATGAGGTAATGTGCTTTTCTGATCAGGTACTACATCCAAGAATATGGAATTTTCAAAGTAATTAACTGTCAAAGTTGAACTATCTGAAGTTGACAAATGAACAACAGAAAATTCTGCTTTGCTACGAGTTCAAGGGTGTTAGAAGATTGCCTTAAGTGTAACACTGTTTCGGTATCCTTATATTACAACTCTCCCATTTTTCTCTCAAAAAAACTGGAATTACTAAGATCTCAGTGAACTGTTTTACAGTTCTAACATCTTGTATCTTGCAGAGTAATCTGAGAGTATGACATTTATTTCATACAAAAATGGCTATTGGTAGTTACTTTAATTTTTACTTTCTGTTCTAGATTTAGTTCTAAGTTACTTCAGTAACAAGCTCTCACCTGCATATATATTTGAGCTATATATTCCCTGTAGCAGAGCTGAATTCTTGGAGGAAGTAACTTGTGTGCAAATAATAATTTGGTACTGCTTTGAAAGATATTTTGGGAGACCCATTTGTATGTGGGCTGAGTCCAGCTGATGTAGCTTCCTCTGAGGTGGGGGACAGATTGTGAGATCAGGCGAATGGATACATGAGAGCTCCCAGGGAAGAAGATAGATTAGTGGTGAAGGAGATCAAAGGAATTGTTTGTCCTTGATGCACTGTCTCTTCAGACAGAACTTCCCATTTCTTCATCAAGAAAAGTTGTGAGACAGAAAGTCCTTTTTACCCAGTCTGTACTGGACTGACCTGTCAGCCCTTAGCTCCTGAGCAGGCCCTTGAAGTGAAAGCCCTTGAATTATATATTTGAGAACATAATTTCTTGCTCAACCAGAGCACTGTGAAGAAAGGCTGTTTACTTGTTGATCTCTAATTAGGTAAAAGCAAACTGGCTTTTGCTATTGTCAAGAAAAATCTGACTTGTCCCTCTCAATCTCGTGGCACTGGCTCATGTGAGGAGTATCCAGCACTCCCCCTTTAAAGGAGGAAAGTGCCTGAAAGCTATGACCCAGATTCAGCAAAACCTCACAGATCTGCACAAACTGTTCCCATTGTGCCATTTTTCCTCAATGATCAGAACAAAGGTAAGAAGATTCAGAGTGGGACTTCTGTGAAGTCTTATGAAAATGGACTGGCAAATAACACGAGCTTTAGGAGGATCTGGGGCTCTGACACACCTTGGCAGCTTTGTCAGTTTGGCATTAAACATTCAGAGACAAAAAGCAAAGCAGTCTTCATCTTTGGAGAGGTTGAGGAGTCTTTTACAGCCCAAAAATCTGGTGAAACACATGTATTTCATATAGAACATTGAATAGCAAGTGGGTTGTTCTTGTGGAGTATGTTGTGATTGTTTGGGGTTTTTTTTTAGAGAGAGTATGCACATGATCCAGAGGAACCACGTACTTTTCTTGGTGGAAAACACTGAAATACTTGTTCTGTTCAGCAGCCTTTCATGCAAGCACCTTTAGATTTCAGTAGTAATGAAAAAAAGCTTTTGCTCTGAGATGAAGCAGTTGATCCGTGGTATGTATGCAGGATGGATTGGCATGTTAGATTGGGGAACTTGTTTCAAATGACCTGCCAGATAACTGTTCACCACCTTCTTTGATAGCAAAGGTCTGTAACATATAGAATTGTTTCTAATACAGATACAGGGCTTGAGTTAGAAAACCTGTCACAAAAGGAATTGGTGATCCTGAGCAAGCACTGGTCTCTCACCTGTCTCAATTTCAGGCTGTTATATAAACTACTGAGAATATTTCAGGAGTAACTTGGAAATATTGTGTTTTAGCTCATGGAAGCCCTCAAAGAACAGGAAGAGATAAATTACAGATTGCGACAGTATATGGACAAGATAATTTTGGCAATCCTGGACCACAATCCATCTATCTTGGAAATAAAGAATTGAAGACAATATGAGAAGGAAAAGCAGCAACTGCCTGATATTTCTGCACATGCCACTGGATCTAAGCAGCACTCTGATACTGTAAATGAATCTATAAATATATATACATACTGGGTGTGAGTGTGGGTGCGCGGGTGTGTTTATATGATGTTTGGTACGCTGTTATTTGTCACTGAATTGGCTTGGTTAGACTTTCTCCATGCACTTTCAATACCTGTGATGAGATGGATACTGTATATTAATGTAATAACAATATAACTGGATCATACTGTTTTAGATACTGGACAAAATGACTCTACCTCTAGTTGTAAAGGTAAAAAAAGACAATGGAAACATATGGATGTGGCCCTAACTTTAGGAGCAAGATTTTTTTTCTTCGTTCTTCCAGGAATTTGGGTACCACAAACCAATTGACATACCCAGGTTCAGTTCCTGACTGGTGCTGACTGTGTCATTTCTTATTTGATTTAGCTTTAGTACTTAAACCACACATCAGATTTAAAAAAAAGGCGAAAACATAACAAAAAACAAACTTTGGGAAAAGACACAAAGTAAATGGGAAGAAAAGGAAGATATTGCAGAATTTTTGCTATTTATAAAAAATTACCATCCACTTGTTTGCCACTGTCAGCACAAAGTGTTTTTGATGTAAGATCACTTTGGAGCCTGCTTTGGGATGCTCTGAGCCTGCTCTCTAGCGTGTGTGCATGTGTGTTTTTTATGCCTGGGTCCTTGTAACGTTGAGGCAAAGAGCTTTTCAAATCTGTTCCCCTATTTTCAGGGGTATATCATGGGCCATTAAGATGAATTCTGGGATTCTGCCCCTTTTCCTCACCCTGATTTTAACGATTTCACTAAAGGAACACATTCCAGTTCTTACAAAAAAAAAAAAACAAACACAAACAAAAAACCCCAAACGAAACAGAACAACAACAACAACAACAACTTTGCATGAAATATCTCATTTTAGGGAGAGGACCAGCCCTCGACATGACATGCTGAGTTGCTTTCCCACCCAAGACAGCTGCACTCCTTTGAGAATGGCATTTTTTGGGCAGGCTGTGCAGAGCAACGGCTGGTTCCTGGCACAGCAGGGGAGGGCAGTCTGACATGGCGTGGCTTTTACCTATAGGGCAGGAAAAAGAAAAAGAGCTTCATCTTGCAGGAGCTGCCAGTCCAGACTGAGCACACATGTTCATATCTAAAGCTCTGAGTAGGGAACACATCCTGATTTAGATGAGCACTTGTGCAGGTGCTTAACTTTAGGTGTGTGCTGCATCTCCTCATGGGTGTCAGTGGGACAGAACATTAAGCTTTAAAGTCTAACGTGTGCTTAAAAACTGCCTTAAATAGGGATGACTTCAACATGTGCCTGTGTTCTCCAGAGCTGGATCTATACTGTAGGGCTAGGACATTTTTAATTAATAATGTAGCTTATATAAGGAGCTTATGGAATTGTTTGGATAGTTGAATGCTAAAAACAAATTTTATTCCATGCACTTTTTTTAAAAGTAAAAGTTTCACACTTCTGATTCACACCAACTGGCACAGAAAAATCTGCCAGAGTATCTGGCTTTCCCCAGTGCATAGAGATGTTTCCTCTATTGAATACACTCCCCAGAAGAATGTTACAGTAGCAATGGCTGTGCTTTTCTGTGTATTTCTTGCTGTTGGCGGTGTCTTGCCCCTAGTATTCTCTTGATGTATCTTGGTGTGTGTATGTGATGCATTTTTCCTGAATTTGAATACATAAAACTGTATTCAGGTTTGGATATAATTTTTTTTTTCTGCAATCTCTGTGCTCTTGCCTTCAGTGATGTTACTGGAGTGATGGGAAGCAGGGGACATACTGAAATCAGGCTTTCTTAAAGGCAAGAAAATGAAAACAGTTTGTTTCTATGTATCTGCAGAGGCAGGTGGAAAGAGAGAGGGACCAGAGGAATGACTGAGGGACACAGCATTGCAGTTCACAAAGGTCTGCAGTGCTCTGGGAGAAATGGGGCAGTCTAGTTCAAATAGTGATGTCACAGGGCTGGGTTCCTGAGGCTCTGGGCTAATGTGCAGGAAAGGATTCAAAGACCGCTCCTTTGCCACCTGGGAATGGTGTAAGATGTGACACTGCAGCAGCTTCTGTTTGTGTAGAATTAGTGGAACCCCATGGAAACCCCACACATCCACCTTTCCCACCTGCTGCATCTTCTGGATGTGCCATTAGGGTTCAGCCAGCTCACTGCTTCCTGCCTGCAGGACTCCTCACTTGCACTTTAGTGGTGGCACTTCCCTCTGCCTGCTGCAGTCTGTGGGTAGTGCCAGGGACTTTACTCTTTTTGTAGGCCACAGAGGGCTCTTCCATACTGCCAGGAAACTGATGCAAACGTGCTGTGACAAGCAGGGCCGGGTGACCCAGCAGCCCTGCTTCTGGAGCTGACTGTTTGGGAAGTTGCACTGCTGTCCTGCTTTCATGCAGTGGATTTCAATAAGAATGAAGCTGTTGCAGCTTAGGCTGGTGACAATGTTTTTCCCTAATTATTTTTAAGTAAACTGGACCCGGCTTCAAAATTTCAGTGATCTAAAGCCCATTCCCATTCGGGTGGAACATCAGCAAATGTTGAGGACTGTTTCACTGAAAGCAAAGCCCGTGAACTTGAACAGAAGACATGACTAGAGTGATAGCCTAGTTTTTGTGCAGATAATTATATGCAGGAGGTGAATAGTCACTAGTACTGACAAATAGTCACTGAATCTGGCTGATATCCCAAAAGTGATATTCTAGCCAAGGGTACCCAGCAGTGGAAATTACTTAAAACTTGCAGGACTTCTTGTTCAGCTCTGTACCCAGCTGTGTTACTATTTAGAAGTTCTTCCTTGCTCCAGTGTTTGCATTTGAAGAGATATCTTACCACCATGTTGGTGGTGTTTGTAGCTGTGTTTTATTGTGTAAAGGAGGTATCCTTCTGCTCCTGTGGGGCCCTTGGTGTTGTACTGCCATCTGTTACTGTGGAAATCATGTCCAGATACTTGCTATGTTTGACAAATAATATGAGTTGGAGGTGGGAGAGGCATGTCACTGGCAGATATATTTTCCTCTAAGGTATCCACCTCTAAAAATATTAATTAGCAATTGCATTCTTAGACTGAGTAACTACAGATTTTAGACTAACTTGTCTTGCAACTCAAGCCCTGGAGAACCCTTTTATCCCAGAAAAGAAGTCATCGTATTTTACGACATGCAGGTCATTTGGTAATAAAGGATCACTTGATGGCTCACTGTGGCAGGGAAAAGAGTAATCTGATATCAGTGTTGCAGAGAGTGCATATTTTGATCAAGTGTCAGACAGACACTGGCAGAACAGACAGGAGATGTTGCAAATAGGGAGACACTAATTTTGCTGTCTGTTCTCTGATAAATTTCTTACTTCTTTGCTGTGGACATCCTTTGTGTTCTCAGGCCGGCCAGGAAAGTACAGCCTGCCTCTGTCAGTGTTACTGTTGGTGGAACAAGGGCCTCCCTTCCCTGGGTAAATCACTTCAGACACAGAAATTTGGTATCATCTCCTTCTAGCAATACACAAATGCAGTAAACTCTGCTGTGTCAAACCCATGGTTCTATTTAACCCTTGGGGATGCAAACACAATCCAAGGTACTGTATCTTGATCTGTTCCTTGGTTCATTTGACCTTAGATTCTGAAAAGCTAAATGATATTCTGGTCAAACCTGTTGCAAACCACTACAGGTATTTCTGGACAGTGAAAAAAAAGGACTGGCTTTTGGCTAGAAGCTGCCCTTGGTCAGGTTAGTCCCGCACAAGGTACTGCAGAAAAATTATCTCTTTTTAAAACTTGAACTTAAAAGGTACCTGAAATGTAGTCTCTCAAGATTTTTCTGGTATTGGCTGCTTCCCTCCAGACTTCAGTCTTCAGCTGCTGCCTAGTTCTGATCTCAGAATGATGCTGATTCAAAAGTGCTTTGACATCAAAAGATGACTTTTCAGCTTTTTGAATAGCTTCTATTTAAGACTGAAGCTGTTTGAGAAGTGCAACATTGATGAACTGTAACCATCCCATCTATTTTTAAGGAATTTTTAATATGCAAATATGTAGGAAGTTTTTAAAAAAAAACAACCCAGCATCTAATGCACTTTTGTTGCCAACTTTCCTTTCATGGTCTTTGGGAAAAATTCAGATATTTCTCAGCCAGCTCTGTAGGGAGTTGAACACAGTTTTATTAATTCTCAAAGATGTGTATCAACGAATATTTTGCTGTCTGAGTGCAGCAATGCTCCATTTACTTTGGTAGAACTGCATTGCACTCCAGAGAGGATCTAGACCAACAGTATTTAGGCTCCCTAATCTGGTTTGTAAATGAGGGCTTGGAAGCTGATATATAAATACACATTGTGGGTTGCTACACAAGGCACTGCTCAGTGGTCTGTGCATCACAGTGCCCGTGACACATGATGAGTCTAAGAACTAGAATTTACAAATAAAAGAGTGCCTTTTTTACATTCTTTAATGGCAGTGAATATACAGTGGTTTTCTTTTAAAACAAATACTGTATGGTGTGGTCTGAGGGATTTTTTTCCAAGGAAGGAAGGAAGTAGCAGCTGATCAAACACTTGCCAAATCAGTGACTTGGCTTATACTGATTTAAGTGAAAACTTGACTCATACTTTAACTGAGCAGTTCCTGGTGTAAGTAGCAATGCTCATATTCTTGTCAAGTCATTTGTTACTCAAGAAACATTGTCAAGAAATCATGACAGGTGATGTAACACAGCTGGTTAGTTTTAAAGGATATAGTTCCTCAGTTCTGACATTTTGTTCCTTTGCATCTCAGTATTTTTGAATCAAAAATACTGATCCTAGGAGCAGTTTGCTGTCAGATCATGCATGGGTTTCTAGTTAATGAAACTCTGCATGTACCTTTAGAATCTGATGAGGATTGCAGTCGGTGTTGGGTATGAATCCTGTCATTCTGCATAATGCAGTGGGACTTGCTTCGATGTGCAAGAGAGTTGTTTTTTTCTGGGACTCTTCCTCAGTGTTCTGTTGACATTTACACGCTTGGTCTTGTCCCCAGCCACTGTCAGGTGTATGTGTGCCTTGGGGCAGCACTTTAAGCAGATGGGAGGGACAAATTCAATGTTCTTGGCTTCAGTGTGACTTTAGCTACCAAGGCAGGAATTTCAGTCCTGTCTTTATACCAGGCCAGTCCTGCCCTTGCCTTTTTTGTGGTCGTCAAAACTGGTTGTGTCCCATGTACATGACAGAACGTTGTAGCTGATTCTCATAGTATACAAGCGGGTAGGGTGAGTAAACCTGAGGGTGATCCAGGTGAGGGATCACTGGGATGTGCCTCAGTTCTGTCCAGGTGCCCCACTGCACACTCTGCTGACACACTCTGGGAGGCTCAGGCTCAGCATGGCCAGCACATCACAGAGGTCCCAGCAGCAGCCTGTGAGGATCTGCAGGCAAAATCTGCAGGCAGAGCCATGCTACCATCGTTTGCCACAGTGTGGAGCCAGCTGACAGGGCTCCTGGTGTTCTCTGCACCCTGGGTTTCAGCTTGCTGTCTTCAGTCTGGGGCTTTTGTTCAACTGCAAGAGTAGTACCTGGTCAAACACACTGTTAGATTAGTTTTTACTTAAACTTTAAACCTAATGAAAACATTAACAAACACGGGCTTTTGCAGTGTAATTTGGACACCTAGCCCTGGAATGGAGTGGAGTAGCTGTTCAACCTGAGCTGTTGGCTTTGCTGTCACTGTTCTGGGCACAGTGACTCCCTGGAAACCCCTCAGAGCCACTGTGCCCCAGTGAGGGGTGGCAGGTGACTGTTCTGGGGGACAGATCTGTGCAGACGGTAAGGGGGGCTGCAGACACTCCTCCTCCCAGAGATGATCTTACACTCCACAGCATCAGCGCTGTTTTATTTACAATCTTATCCAAAGCTAAATTATTCTGGCTTTGGAGAAAGGACATCAGAAGAAACAAGAGTTTAGTATCCTGTGAACACTTCAGTACACTACAGGGCAGTAAATGTTGCACTGATATATATTTAAATACTGAGACATTTTGAGAATTACTGTAAAATCAGTTGTGAGAGCCATTTGTTTTTTCTCTGTTGCACATACTAGTCACGTTTTTTGCATGGTTATATATTTTAGTATTTGTGCCTTTTACTTTTCTGTTGTGAGGATACATTTTATTTTCACATTTTATCATCTGGTTTTGGACACTTTTTATATACACTTCTTTAATCATCTGGTTTCTTGTAATGTACATGTGTATATATAAAATAGATCAGATTTGTATTCATGTGCCTCTGAGATGTAAAAAATACTCATTTTGTACAGGTTTTTTTAGAAGCACTAGGTCATGGTTTAAATTACGTAGCAAATGAAATTTAACATAATTAGCAGTTCTTTGTCATCTTTTAGGAATGTTGTGTCAGATAGTTGGTCTCTTGTAAGGCAATGTCACACACACTCTGCAGGTTTATTGTTTTAGTATCGCTATGAGACCAATTCTATCCACTTGTTGGCTTCAGTTAATTCAAAATAATAAAACAATTAAATATTACAGTCCTGATTTGGTGATTATAGTTTTTATTTCCATTAAAGCCAATTTGCTTCCTTTTATACTTGAAATGGGCACCAGACCAAAACCTCATTTGAACACATTGCCTATTTCAGGTTAACTTCCATTCTGGGATTATTTTTTGTGGGATCAGGCAAGTGATTTACTTTGCCCATTGAAATGGAAAGAGAAATAGCATTACCAATTCATAGACTCTCCATCTTAGAGTGCCTAAAGTGCTTTAGTTACTCCTTCTCTTCCTTCCCTGGCTTCTGTGGCAGCATTTCCTAAGGACAGACCCTGGATCTGCATGACTGGAGATCTTCCTCTTGCAGATGTGAGAGATTGGGTGTCCTGCTCTTCACATTTTGGCAAATGCTGAATAAACTCCTTCCCTTGGGGTTTGTAGCACAGCACTCTCCCGCAACATTTGGGAAGCTGTGTAGATGCATTGTGAGTGTGGACATCTGTAACTCTGGCAACCAGGGACCTGGTCCTAGAAGTGTCCTTCCCTCTCTCCAGCCTCTTCTCAAGCTGGTGGTTTCATTTCTGGAGTGTTGACTCTGCTCATCTGATGAGATCTTCAAATTGTTCCTTCTCTCACACCTTGTTTATCAATACCCCACTCACCAGCCTCCAGACACAGTGAGATAATAAACTGTGGTAAGTCTCAAAGAAAAAATCAAAATCTCCTAAATCTTCCAAAAAACCCAAAGCTTTTATTTATAAAAGAACATGTTCTACTGTCACAGAGCAGAATTTTTTTTACTGAATTTGACACTAATTTCACAGAATATAAAGCTGCCTTTATAGTAAGGAGGTGGTTTTATTTTTTATTTCAAAGGTCGCTTGGTATGAAAATGAGCGAAGTTCACTTGCTCCATTGTTACTGAAATAAAGCCGCCAGCAAAAGTGGCATATGACTATTTTTAATCTCATTCTATAATTTATAACATCAGTGAAGTGGTATCAGTACTGTTGCAATGTGCCATTATGTTATTTTCTCTGTATTTTCATTAAATACTTTCTGGGGACAATAAAGTTGTCCTTGCTTCTGTGGATCCTTCAGGTAGCTGTAATGTACAATCAGATATGTAAATAAATTATTTGCTTTCCCTGCATGACTAAAACATTGTCTGTGGTGGGTGACTGATTCAATGTACCTCCTTACCTTCCTCCCTGGTCCACCTCTATTTCTGTGCTTCATTTAAAGGATTGCCCAATACTGTTCTCACCTGCCCAAACACCAGCTTCATTAACTTTGCATGAGTTACACAGATGGCACCAGGGAAGGAGTTTGCTCAATACAAGCCTTACCTGACATCCACAGTTGTGTTATATTTCCAGGCTGAAGCTTCACAGGACCAACCCATTAATCTCTCCTCCCACAGCGCTGCCCTTCTCAATTGATAGGGAACTCCAGCTGGGAGCTGTTGGCAGCTTTTTGGCTCCGGCTTTTTAATGTGACTTAAATACAATTATTTACTGACCCATGTAGGTAATGAGCACGTGCTGTGGCTCCTTCCTTGAGGAGCAGTGAGCTGTTTGTGGGGAGGGCACAGGCTGGAGCTGCAAGGATCTGGTGCTGGGGCAGTCTGACCTGGCATGGCCAGCAGTGACCACCCCAAAGCATGTGCTGAGACGAGTTTCGCACTTAAACCAAAGGCAGCAGCTTCCCCAGGAGAGTCCTGAGGGAAAACTCTGCCATGGGCAGCCCCTGGGAGAGGCCGAGGCTCCCGGGTGTACCTGGAGGGGCCATCGTGGGAGCAGCACTGCAAGCTTTGTCCGTGAGGGACCAGGACAGTGCTGGGACTCTTGCGGCTGTGACTGGGAGCTGGGGCCTGTCACACACCTGTGCCCAGTGTGCAGACCAGAGGAGACCCTCAGCCTGATGTGGGCCCAGGCCAGGACCCACCATGTCCCCATGGCTGGTGGAACAGGCTCTCTGTGAGGCATGATGGTGGAGGATATACCCAGGGCCTACTCAACCGACACTGAGGTAATTTTTTCATTTCATCTCCAGTTTGGGCCACCAGACCTGCTGGCCTCTTCTCTGGGCTTTATTTTAACTGCTGGAGTCAAAAGAATAACAAGTGAGGAGCAGCTTAGGTTCCAGGCTCCTTTTTGCAAGATCTGTGTTGAGTGAGGGGAGTTTGCCGTGGGCAGGTCTCCTTGGGCAGCCAGTCCTGATGAGTTGGTGTCTTGGGCATGTTGCCCAACAAATGGGTCCAATACTCTCAGAGAATGCTGCTGACAGATACTGTCAGCCTAGAGAAATGCTGGATGCTCCTTCCTTGGGAAAAATGGAGCCTTTTTGTTATGTCTCGGGGACACTCCAGGGTCAGGTGTCCCCTCAAGCAGCCCAGTGCAGTTCCCTGCCCTGCCCTACCTGCCCAGCAGCATCTCAGATGAGACCATCAAGGTTGGCCTGGGAATGTCAGCAAAGCCCAGCCTGACATAGCCACAGGGTGCAGGTGGTTCAGGGATGTGTTTCCACAGGGGATTTTAGTGCATTTGAAGTTCAACTCCTGAAAAGCTGCTGCTCCCACCCCCAGCCTGCACCTCCAGTGTCACCTTGTGTCCTTGGGCTAACAAAATGTGACCATTTTGCACTTGTGTGAAAGACAGTGAAGGGTGTAAAGCCAGGGAACCAAGCCTGTGGCATATTATTTAAAATACAAAGCAGTTTAAGGTGGTAAGATCTCTGCCTCCAGCTGGGCTTGGAGGAAGGCAGAAGAGGAAAGAGAATTTTGAAAAGACTTCACTAATCAGTTCAAGCCTTGCAGGGCAAATTCTTTTCCTTTCAAAAAGATTTCTATGGTCTTCAAGTGATCATACTATACCAAATAGCTTTCTTTTGACTGACAGTAGTCTGTAAACCTGGTATATGTCTTTTGAGAGTATCATCCCATGAGGCTGTGAGGTAGCTTTTCTCACAGTGGGTACAGATATTTGGGGGATATTTGAGGAATCAGAGCAAAGATACTATACAAATAATCCCTGGAGCAAGGTACCTGCGTGTTATCTTCTCAGGCTTCCCCATTCCCAGATTCCTCCCAGCAATGAGACATTGGATATTCAAATTTATAACAGCAGACTCAAAGAAAACTCCCTACTGTGTATGCTAAACCACTTCACCAGAGAGACAGGGAGCAGTTTTGTTCCCAAATCTCAGCAGCTCAGTCTAATGTGCTGTACTACTGACCTACTTGCAGAGCAGCTACTTGCTGGTACATGAGAAAGACAGTGGGAAAGTAAATCACGTGGTACTCTGGGGGCAGGATTCATCAACACCAGGTATCACAAAGTCTGTAATAGTTTCTTGCAAATTACGCTGTTCTTACTGGGCTGGGGAGATGTAAGACCCTTTGGCCATTTTACAACTAGGAATTAAAGCTCAGAACTCCTGGGAGGTGATTGTTGCCTTGCTCTGATTGTTTGGGGGAAAAACTGGGTTTGGAGGCAGACAGAGGCTAAATAGTAGTAGCAGAGTAGGAAATGGATTGCAGTTCTGACTCCTGAGAACATGGGGAGTGACAAGGAGAACTGTTGCAAAGAGGAAATATATCTCATGGGAGCACCAAGGGAGTACATCAGCCAACTCCTGTAGTCTGGCAGTGGGCTCTGATCTGCTCAGGTTGTCTTGGCTGACACGATTTCTTCAGCATAGCAGTCTCAAAGCCCTGACTTTGATGTTTTCTCTTGCTCTGTTCCCTGTTTCTCTTCTCGTTCACTGTTTGTGATGGCCCATGTTTCAACGTTGTCCTGAATCTCAGATGGCAGACTGGGATCTGGGATGTGTCACTCCACTCTAAATGTCTTTTGACACATGCAATGCAGCAGGAACTCTCCTAGCTTGCGTAACTCAGAGTGAAATTTGAACTTAAAGTTTTTGGATGCAAATAAAGAGCATATGACCAGTAAATTGAAGACTGTCCCACATGTATAACCATAACTGTTTGGGTTAATGATAATTTTAAAATGACTTTGCAATGATAATATGTCAGCATGTACTCTGGCATGGTGCTTAAATCTGAATTTCTGTCACACTGAGATCTTTGTGCCCTAGCAGACGAATGATGCAGTTTGTATTTTGATGTGCTGGTGTCTAACAGGGGTTATGACTCAAGTAGAGACTATTGCTGCTGAAAGGCTGTGCTTGCTTTCTCGCTGTTGTACTGGAGAAAATTGCTGGTTGTGTTTTGTGAAACACTGTCTCTCTTGGCCACCCTGTGGCTTTTCTTAACATGCTCAGGCTCTTATTTAAAACCTGATCAGTCACCAGCAGGGCTGCTCTCAGCCCTTCAGGAATCCTCTAGTCAGCCTGAGCACTTGGCCCACGTGACAGAGAAATAACCCCTGACCAAGCCTGTCCTTTCGCTCTGGCTGTGCACAGCAATGAATAAGGGGATGCCCTGAAGAAAAGCAGCAGCAGCAGCAGAGGAGTTTGCTTTCATCCTTGGAAATACTGTGTAAATCTGAATTAAAGGTGTAGCCCTGAAGCCCCTTTCAGTGGCCCCATTCCAGGGAGCAGCAAGGCCAGGCCATGGGCACAGCAGAGCTTCCCTGCAACAGAAAACAACCGGGCTCTTCTCATCACTCTGCCAGAGCTGGGGAAGGAGAAGGAGGCTTGGCAGGGTTGTCCTGTGAACAGGGATGTCGTTCAGCACTTGCTGCCTGAAATGCAAAGTCCAGGGCCACAGAGGTTCAGGACATGGCTGAAAAACATCTGTCAGTTTTGCAACCCCAGCAGCTCAAGCCATTGTGCTGTTTTCAGACTCTGAATATTGCTGGGATGCTGACTTCCCAAATGACTGTAGCCTCAAAAAGTAAACCTTACTTTTTTGGATAGATTCAGTGCAGTATTAATATGAAGACCTAAAAATGGGACCCTCAGGAAAGCAATTGTTTCTCTCCGGAATGAGCTGATCAGGCCTCACGTGGTTGGTTTATTTAAGCAAGGAGCTCATTGTGAATGAAGGATGCATCCCTGTAATAAAGATTGTGTAACTTACATCTGATTCAGCAGAGAGTGGAGCCCGGTTACAAATTCATAGCATAAAGTAGAAATAGTGATTCTACTATGTCAGATTGGTTCTAACTGTGCCTGGATTTTTTTGCTTTTTGTTTGTTTGGTTTGGCTTGGCTTGTAGTTTACAGGAGGAGGGTGTAAGCCAAAAAAATACCAGATTACTTTCTGCTGCCCAACATTGGTTCAAAACTAGAAACCAGGATGAAAAATTTCAATGCAAAGCTCAAGAATGGTTCCACGACCTTCAAATTTTTCCCTTCTGCCCTACAGCTAGTGGTGATAAAAATGAGAGCTGATTCATTTCTTGGGTTTTAACCAAGTGTTAGCCATAAGACTAAATATTTGGTTGCTGGAAACCCAAGGAGGAGGAAATATTATTAATGCAGTATTGTATTTATGATTTATGCTATTATGATTTGACTATGTAAACAGAACATAATGGCTTTGAAGTAAAACGTGAAAATTCAGTTTGAACATCAGGAAATATAGACTGCCTGATACTGTCCCAAGGGAAGGGGTGGAAACGCCGCTGTTTGGCTCTCAGGGAGACGGGAGGCAGCGGGTGGCAGAGCTGGAATGGAACTGCGCCTTGCCAGGACAGTCCCCGCCGTTCCCCGGCCGGTGCCGCTCGGCGTGAGCGAGCAGGGCTGGCCCCTGCCCCGGGGGATCCTCCCCGTCCCCAAACCGGGAGCAGGTGCCGGAGTACTGCCGAGCCACAGCGCTCGAGGTGTGAGCTTGGCAGGACTTTTCTCGTTCCCAACAGCTGCTGTTTGTTTCCTGAGGCAGCCCTGTGATTTCGCAGTGATGCACCGCGCTCCTCTGCCGTGAGAAACACCGGGAGGAAGGAAAGCAAAGCTTCACCGGGGATTCCGCGGTGTCGGAGTAGCGGCGCTCGGGGACACCGGGGACAGGGCGGGGGTGGCGGCAGCGGGAAGGGCTTTCCGAAGAGCGCCGCTGCAGGGACACGGGGCAGGGGATGCCGAGCTCTGCAGGCGGGGCAGGGCCCGGCCGCACTCCCGTTCTCGGTGCTCCGCCCCGCGTCCGCACGTGCCCGCGGGAGCCCCCGCACGGCGCAGCCGCCCCGCCTCGATCCCTCCCGCCCCGATCCCACCGCCCCGGGCCGCCCTCCCAGCCCAGCCCGGCCCGGCCCGTCCTGGCCTGTGCCGCGCTGTCCCGTTCGCTCCCGGCCTGGCCCGGCCCGCCCGCGCCGCGCCGCCCGCTGCCTTCCACTGGCGGCGCGCTGATGCAGCCAGCCCGTCGGGCGCGGTGGCCAAGTGGTAAGGCGTCGGTCTCGTAAACCGAAGATCGCGGGTTCGAACCCCGTCCGTGCCTGCCGAAGCAGCGCGGTGCGCTGGCAGCCCCGCCGCGGGGAGGCGGCGGACGCCGTTTCGTTGGCGGCTTCCTTTTGCTGTCAGTGTCAGAGATCCGGCCCCGGAGCCCCGCGAGGAAGCTGCGGATCACGGGGGACGTTCCACCGTGCGGCCGGCCGGGTGTCTCCGATTCCCGCGTGCCTGTGCCGCAGAACGGGTTGGGAGCCCGCTGGTGACATCGTGCAGCCCGTGGGTGAGCATCTCCCGGAGCCCCGGCCACGGTGTTCCCCCCCAGTATCCTGGATCCAAAAATCCCCTTGCAGAGGACACTTCTCAGCATTTTGCCTCGGTACCCTGAACATTTTTACTCGGTGTCCTGAACTGGGTGAATCACAGCTAAGACAAAGCAGGTGTTTGCGCTGTGATGCTGCAGGGGAAGTGTTGGGTGCGCTCGGGTGTGAGAAATCCTCTTGCTGGTGCCTTCTCTGTAGGTGCCGGGTTTGATGTGCTTCTCACAGACTGACAGGCCGAATCCTGGAATAAGCAAGTGCTTAGTGCAGTTAAAATCATACAATTGGTAAGGTTGGACAAGCCCTTTAAGATCGTTGAGCCCAACCAATAACCCAGCACTGCCATGTTCATTGCTTAACCATGTCCTCAACTGCCATATCCACATCTTTTAAACCTTTCAGAGATGGCGATTCCACCACTTCTCAGGGCAGCCTGTTCCAACGTCTGACCACCCTTTCTGTGAGATTATACCATTTACACCAAAATTTACCCTGATAACTTGGTTGTTGATCTTTCAGTCTGTGCAAAGCGTGACACTTGTGAGGGCATTTCTGCTGCCTCTGTATTACCTTACTTTGGTTATTGCTGCTTTCAGACAGCTTAAAATATGTAAAGAGTAGAAAGAATCATTGTATTGCAAAATCAGCAATAGCCAGATATCTGGGCAGAGCAGAGGAGCCTCTTCCAAACAGCTTACTGCTTCCTTTGATGCTTAAGAAAAAGCTGGTTTTGCTGTTTTCTGTGTCACACTTGGCCTGGACCTGACTGGGCAGGAGGCTGTTTGCCTTTCTCAGCAGGGGCTGGAAGTGTGTGTGCATGAGGTGTTTGGGGAGGTCTGTACAAAATGGTTGTGCAGGATGTTATTAGCAAGCCACAAAACAAGCCGTAGTATGTTTTGATATAAAAACAGGAAATGCAGTTTAGAACTTGTTTAGAAAAATGCAGACACTATTTTACTTGCAAAATAGAGTGCTGTCAAAATTCCATCACCTTTGCTGGAGGTTTTTGAGAACCAAAGTTCCAGCTTTGAAACACCCTATTTTGATTTTTTTCTTCCCCTACATAATTTCACAGTGGAATGTCAAACCAAAATGTTCCTACTGGTTCAAAAGCCATCCTGCAGCTTTTGAAGAGATTTTCAGAATTCTGTGGATTTGTTTCTGGTCGAAACCAGTTGTGAAGCTGAAGTTCTCCCTGAAGCAGGCTTCCCATCCTGGAAACTCAAGCAGTTGGGTCCTGCCCAAACATGTGCCATGAACCCAGACCTGTGAACCAGGTATTTTAATAAAGCTCTGGCATCACTGTTCTCTGTGGCCATAACACATCCAGGCAGCTCACCAGTTGTTTAACTTCAATCTCTGCAGAACTGGAATATTCCCTTCTAGCTCCCAGGTGTGTGTGAGGTAGATCCTTCACAGGCTCCATGCTGAATTCCCAGGGAGAGGCCCACGGGAGAGCCTTTTCCCAGAATTGCTGTTGTGCATCTTCACTTCTGGAACACACCTGGAACAACACAAGCAGATCCTTTCTGTTCAGGAACAGGCAGTTCTGTGTGTGCCATCCTGCCCTTGTTGTTGTCTTCAGGGCAGGGATGTGTTGGGCAGGTCACGCGTTTGCTCACCTCCCAGATTCCTGCCCCCTCTTCTTACTCACTCAGGCAATAAATTTGATTTTGGCTTTAATTAATAGCTAAAGTCCTGAAGTGTCAGCCAATGAACTTAAATCAAGACATTCATGATCTGATCATAGCTGTGCTGGAGATGGGTTTGGCTTTGGGTTTTTTGGTGGGTTGAGGAGAGTTGTTTATTTTGGACACAAGTCCTGACTGAGAACATAAAAAAATTTAGGTGGCCCTTCTGAGTTGCTTTAAGATCTTTGATTTTTTTCCCAGAAAATACTGAGCTGCCTCCCTCTGAATATAACACCTCTATGAAATGAGGAGCTATTAAATGAGGATTAAAATGAGGCCCCTTTTAATTACCTAATAAAAGCATATTACAATTAAGGTACTTAAAAGATGTATTACTGCTGAAAATCTTGGCCGTATTTAAATATAGAATTCCCTGACCTCTCTGACTTGACAAACCAGTTATTCAGAATCCAGACATTTTCCTGACTGCTTTAAAATGAGTGCAAAAATTAATCAACTTTAACAGTATTTCTTGTAAACTTTCAAATTTAGCAGTATTTCGGAGTTATGTATTTTACGTATTTTTGAGGGGCTGACAGAAAATGTTTGTTTTTGAAAGGTAAGATGTGAATGAGGACTAAAAATAATGAGGTTTGTTCAGATGATAATAACATTTTCAGCACCT
This sequence comes from Acrocephalus scirpaceus scirpaceus, assembly GCA_910950805.1. NCBI lineage: Eukaryota > Metazoa > Chordata > Aves > Passeriformes > Sylviidae > Acrocephalus > Acrocephalus scirpaceus. Next base: position 8,494,366 of record OU383789.1, read on the forward strand.
CGCAACTCTCTGAGTGTCTGTGACATCCTCCCTTGGGTCAAACTTCAGCAACCAAAAGCAGCGTGTTGGGAACACGGCAGGAGCTGTGTCTGGGTCAGAAATAGCAGTGAGGTCACTGGAAAGCCTTGCTCGGACCTTGCAGTGTGGAGCTAGGCAGGGGGATTGTCCCAAGCCTGGGCAGACCCGCTTCTCGCATTAATAATGTGTTGGATTGGTTTCCCACCTTTCCTGCTTTTTGGGTTATCCTTCCATGGGATGGCTGGCACCTTAAAAAAAAAAGAGGGGGGAGGGGGAGAGGAGAAAAAAAAATCAGCCTCCCAAGCCCTGAAACAAGGCCTGTGCTGCGTTGTGCAAACAGAGCGTGGTGTGCCAGGGGTGACCAGGCTGAGCCAGCTGGGCCATGAGCCGGGCACAGTTCCCCTCCCATTGTGGGGAGCTGTCCCAGCAGCCCAGACTCCTCTCTGTGAGGTGAACAACAGGAGCAGGGTGGGAGCATGCTCCATGTCCTCAGTCTGAAACCACAACAACATTTCCTGCAGGTTGGACAACTGAACATACAAAATGTTTTATAAAGCTGCCAGTGCCAGTGAGACCACCCCAAACTGGGCAGGAGGCACTGAGTTCAGATGAGGCAGGAGAACAGTATTTGCAGCATTGTCTGAATCCCAAATATATGGCAGAGTAAATTAACCCATGAGTAAATAAACCCCAAATTGTGGAAATCTTCTCATGGCTACAGCAATGTGATTCCTATTTCTATTATGCCTGGAATTTAATGGACTGCTGAAGTTTGACCAAAAGGCATTTCTTGTGTCAAAATGAAAAATTACAGATCAAAAGGGTGACTTTGCAGACAAACATATCGATCTAAAGCCTGGGTGACACAGACTTCCTGGAAGAGAGCCCAGAAGCATGTCTGTGTTTAAAGTCAAATTGCTGTAGCCTTTACCACTGATGAACAAAAAGTGTTTTTGTCTGCATGCCGAAGGCTCCAGCAGAAACAGAAATTACTTGATTTATTCTGCCAGAGGAGCAGGTACGTGTTTGTGAATAGTAATCCATTGAATGCTGCAGAATTCAGTAATTTTAAAAATGACAGTGAGATAGGAAATAAAAAAATTTTCCCCCTTGAAAACTCTATTCAGAGCACTATAGGAAAGGCAGAGTGAGAATCCTTATTTTGTGTTCAAGGGGCAGAGTTACTGGTGTCCCCTTCTCCAGAAATGTGAGGGGAGCAGTTTTGAAGTTCCCCCTGTGAGGAACCCAGTCGTATTTTCGCTTTGGTACAGGACTAGCAACTCTTACGCAGGTCCCTGATGTTGCTACTGTCATCTGTAATTAGATATCAATGGACACGTCAGGGTCTTCCTACCTGACCAGGATGGATGGAGGCCCCAGCACAGCAATGCTGCTGCTCCTCTGGGAGCCAGGGGTCCCAGAGGAATGAGAATGAGAGCTGCATGATTTTGTGAATGAGCTCCAAGGACACCCAGGAGAGGGAGTGGGAATCCTCACTGCTGTGCTGGTATAGCGCAGAGCAGCACTCAGCTTCTCGAGAGGACCTGTGAAACAGATTTTAGACTAAAAAAGTAGTGTTGAATGGCAGCTACTGCTTCTGGGGAGTCCAGAAAATGCCAGCTGACACTCCAGGCAGTGTGTTTCAAATGAGCTGCAATTATGCAGGGAAGGAGGAGCAAAATGGATGGATGGGAGATTACTAATCCCTTCTTTGAAGTCTGTTTAACCTCAGCAGCACAGGGCCTGCTGCTCACAGAAGCCCTGATCTTCTCCTTAACACCCTCTCAGGTACTTTCTCATCCTCCTGGCTGTAAACTATATGAAAAAAAATTTAAAAGAGTATCAGAGCCTAGACCTGGAAAGTCTGTGTGCAGGGTTCTCCTTATCTGTGTACACTCTTGCCTTTACCTCTGAATGAAGTTCTCTGCAGTGACCAAGCTGTTGCAGGATGAAGAGCAGTAACATGAGTATAGCTTCTATTGTGATGATCTTTCTGTAAATTGGAAAAAAAATTCTATTTGAGCTGATGAAATGATATGTTTGTAAATGCAGTGCCATAGGAGCAGAGTCAGGTGTTGGATTAATATAGCAATAGGACAAGAGGAAATGGCCTCAAGTTGCACCAGGGAGGGCTTAGATTGGATAGTAGGAAAAATTTCTTCACCGAAAGGATGCCAAGCCTTGGAAAGAGCTGCCCAGGGAAGTGGTTGAGTCACCTCCCTGAAGGGATTTAAAAGATGTGTTGCTTAGGGACATGGCTTAGTGGTGGACTTAACAGTGCTAGGTTAATGTTGGACTGAAAGGTCTTTTCCAACCTAAGCAATTCTCTGAATCTCATGGAGACGAATTGTCTTTGCATTCTGCACAGTACAGCTGCACAGGCCTGGTGATTACAGTGACAAAGCCAAGCTCAGAGGCCAGCCTGAGATATCAGGTCAGTGCAAAAGCTTTAGCAGCAAACAGTACAAGAGACAAAGGGCACACAATGATGCATAGGAGGTTGCATTCGAACATGAGGAAACAGTTTTCCAAGTGAGCAGAACTGATGCTGGAACAGGTTGTGAAGTCTCCATCCTTGGAGACATTGAAAAGCCATCCAGACACAACCCTGGGCAGCCTTCTTTAGGTCACCCTGCTTGAGTAGGGGGGTGGGACCAGGTGACCTCCAGAGGTTCACCCTCAGCTATTCTGTGAAACCCTTGCCTCTGTTTGCAGTGCCTGAAGGACACTGGGCCAAACCATCCCCTGCACTAAGAGCAGTGGCTACCTCAGAGGGTGCTCCCTGGGGCTCTGCTCCCAGCTCATTTGTGGCGGTGGTGCTTCAAACTAGTGCTGAGTTGGTACAAGTTAAAGAATTTAAATTGTATATGAATTCAAGGCAAGGACAGCCTAATATAGAATGTAATGTTTACTGTCTTTGAAGAAGCTGTAATAAACTTGGACGAGAAGCTTAAGCAAGAGATGGAGCAATCAGCTGGCCTTGCAAGTATGTCAGAGGGTCCTTGGGAGCCTGAATCTTGCCTGTGTTATTGCTGGGCATTGTGGCCATCAACTGAACCCAGATGGTTACAAGAGTTCGATGGCATTGTGCAGTTTGCACTGTCATAGCCTTATTGGGACTATGAGGATTATGCATCTGGATCAGTGGAATCCCTGTCACTAATTTTACAGGGATTGTACCCAAGTTTGAACACAGATTGCATCATAGGAAAAGGAAAGCAGGAGGTGTGTGAGGCTCTACTGGTATAGCTGGGTTTAAAGCTTCACTTCATACTTCCAGAGTATAGATAGGGGGACTCATACTGTGGCAGCATCTTTAATTTTAGGAAAGCATCTTGTACAGTCTGTGATCACTGTCTCCTCTCAGCAGTCACTGCAATGCCTCAATGCCTGTGCAGGACTTGCACAGTGAGAAATGAGCTCCAAGCCTGAGCCTGGTCCCTTTGAGTATTGCTTGGGCTGAATTCCTGACTCCTGTCCTTTCATCACTCTGGGCCCAACTGAAAGAGTACTTGTGAGCTACCAAATATAGAATGTGCACAGCCTATTTCATAACTGGAACTTGCAAATGCTGGAGTGGATTTCACAGACTGAAGCCCCCCAGAGAGGGAGCATTACAGTAAATAATGTTAGTGCATTTGTTTAATCCCTGGGGATTGTGGAATGTAGGATTAAAGTGGGCTAAGGGGATTTCCCCATTGACAGCTGCTCCACAATGCACAAACACAGACACACAATTTATTTTATGTAACTTGTTCAGGCCCAAGGAATTTAAACTGCATATGGTGCTGACCATTATTTCCACGTCTGGTTACACATATCTGTCTCTCCCAGTAATTGTCTTTAATAGACACAACTGGGGATGAGGTAGTTGTACTAAGAAGGGACAAAGCTCTGTGTTTGAACAGGAAACTATTATTTCTGAGCTTAATCATAGCTCATTAGTCCTGTGATTTTCTCCTTTCCCCAATATATGCACACATGCTTTAATACAAAGGCCCAATTTTTGGTAGGACATTCCCCTTATATTAATGATTTGCCAGAGGTTCTTTGGAGAGGCAGAGCCTTGGCCTCTTGAGAAGAGAACCAGAGCACGTCTGAGCAGTGACAGGAGGCTGCAGCTCACTGGTGTTACATGGGTGCTCTGAGGTGAACCATCATGTTCTAGTAAAGATCTCAGATGCAGTTTTCTATGCATCCTTAATGAACCTGGCTGCTTGGTGTTCCTGCACAGGTCATGGGGTCAGGCCAGCTCCTTGCAGTACTTTGTATTTGCACATTTCTGAACTTTTAATCACAAACTTGCTATTCCTACTGTTCTGATTTAAAAAAAAAAAAAAAAAAGAGAGAGAGAGAGATCTGACTCTGGTCTCTGGCATGGATTAATATTCTTAGGTGAAGACCAGTGAATTTCATCCTGCACCATCAGTGGATTTCAACTGTTTCTATCATTTCATTGTGTTCAAGTTTAACATCTTTGACAATCCAGTCTCTTTCTCAAGAAGGTCAGATGCTAAAATACCAAGCTGTTGTCGACAAGCTGTTCTTGCTCTCATGCTGCTGAGTGCCACACAAAAGAGTTAACAAATCAGTGGATCTAATGGCAGAGTAAGGTACTGCATAAGCACAGGCAGGATTGAGAAACACAGACTCAGGTTAATGCATGTAATCATTCAACTGGACAAAGCAGCATCCACAGGGTCCATGTCCCACTCAGCAGCAGGGCAGTCTCCCACCCACAGAAGATCCCTTGTGACTTCAGAGGTTTCACATCAGGCTTCCACTTTGTGAACACCTCTAAAGAAGCTACTCCATCTGGCTCATGGCTTCTCTGAAAATGTTTTCTTTTATTCCAAAGAGGGCTATCTTCAGAAGAGACAGAATCTGTTGTTCCATAGTTATTATTCTGGGATATTGCTGGTCAAATGTTATTAATATATTAGCCTTTTGGCTGCCAAACAGCTTGAAACAAACTGGTTATGTTTATTTTTAGAATTGTGTAAGTTGTGATGCTTTACAACTTGATATACTTGTGATTACATCTGAGCTCTATGTGGAGCTAATCCACTTCCCAGCTCCCATCCAGGCAGGGGGTGTACTCATGCATTCCCTGTGCATGGATTCTGCACACCATGAAAGGCAGCCAGCAGGTATTTGTGAGAGGAGATGAAGTCCTAAGACCTGACCTTCTCAGGTACGGAAGTACCTCCTGCCAAGTGAAGACTTGACTGAAATTTGCCTTATCCTGTTACTACCACAGGGCTGCCAGGGGCGTCAGTGGAAGTGGGAACGGGCTGCCAGCAGCTGAGCATGTCCCATGGGATCAGGCTCCCTGCAGAAGAGCTCCTGCTGGGCAAAAATGTTGTATGAAAATCTTGCTCTGATCTCATGAAAAATAAGAGGCGCTTCACATCAGTACTAGTGGGGGCCAGGTCAAGACAAGAGGCAACATGTTTTGAGGCCGCTGAAAATAGCAAATTAAGCAGTTGGTCAGGACATCAGAGAAGCAATGTGCCATCAGCTCAGTTAGGGAGGAACTCCATTTCTTGGCTCATGTTTTTCCTTCCCTACACATAGGCACATTTTTTGCTGAGAATTTGTTGTGCTCAGAATTGTTCTGTGGTGTTTCAAGCAGCTACATGATAGAGACCGAGCAAAAAACAGTACTTAAAAAAATAAATTAGAGTATGCGGTTGGCAGATATAGCTTGCATCCTGTAAGAGCAGCAGTCTCTTATTTCCTACAAGCTGTTGAGGTCTTTTCTTGTTCAACCCAAGTGATTTCTACAGCAACTATTCCCTTCACCAGTGAACAGGTTAGTGTCTTTTACACCTTTCTGGGAAGTCTTAATTTCTATCATACTCTCTAGGCATCATCTCTGCAGAACCCTTCCAGATGGTCAAGAAATTCTTAATTTCTCTACCTTCTGCCAGAATTTTCTATTTTCAAAAGGCTCATAGAACTCTGTCCCTCTTCCAACCTTTTTGCCCATGGTCCGTGATTCACTTTGCATTTTACTATCAGTTTTAAACAACATGTTCCTTGGCTCTACATATTAATCAGGCTTCCAGCCAAGGAACACATTCTTCTGTGTAGAGGATGGCTTCACAATGTTGATTGAGAGCAGTTCCATGGCAAATCAGTTCAAGTTTTCTCTCTGGCATTCTATCCACACAGGCCAGGTAGAGTTACTTGCCACATCCATAAGGATGCATACACAGGTCTGCCTTGTCTTCAGTATAGATACAGGAAAATAGTCATGTAGATGATAGAGAGGGGCATTGGGTGCTGAACCCAAAGATTTAAAAGATGAGGCCTCTGGCTGTTAGCTTTGATTTTTTCATGCATGAGCACACAATTATATAATGCATGAACACAAAATTACCACATGCATGAAGGCACAATAATGTTGTGCATGAACACACAATTACCTCATGCATGAGCACACAATTATTTAATGCATGAACACACAATTACCTCATCCATGAGCACACAATTATGTCACACATGAGCACACAATTACATAATGCATGAGCACAGAAGTTGTCCCAAAAGAAGCTAAAAACTTTTCAGGTACTTGTGGCATTTTCTTAAAACACATTTACAACTGAGTGTATTGTAATGAAACTACACAATCTATCTATACACAGAACAGCTGTGCTTTGTGCCCAGGTTTTGCTCAGTCATAGGGGTGTACTCACCCAGCTTTACTGGAGATGTAAATGAAGACAGTTGGCACACATGGAAGGGTAGAGAATGTCCTCTGACATAGCTGTGATACAGACAAGATGTCTGTGCCCACTTTAAGGTGTGCAGGGGAAGGCTGGGCATATAGGGAGCAGTGCAGGGAACTGTGCAGGGAGATGTGTGAGGAGTGCACAGGAAGCGTGCAGGGAAATGTGCGGGGGGACGTGCGGGGAGATACGCACAGAGTAGTGCAGGGGGAAGTACGGGGAGATACACAGGGAGCAGTGTAGGGAGATGCCGGCTGCGAGCAGCCTCGGTGCGTGCGGGGTGCGGAGTGTGTGTCGCTGCCGGGCGATGCCGGGGTGTCCGCAGGGTTTCTTCCCAAGGTCCTGCCGCAGGGTTTGTCCCCAGGGTCTATCCGCAGGGTATTTCCGGAGGGTTTGTCCCCAGGGTCTGGCCGCAGGTTATTTCCAGAGGGTTTGTCCCCAGGGTCTGGCCGCACGGTATTTCCGCAGGGTTTGTCCACCTGGGGTCCGGTTCGACCCTCGCCCCGGTCCGCGCAGCGCCGGGAGCGGCCGGCAGGGGGCGCGCCGCCTCCTCGGTGCGCGGGGCCGCGGAGCTGCCCCGGCGGGAGGAGCGCGGGGAAGGGCGGGAGCGGCCGGGGCTGCGCGGGGCGCGGCGGCCGCTCCGCACCGCGGACCCACCGCCTGTCCCGTGCGGGACCGGCCATGCCGGCGGGGCGTCGCGGAGGGCAGCGGATGGGGAGGGCAGCCCGGGAGAGCTGCCGAGCCGCCGGGCCGGGCTGCGGCGGGAGCTGCCCGACGCAGGGGTGGGGACTGGCCGCTTCCTTAAACGGCGCGGGAGCGGCGGAGCGAGCCCGCACCGCCTCGGTGCGCCGGGCCGCGCTGACCCTCCCGGGACGCGGCCGCAACACGTGGAGCGAACTTTTGAGGGACGCGTGTCTGCGCCGCCCGGGACCGCAACGCTGCACGGAGCAGCTCCTCTCTCTCCGGTTTGATGGCTTTGGGTGTTGGATTTTGGCTTTATTTAATTAATGGGTTTTTTCTTCTGCTTTTGGGTGGTTTTGGTATTTTTCCCCTCTTTCCCCTACTTCTCTGGTGCTCTTGTGTCGGGACACTTCAATCTCGCTGGGGCAAACGCCGCGGTTGAAAAGCCGAGAAAAATGTTGCAACGTCCCTTGTAGGCGTTTTATTTATTTATTTTTATTTTTGCCTTTTGCAAGGGCAAAGAGGAAGGGTAGGAAAAAACCCACCGTGATCAATACCGGCTTAAATACCCATCTGCGAGCCACCGGCCTGCGCGAGGCAGGAGAGGGGAGCGCGGCCGCCCGCCCGCCGCCGCTCCCTGCTCGGCTGTAACTCAGCCCGAGCCCTTCCCGTGATCTGCCCGAGGATCTGCAGCTCTGGGCGGGGAGGCGGCCGCGGGGGCCCGCGAGCCCCTTTCCCGTGCCCCCCTCCCCCCCCCCCCACCAGAGCAGGTAACGGAGGAGCTCGGGATTTTCGGTCCGTTTGGTGTTTTCCCTCCCGGGTCTCCGCGCACGAAGTTCCCGCAGGAATGGGACCGGCGGTGCCGAGTCACGATGGGCGTCGGGGCCCGGCCCGAGGTGCGGAGCTGGCTCCGGGAGCCGGGAACGGGACAGCTCTCAAGTTCGGGGAGGGGGCGGCTCGGATCGCTGCCTCCCCCGGCCGGGGGAATAATCCCACTCCAGCGGGGTCCCCGATGGCCCCGGGGCGGGGGCTCTGCGCTGGCGGTGGGCACCGGTCAGAAAAAGGGGTTCAGTTAAAGATAGCGTGAGCAGTGGTCGCCCGCGCCTGATGGGCGAGCTGAGGGCTGGGTCTTTGCGGGCGAGATGAGAGGTTCGTGTCTTCAACTGGCCTACAAAGTCCCAGTTCTCGGCTCCCGGGACCTGCCGGGCGCGCAGCGGGCGAAGACGGAGCGCGGCGGCGCCGCTGGCGCTGCCCGGGGCCGCTCGGACGGGACGCGGGGCCCAGCCCGGGCGGGTCGGGGGCACGGCGGACGGTGCTCGGGCGGCCCTCGGGGACCGCGGCTTGCCCGGCGCTGGAGCCGGCGGATGCCCGGATGCCGCGGGCAGAGGACGGAGCTGGTTCTCCGCGAACCGTAAGTGCGTTTTGTATCCTGCTTCGGAAAGGGCCTTAAACGTGAGCGTCCTACTGGTGCTGGCGGCCATCCCCGCGGCTTCGCGGCGGCCCGGACCGGCTGTGCCCGGCCCTGCCTTGGCGCAGAGCGAGCGCTGCGTTTTGCTCCCGCAGGACCATGTGCATCCTTCCCTCCGCTTTCACTTTCACAAAACACATCTGTTTTCTTTTTCCTTTTTTTTTTTTTTTTTTTTTTTTTTTAAATAAATCTAGTCACGTCCATACGGAGCAGCCGGACTCCCGGGAATTCTCTTACTCACCTAAGCGTTTTTACCACCCAGCATTCCGGAGTTTCTTATTATTTGTCGGATTTCGATTCGGCACACTGCATGTCTGCAGACACTGGTTTGTGCTCCTTTTTTGGGCACGGTGTATATATACAACTCCGGGTGTGTATATTACTCTTGGCTTGTATAGTGCCGTATTTATAACTTCTGTGCCCTTCTGCATTATGTTACATTACATTTTAAGTTCTCAGAATTATTTTGAGGGTCCTTATAATTTTTTGATTTATGTAGAGATGTGAGACGTTTTTACTTCTCTCTTGTAAAAAGTCAATGATATTGACCTCCACTAGAGCAAAAGGCCAACTGGCAACAGTATTCTCATGGCTAAGGTCTATAACAGCAAATGGAAAATTAAAATCTTCCTGTGTGTTTTTTTGAGCCACTTAGAATTTCATGTTCTCTCTGATGTAACATTGCAGGAGTCTACATTCTGTATGTGTGTAGACTCACACAACTTTTATGCTCTGTTCCCATGAAATTTTTACGAACCAGTTTTGTTTTCAGCACAATTTTCTGTAGCCATTGCCCATGAAAAATAACAATGTTATTTCTTCCACAATTAGGAGAAATTTACAAATGCTATTACAGACCTCTGCGTATTTTTTTCTCCTTCAGCCCTTTATATGCAAACACTTTCATGCAGCACACTAACGTGTATTAATAGCTATTGTTCTGACACATGTCAGGACATACAGACCTTGACAGATCAGAATTATCTCCTGTGTGTGGTGTGGTCCCTCAGGTGCTTCTTTTGACTCGGGAGACAGTGGATGCAGTCAGGTCTTACTTGGGCCTGTTCTCTTCATGAACTTTGGTTGGGAGCTTTCTTTGAAACCAAAATTTCAAGGAAAACTTTTTGCACGTTTCTTTTCCCCATATGCCTGTTTTTCCAAAGAACTCAGTCTAATGGCCACAAAAAGGAAAACTACGTGAAAGTAAGGAGTTAATGCAAAGATACTGTTACCCGTTTAGGAGAGAACCTCTTGGAGCCCACTCTGGCAGCCTATTTGCCGCCGTCTTCTCCCTGCAGATCCGTAGCCCTTAACGAAATTAATCTGCAGTGAAATCACAGAAATCTGATTCTAATCATCCGCCCTGGAACAAGTCGGCGCTACAAGAAGACGAGCATAGTGTAAAAATACTTTAGGCACGCGGAGCCGTATCATTAACATTAAAACCTGATGGTGTGAAAGGGGGACGGGGAGCAGATTCCTGTGCCTCCTCAGCCTGCTCCTTCCAACTTGTACAACTTGTTAGGCATCTCTGGCAAGCAGCGATTTTTGTAGAGATTGGTTGTGTTGCTGGTCAGGCTCCTGGACTTGCTGGTAGGCTAAAGTGAAGTTTTCCCTTTCATACAAGAATTTCTTAACTGTGCTGTTCTTTGTTAAGATGGGTAAACAGCTGAGTTTAGCTTTTGTCAGGTTTAACATAATCTGGATTCTTTATTTTTCCAGCAACAATTGGTTTCTTCTTGTCTTTAAGCAGCTCTGGCAAGTTTTGTCCTTCTAAAACCTATTTTGGAGCACTATACAGCATAATTTGAGTTACTACCTTTTCATTTGAGTGCACCAGTCAAGATTCAGTGAAAGCCTGGCTTCTGTATAGACTGAGTGAGCTCAGCATTTTATGGTCACCAAGGCATGTTAAATGTGTACCTTTGAGCTTCCAACTCCCTAGTCACTTTTAGATTTTTTTTTTCCCTTAATGGCATTTGCCAAGGTGAAAGGACACATTTTTTAAGCAATATTCATCTGTTTGCACTAGTGTGGATATAGTTGTTTATATCTGCGAGAACTCTGTTGACAGACTGGCTGGTACTAAGAATGTGAGTTTTTCTCCATTCATCTATTATTAGGATTATTTAGATCGCAGCCACACACACTGCATTGACAGGCACTTTCCAACTTCTGTCTGTGCCCCAAAGAACATACAGTACAATGCAGATGTACTTCTCAGTATCTGGTTTACACTGTGGAGTTTAAACATTCTCTCTGAATTAAAGTTCAGGCTGGAAGGGAACATTCCCTCATGCCCCAAATAACTTTTTGTGGGTCAAATTACCAAGTAAAAATATTTTATTTTTAAATAATATTGCTCCGAAGGCTGGGTTGGGGGTAGACCATGGTTTAGCACTTTCCAAATGCTAAAGAACATGGTTCAAGCTTCTGCTGCAAGTTGTGGACAAGCTCTTAAATTATTGTTTTAGCTCTGAGGCTTTCATAATGTTCTGTGCTCTCTGGGATGCAGATTCAATTATTCCCCCCTCCCCGGATAATAATGGGGCTTTGTTTTATTTTCACTTATAAACTTTATGCCTCTCTTGCTAATCTTTCTATGTGTACAAATATGCTTTCTTTGTCAGTCAGACTTGGCAATACTTAGGCCACACTAAACTAGTTCTGGGCAGTACAGCAAAGCTTTCTATTTATCAGGGCCTTTCCGGGGAAGTTTATTACACTGTAGGGGTGACATTTTCAGCCTTCTGAAAAAGTCGGTAAATATTTGGCAGGTTTTACTCCTTCAGAGGAAAAAAAAAAAAAAAAAAAAGGGCCATATTTTATCTGTGATAAGGCCTGAAAGAAAACTATCTAGGCATTAAGGTTTGAGTTGTCAGGCAGAAGGGTGGGGTTCATGCAGGATATTCTTTGAATTGCCCTGAGTGAAGTCAAATGTTTGCCTGCAATTTAAGAACCACTGTTCCTCTATGTTTGCAAATAGAGACTTTCAAGCCAGGGCTGTATTTTAAGTTGCAGGAGAGCACAGAGCAGAGCAAGCCTGTGGTGTCTAGGTTACAGATACATGTAATCAGGAGCAGGTTGGAGTCAGATCATACCTGGGATCTGCTCTGTTGTTCAGTGCAGACCTTTCACAGAATCCTGGATGTGCTTGTGTTAGAGCCTTGCATCCTTAGAGAGGACTGAACCTCACATGAGTGGAGCAGTGAGTGTGTGCCCAGCTTGCAGACACTTTTCCCTCTTCTCTTGGCTCCATCTGCAGATGGCAAACGCTGAGCTCAGGCTGTGCTCCATGCCAGCTCCTGCTCCAGGCCAGCTCTTCAGCACACAGAGGCAAACCAGGCGGGGAAGGGAATGTGCTTCTCCCTTCCCACTGCTGGCCTACTTTAGAAAATCCTTCCAGCTCCTGCTGATTTCATCACTTCCCTTCCTGAGAACCCAAAAGTGCCAGGTCCCAGAGGAGAGGAGAAGAGGGGAGGAGAGCCTGGAAGAGGCTGCAGGATGGCTGCTGCTGGCCCACAGGTGGGACCTCTGATGCCTCTGAGGCTTTGGCTCCTTGCCACATTTGGCTCCTTGCCACAATCCGAGTCTCATCCCTGTCAAAGGTAAATTGGTGGCACCTGCGTGACTTTCCCAAAGCCCTTTGCTGTCTCCTTTTACCAGTGTGTTCCTTGCTTGGTAGAGTGGTTTCTCTTGGGCTCGATTGCTCTGGGGGAGCGAGTGAGAAGAAGGAGGGTCTCGGTGATGGTACTACCAGGAGGGTTACAACTGCTCAGATTCCAAAGAGGGGAGTGTCTGATTGCTGGGGTAGGGAAACCCTTCCTTGCTGAGAGCAGAATGGCTCTTTCAGATCCCATTGCCAGCCTGGGGGTTTGCATGAGCCTTGGCGTGAGCCTGCAGCAGTGTGGAAAAGAAATCATGTGGCTGCAGACTGAAGAAAGTGAGCCAGGATGATGCTGGTCTGGGAACAGCTTCCTCTTCCAACTCATGGGCTTTGGATTCATGGCATATTTCTTTAGCACTGAAGAATCAAAATATTTCATAGACATTGCTTGGTAGATTTGATTTTGGATAGACTTCCTGAATTTTATTTGGATCTCGGTGGCCTGTCAGTTTATGACGCTTAGGCTGTTGGGTTTTCCCTTCTATGGCAGCAGGCAATAGGCCTTTGTTCTTTTTGTCCTTTGGGAAAAAGTCCTTCACGGTGTCCCTGATGTCCTCATGGGTGGATGATGTGCCCACATTTGCAGGATTTCAGTATTTTCCTAATACAGATTTGTAAGTGACACCATTTATAGGTCCAGGACTGGAGTTGTGACTCCTAGATCATGCCAAATGGAGTTGTTGTTATTATTATTATTATTATTACTAAGCATCCCACCTGTCCAAGGCTTTGGAGTCCTGCTCAGGCAGTTACTGTGCAGAACATGGAGTAATGCCCACTGTTCTGGGTGAGATACTGAAGAGCAAGCATCACCTGAACTGGCCAGTCTGCTGAAAGGGTCAGTCCTGGATGGCTGGAGGCAGGATCTCTTCCCATCCTTTTCCTGGTGAAGTCTGATGAAAGAAAATAGTGACATTCCAGTTCTCGCAACTGGTTTGAATTTCTATAAATGCACTTCACTTTTTTTTTTTCTTTTCCCGTTCCAAGTATGGAATTTCCTCAAACTATAAAATTTGAAAGCAGATTCAATTCAACAAAATCTCTCGGCATGATAACTTTTAAAGTATGGTGAGGAACTCAATTTAAAACAGTTAAACTCAATCAGCAGGCTGTAGGAACTAATCTACAGTGGCCCAAAGGCCTGCTAAAATTAGTCATGGTTTTATGTTTTTGGAAAAAACTCTTTAGGGGTGGCTCTGTTGTTACAAAGAACAGGGCTTCTGAGTGTATGACTGTCGGTAGGGTTAAATTCAAATATGCAAGTGCAGTAGTTTAAGGAATAAATTCCAGAAGCTGTTCAAGGCTCAGCTGCATTACAGAGTGACGATCAGGTTGGGTTAGGCAGAACTGCTGCAGACTGAAACATCTGGAATAATATCACATTTCCCCAAAGTGGAATTTTCTTTAAGAGCAGCAGCAATTGCTGATATTTGAGAGGGTGGAGCCAACAGTAATCTACAAATGGCTGGAAAATATATTAAGAATTTATAGAGTGAAATATTGAGACTTTGTCAGGAATCATGATTTTGATTATGATCTCTTGTTTAAAGCATCAGCTAATTCTGAGAACTGGGGCTTTCCAGGCTGTGGGGATTGGTTGGACAGTTTCTGCCGCAGCCAGAACTCAGCTCTTTGGCACTTGGCTTTTTAGTCTTTTGATGAATTCCAGTGAAACAAGTTGTGGCAAACTGATTTGGAGCTTTGGAGCCAGAATATGCATGAAAAATCTTGTATGAAATGAGAGATTGTTTAGTAAAGAATTTGAATGTAGTTCAGTTAAAATATGCTTGATTTAAAACTGTGAATGCTATGTTGATTTTTTTAAAAGAAAGATAAAGGTTTCCTCAATTCTTACATTGTGGGTGTATTTTACACTTGAAGGATACTACAAAAGACTTGAAGTGTCAGTTTTATTTAAAATATTTTATTTAAAAATCTGATTTGACTACAGAGATATTTTGTATAATTGTGACTTCATCTGTTAATTTTGAAGGAAATATTTCTGGGGGAGGAAAACACTCCCACACAAATAACAGTTGTACAGAACAAGAAACAGAAAGGTGCTTAATCACAAATGAGCTCTCCCATTTTAATTTACCTTGGACCATAACACTAAAAACATGTCATTTGGAAAAAAACCCTGATCAGATATTTACAGTATCCATTTTTTCCATCTTGTGGATTATTCAGCACTACAGTTAATGATGTTTTACATCAAGCTTTCAATACATTGAGAATGTCTGCTGCTGTACACACCCCATAATCAGCCTGAATCCACATTTTAGAAACAACCTAAATGAAGGGAGGTTTTAAACAATTTCACTGAACAATAAAATTCAACTGAGTAACTTAAGCTGAATTTCTTAAATCTGAGTCAGTAAAGAGCTCCCAAAATGTTACGCACAATAGATTGTAACAAAGGAGCAGAACTTCCCCGAATCTTTGCACAGTGTTTGTTACTGCAACTCAAAGTGCTGCTCTGAGATTAGAATTACTTCACTCCAAGTCCCAGCCTAAATTTAGCTCCAAGATTCACATACTGCACTCGATTCATTGGAAGAGTTTGGTTCTCTTGCAGCATATTTGAGCTAGTTTTGCATCTCCTTGGGGAATAAATTACAGCTTGAATGAGAACATTCACACATATTTATGGCATTAATGCTCTGTGCAGTCGGAGGGGCTGTGTACAGTCAGCCTTTAATGCTACTTCTAGCCCCTTTCCAGGGCTTTGTTTAATTTCTGTATCAATGGCCATCAAGGGCAGTGAGAAAAAATGAAACATTTTTTTCTGACAGTGTTTCTTTGCAAACATAGCAATAAGTTTCTCAGCTTAGAATTTCCATCAGAGTGAACTCTTCCCCCCCCCAGCCTAGCCTCATGTGAGTAACTGCACTTGTATAGCGAGTTGTTTCACATGCCCCAAATAAAAATGGGGACATAAAAATAAATCCAGAGTAAGGAAAATGCTTGTGAGCCAGTTTAAGGTGTTATATAATACTAGTTACGTAAAGTTTTGGATGTCTTCATATTTTTAAGGTACTATTGCCTTCAAAAAGAACACAAACTGCAATTTCAAAACATTTGATAGTAGTTTCATCTTAAAATACATAAATTTGGCTTGTAGATGTGTCTACATCACAGAATGAATTTACAGCTCTCCAAAGAAACAGCAGGTGTGTCCAGTGCTAAATAAAACATCTCCTGTAAGCCAGCAGAGATCTCCTGATCTGCACCAGCCCAGGATTTGTCCTGTGCTCTAATTTTGGTGACGGGTAATGTTTTCAGACAAACAGTCACGAGCACCCTATCATTTTATAGCACTATGCTCAGAACTGTTGGGAAATTCTGATAATTTCAAACCCTCTATAACTTTGAGTATGTTTTCCAAACAAAAATATGGCCAGCCATCAGTGTGACATTAATGCCAGATTACGGTCAGTTGTTTGCAGGCAGAAAGCAGGGTTTCAGTGCTTAAAAATACATCTAAAGAGGTTGTTGCAAAGCACGGTATGAGCTGTGCTGTAGATGTGTGGATGGGATTATAACCCTTGAAGCTCTGACCTGGTGGGCAGCAAATGTAAGGGTTTCTTTAAAACCTGTGGTCAGGATGTTGTGCTACCTGTGCCTCTCTTGCCTGTAACCTGTGCAGTGCACAGGAGGTGAATGGAATCAGTCACCAGGCTGAGCTCTTCCTCTTGTCTCCTGTCCTCCTTGAGTAAATTCACACCTGGAAGGAAACATTTCAGTCCAGGTGAAAGAAATGTAGTACATCCCAATACAGCCTCCAGAAATAGTCTCCCACGTGAATGATTTCCACAGCAACTAAAGATTTTACTTTTAATGAAATTTGCTATTACTTCACTATTCCAGGCACGGCTTTGAATGTAAGCATGCTGCTGAACTATTACCTGACAGCCAGAAGCCTCTTGTTCATTAAAAGTATTTTTAAAGGGATAGAATTTCCCCTTTTGCCAAGCATTTCTTGTGCCTCATGCAGCACTGAAGGGCAGTCATGAACCTGGACATTAGTAGAGCATTAACTGGTAACATCTCATTCTCACTGAAATATCTCTTAAGAAGTATCTGGCAAAAATGATTCCTAATTTCATCCAATATGAGTTCAGTTAATGTCATCAGTCTGAACAGTGGGTCTGTGGTCTGGACTTCCCCTCAAGGCAGAGGAAAGGGGGAGATGGCTCCAGGGTAAAGGTGTCTCACTGGGCAAGGTAATACTTGAGGCTGGGAGACAGCTTGTAGCCCACTAATCAGGAAGTTTGTACAATCAGTTTTGAGTCACAGATGTGAAGGCTCTCCAGCAACTGATGCAAATGGAAAGATTTTTAACCACATATTTCAGTTAACTCTTAGATTTGCTTGATGACTTTGGTCTGAGAGGTCTAAAACTTGTAGATGAGAAGCTCCTCCTGTAACAGGGGACTGGTGGTTGGTCACTGAACAGCTGCAGGCACCAGCACCAGGGTGTGCCTGCAGCATCCAGCTGTTCTGAATGTTGCCATGACTTTCTTGCAATCTCTATGGCAAGTGAATTGGGTTTCTTTAACCTATTCTTATGGCTCTAAACTATTAGCAGTTTTAAGGACACCTAGCTCAGCTTCACATTGCCAAATCCTGTCTAGTTTAATTAATGGCATTCAGCAAATGAGAGGGGTTGACCTGTAACTTGCTGCTGTAAGGAGTTTATGGATATAAAGGCAGACCCCAAAACCAGTGGGCATACTCCACAGTAACCAGTGGTTATTAACCTGGACCTGGCAATCTGCTCCCTTTGAAAAAAAAAACATTTCAGAGTTACCCATAAGACGTAATGCTGGAATGAGAGGGAAAAGTTATGTAAATCCTCCCGCACCTACAGCACTAAGTCTGGGATCCCTAGTAATGTAAACTTCATTTTCTGTGCAAGATTTTACTGCATTTAGAACCAAAAAAAAAAAAAAAAGCTTAAACTACAACCAAAGACCAACATATTAAGCAGAGAGCAATATAGTTTAAAAGCTCCAGGTCAATGTATTAGTGCTTCAAGAAGAGTGAGTGCTCCTGGGCTTGGCCGGCTGTCTCTCTGGGAACTGTGGGGTTTTTTCTCTTCTCTGTTGTGCTCCAGTATCCAAAATAGACACTTTTCATGAATGCACTGACAAAGAACAGCATGTGATGGGATTAGTGATGAGGCGAAGCCAAAACACTTATCAATTATTGTATCTGTTTACTTCCTCAAAGAAGGCTTCCTTCAGAGGCACGTGCCTCCTCGCTTGTAGCCAAACCCTCTGTGCTCTCCCTCGCTTGTTGAAAATTTGCACATGCATTACTCCAGTGGAAGTCTCTTGGCTTGCCCCTATGAAATGTCACTGCTGGTGGGTGTAGCTGGGCGTGGGTGTTCCCTGCCCTTGGGGTGCTGGCACTGCACACGGGTCACACGCCTGCCTTGAGGAGTGGCTCTGTCCAGTCCATCCAGGCTCCCTGAGCGCCACAAAAGAGGCAGTCGTGTCTTTAAAAAAAAAATTGGAGCTTTCAGGGCCCAGTCTTCTCTACTTGCTCCTCCCCAGGGAATGAACACAATTTGACCTTCCTAAATTATTATGAACTAGGAATAAGCCTTTGCTGGAAAGGTGGAAGAGCACAGTGAAAAAAATCCCCAGGATCATGTAAGCTGTGGCTAATGAAATGTGCATTTACGTGACCACCCATAGTTGATGCACATTTTATGCTTGACTTCTTCCCTGCGATGAGTCCACTGCTAGCAGGGGCAAGAGTTTTAATTATATGCTCCATATTTTTTTAGGACTTTGTACACTGCTAAGACATAAAGGAATTAATCCACAAAGTGTGCAAATGAAATGAATCTAAGTTCTTACCTGAAGCAGTATCCAGTAAAAAACTAAGACAAATGTTTTTTAAAAGCTTTTAAATTACAATAATTAGCTCATGTTTTAATGCAAATACATTCTGACCATATACATAGTATTGTAATGCTCATAATCAGTATTGGGGAAAAAATGGGGAGAATAAGTCCAATACTCTAATTTTTAAAAAAGTCAGGGACTGGACTTTGTGTGAATTCTTTGGAGTGTATAAGCATAGGAGTATTCTTATATTCTTTCCACTTATTTGACCTCAAAGAATGGTAAATGGAGAGCACCAGAACACCTGATAGATCTACTTAAAGCTCCAGGTCAGTAACATGCTTAAGCACATGCTTAACTTAAAGCATACAATTAATCACATCCCTTGTCCACAGAGTAATTAAACTTGTGCTTATGTACTTTGTACAGCACAGTACCAGCCTGCAGGCATACTCTGAATAATACTGTGCCTGAGAAAGTGGTGAATCAGAAAGTGATTTTTGGCTGGAGTTCGAAAATGAGCTTAAAAGAGTGAGTTAGGCACCCAGAACTTGTTAGATTTGAATACTACAGAAAAGCTGGTCTTGTCAGCAAAGCCAAGTAAGTAGCAAGGTGTGACCATTTACTTTATGGTAATGCCTCAGTTTTGTTTGAAGTGAAATGATTTTAAAAACTCTTTTGCTCAGTGATTCCCTGCTCCCTCTAATTCTTTGCTTCTCTCAGTGCTGAGCAGACCAGCAGAGCCCAGGCCAGGCAGCCTCTTGCTGGCAGCTTCTCTCTTAACTCACTGCTCAGGGTCCAGGTGGGTTGAGCACCGGGGGCAGCACTGGCAGGTCACGGCCAGCGACGAGGCTGCTTGCCCTGTTTGTGATCACTCTGGGCAGGGCTCTGTGCTAACATACTCCTCTGGAGCCAGCAGGCATACGGGCACTGCTGATCATTATCCATGCCCCCCCAGCCCTCTCCAGCTGCTCCAGCACTGCTGGGGCCAGAGCCTTGGGTTACAGCTGCACTACTGAACCCACCAGCTGATGATACTGAGCATGGTCCTGGGCAGAACTGTGGCCTGGGACTCCTCCAGTCCTGGACATTGAAACTCAACATGAGTGATGGATCATTATCAAGAGACTGTTCTGATGTGTCTCCTTTCCCCCCTTTTTTTGGAGACTTTGACCGGACAGCAGTGGCCAGACTGGGCTGGTTGGCCATGCCCTGGTTAATGTGCTAGGAATCATGGAGCTTCTTCCACCACAGCTTGCTTCCCTGGCATTTTTCTCCTACTGCTCTACTGTTCTCCCTTCCTGTCCCTGTCCTTTGATGTGTCAGCACACCAATGAGCTCCCACCTGAGCTGCTCTGGGTGTGCTTTGCCTACACACAGGTGATTTGACCAGGCAGTACTGCCATCTTCTTTGCCAGCCTGAGCCAGGTCGTGGTCTCTTGCCACTCAATATGAGTGTAATGTGGCAGCCTCTAGTAGTTTGTTGATGACTAATTGTTTTATTTTATATACTTAAAGTCAGCTGCTTTAATCTGCTTGTTCTCCAAGGCTCTGTGTATAAATGCTAGTGAGGTCACCATGCTGAGGCAAACCAGGGCAGCGTCACAAGCTCCTCTTTGAAATATTGGCGCCTGGGTATCTGAATGGTGGGAGGCTCCTTTGCAAAGCAGCCTCTATGGAAAGTCTGCGTAATGTGTTTGATTATCCAACCTTGCCATTTTCAAAGGGACCCTGTCAAGATGAACAGAGCCTAAATGTACCATCTCCTAAAAATAACTCTGGCTTTCCAGCTCCTCTACTGATGTTGGGTGTTATGAACGAATTAGCCGGATTGTTTTATATAAAGAAATTTATTAATAACAATTTGGCTATAAAGAAATAAAATCCACCACCAAAATAAAAATTAAAAAAAGAGATGCCGAGCCTGGGGGTCGACAGCGGTGAACAGGGGCAGCGTTCTCTCCAGCCAACAGCCCTCTCCCCTAGTTCACTATATACTGCGGCCGAAGCCTGGGGTTTATACAGTTTTTGTGCCCTCAGGCTGAATTCGGTAATGCAAATCTATTCAACTGTCCGGTATCAGTGCATGGCCGGTTTCTATTCTTCTCTCCTTGCGTTGAATAGTCCTTCCTGGCACAGATGGTAATCTTCCTGGGCTTACGGGGAAACCCTTTGAATTTCCATCACCGGGTCCGGTGATGTCGTCCAGATGGTATCATGATCTTGTCAGCGAGGAGATGATCGTCTTTATCTGGGTCGTTATGGCGTTGCCCCGCTCCAAAAGGTGTTACTTTGCCCTGAGCCTTCAAATGCTAATGGAGTTTTCCCCGAGTTTGGGTTTTGCAATCTGACTTTTACAAGAGCAAGGAGTGTAGAATATGTTTAATACACTTAACTTTTAACGATTTATATAAAATATTATCACAGGCATGAATTAATTCTTAGCTCTCTTATAACATTGGGAGTGGGAGAAAAAAAAAGTGATGCTCCAAAGTGAGGACTGTAAAGAGAGAGGAGATGTCAAATGCATGTGGTCAAACCCACCTCCTGTCAGCCCCAGAGGACGGGTGCTCTTCCAATAGTGGTCCAGTGTTCCTGCACTTTCGGGTCCCAGGCAGCTCCCCCGGGCACTAGCTCTCCCAGACAGGAGCTCAGCTGGGCAGCTCTGCTGGAGACAGTGACAATGGGGACATGGTCTGTTCGTTGGCAAAGTGAGACACTTCCTGAATTCTCCTAATGTGTGTATTTTTAATTTTTTGTGGGTGAGGGATAGGGGCAGAACTGGCCAGGATGGATCACAGTTCTCACTATGCATTCCTTTTGTGCTGTACAGTTCATACTTTCTTGGGGACTGCTCCTGTAATTTTCAAGATGGTGATTAGCCTGATCTTGGTTTTGAGAGAAAAATCAAACCCATGCCTTGTTTCAGAAAGCAAACCCCACATGTAATGGTTTCTGAAGTTTTGCCAGTGTCTCTCCAAAGCAGCTCATTAATTTCAGGGCCACGCTGATATGGGTTGCTCTCTTGGTGGTGTGTCCGCTGGCACATGCACCAGGAGACAGCTCCCGATTTGGGAAGTGTACAGTCTCAGAGCCCTCTGAGCCTTGGTGTACTTTCAGCTGCTCTGAAGGCAGCCCTTCGTCCTTGCAAAGCTTCACAGAGTCAGCACTGCTGCCATCTAAACCCGGAGGCTGAAGCTCTTGTCCAGGCACAGCAGGATAGGCAGCTGCTGTTTAAAAGGCTCAGAATCTCTCCTGTGAGTGGGTGTTACTCACTTGGTAATACCAGTCCATTCCAGCTGAGGATCTGTCCCTTTGTTTTGTGTATGGGACAATTTGTTTTCAATTTTTGTTTCTGAAAGGAAACTGTCAAGACAAAATTCACACTTTAAAAATTAAGGGAAACAGCCCTTTGTCCGTTTCTAACAATCCCCTTCCATGACTAAAGCTGGAAGAGTTCTGGAAACTGCAGTCATTTTCTACCTCCACTTTGGTTTTGTTCTGCTCTTGCATTTTTAAAGTTTCAGATAATAGCACAACAAAAATAATTTGAGTTAACATCAGTGTAACCTAGAGATGTGTGCTTTGATCATCAGAATCTGATTGTGCTTTATCTAGAAGTGGGGCAGGGGCAGCAGGGAGCCAAGAGCAGCTTAGGCAATATTCACTCTTCTTGTAGTACAGCCTCGTGCTGGCTTTGCAATCCAAGAGGGAACATGCAAAGCCTCTGTGGAGGGTGTTCCCCTTCAGCACATATCCATCGTCACTCCATTCTGCCAATGACCCGATGCCAGTAAAATAAAATGGGGGGTGAGACAGCCTGCCCAGGCTGCATCATCTCCAGTTACCTGCTTTTCTGTGCCCTGGGTCTGCTCTGTCTGCTCGTGGTGGGGTCCTGGCTGCCAGGGGAGGTTGTGCTTTCCCTGAGGCAGGGACTCATCAGATTTTCTTCTGTGGTGGTACAGCAGCCAGTGCTGCAGGGACCTGGCCCTGCCTGGGGCTCCCCTTAACTGCAAAGAGTTGTTTATTGCCAATCCAAGGAGAAGGAAAACAAAACAAAACAAAAACGTTTTGAAAATAATAGCAACATGCATCTCATTTTCATTTTAGTCCTAAAAACTACTTGATGCTCATTCCAAAAGAATTGATTCCTTAAATGAATGAAGCAGCCAGGAGTGCTGCTTTCAGTGTGGGACAGCTGATACTCTGACTCATGCTCTGCTTCTCGTGGGCTCTGGCTTTTATGCTTCATTTAGGACACCAACATCATTTGCATTTAGGGGCTGCTGCTTTTTTTTTTATTGTTATTGTTATATTGCTGTTGTAACTTTCTCAAAGATGCAAATAATTTTTGGATCTGAATCATGGCTCATGTTTTATTACCAAATCAGGGCATAGGCTTTGCTTTCAGTTGACTTACAGTAGAAATTGTAAATGAAAATAAGGTGTGGCTCTGTGCAGTTCTGAGAGGGTTTCCAGGGTTTTTGGATGCCAGGTTGTCTCTTACCGTGGAATGTCATCCCATGTGGAATGGGTGAGGATATTTGTCTTGTGTTGCATAGGGCTGGGACCTTCGTGACTCCCCAAGCATCCCTGGTCACACTCTGGAGATGGCTTGTGTGAATGGCAGCACCTGCAAACATGATGCTGGCAAAGGGTCCCTTGCTGAGGCACCAATGTGATGCTTTTCCTACAAGGGAAAAGAAAAGAAGAAAAGCCCTGAGAGTGCTTAGGGGTTCCCTGTTTTGACACAAACTCTCCTGGAAGTCCTTGAGCATGTCACTAACTCCTTCTCAAGGGCAACGGCTTGCAGGGACACTCGCAAGCCTATTATAGGATGGGGCACACCCCAGCTCTCTACAGGCAGAATTCATGGGGAAACAACAGAGCAGAATCTACCTGTAGTTTCTGTTGAGTCCACTGCCATCAAAATACTGATCAATTAAAACAAAAGTATTACTCCTTGCCCTAAGAACACACAGGGCTGGGCTGGGATTTCCAGGAGGACTTGTGAATGAGGGTTGAAAATTCCCAGCCAAATACTTTTAGCCCCTCTTTAGTTGGAAACGTATAAATCTTCAGGTCTTACTTTAGCTGAAAGTTGTTAAGAAATCAGAATTAGTTCCCTAAAATTCTCAGCTTTATTAATAAATTAAAGGCTGTTACATGACAGTTATGCAGCTGTACATTGCTACAAAAGACAACTGCTGCTGCAGATGGATGTCAGATTTCCTGCTGGTACCTGGGCACTGCGAGTCCCCCGGGGAGCTCCAGGTGCCCCTGGGGTTGCAGGTTATGACCTAGTGTGGGATGTGTGGGGCTGGTCAGCCCTGGGGTCTCAACTTCCCCTGGCCAAAGACCACTGCTCACCGGGGTGCCAGAATAAGGAGGACCTGCAGGACAAGGTAATCCTGCCTTATGGCTGGGGTGTTCCAGGGCTGCCTGCCGCCAGCCATGCCAGGCTCCGTTTGGTGGCATCCTTGACAGAAGAGCCATCTGGCATTCCGCTGGAACTCAGCACGGCATTCACTTAGGAGGAGCCCACAGGGATGGCAAAGCAGTTGCACACCTTCCCCTGCCATGTGGGCTGGGGGCTGAGGCACTACTGGGTACATCAGCAGAGACGTGTGTGCCACACTGGAGAGAACGGGGATCCTGTCAGACCCTGCCCTCCTGGGGACCGACTGAGCGGCAGCAAGAAAAATGAGGGACTTTCAGGGGCAGCTGTGTTTTACTAACCCAGTCATAATGCCCCTAAAAATCCTTATTGTTCTTGCAATAGTCAACTGTGGCATGGGGAGGCCTGGAAGGAGAGCTCGAGGGCAGGTGGCCCTTGGGAAGGAGGGCTGGCAGGTCAGAGCAGGGTGTCAGGCTGGGGACAGTGTTTCTGTTGAAGTGGAAACTAAAAGGATGTGGTGCTGTTGACTTGTGGTGTGGAGTGTGTGCTTCTTATGATGCTCAGGGCATGAGAACTGGAGCACAAAGATGGAAATTAAACAAGCCGAGTGCTTTCCCTCCCTGTTGTATCTGTCTGACATTTCCCACCACCAGAAATAAATACAACTAGAGAGATGCACCCCAAGCCCACAGAAAGAGCCCTTACCCAAACCATTCCTCTCCTCCCATTTCTGTTTTACTCCTCTCTCAGCAAGTTAATTGCAGGTCTTTGGTCATCCACAGCCTATTTCTCTGAGCTTTATTCCTGCTCTCATATCTGAGATCAGATCATGATGAAGTAATTGCATGCAAAGAAGCAATTTGTTAAACAGAACCATAATATTCAATTATTTGCCATCTTTATGCATTCTAATACTTTATTTGCATTTCTGAGAGCTTCTGTATGCTGAGTAAAAGTTTTTATTTTCATTGAACTCTGCAGCAATGTTCAAAGTTTTTATTCTTTAATAACTCTAGGGGTATGGATAGACAAATTAATGGCTCCCTGGCCCCACAGCAGCAGCAGTCGTTTCATATTATCTGTGTGGATTACTTATTCGTTACCTTTCTGAAAAGGCTTTGTTTATGGGTTTTAGTATTTTTGTCAATTAATTGATATTATTATCAATTCCGCTTTATATGCCTACACCAATAGATTAGGAGTGCATGCTTTTTTTTTTTTTTTTAATTGGGTTTATGGCTCTGGAGCAAGATTTACTCATTTGTTATTTGTCATTCTCAGGAGCATTTCAACTGCTTTTCTTAAAGCTGAATTCTTTATAAATGAGAAGTGACTAGAAACCCTGAGCTGAGTCCCAGGTCTGGCTTAACTTTGTAAGGCACACTGACACACTGAGGCTGCTCCAGTTAAGGTATGGTATGAACCAGGAGCTGATCCCGTGGCTGTGGAATGAATGTTCACATGGAGTCATCCTGCTGTAGCTATTGCAGCTGCTGTGTAAGCAAGTCCTAAAGGACAATCCTTGTCCCAGTGACTGTGTGACAGATAAGACAGACAATGGGTACAAGGAAGGCACTGCTATCAGTGAAGGATGGATACTGTTCAACCCACAGGGAACAGAGAAACCTGGGCTGCTCAAAGTGCCATAGAACTGTCCAGGAATGTCCTTCATGCCAGCTGATTCCAGGAATGTGACACTTTTGGAACTGTTTGTGTCAGGACTTCCTGCTTTTACACCTTTGATTTCTGAGACTGCCTCATCATAGGAAACCTCAGATCCACTGCTCCTCTCCACAAGGATTTCTGTATCCAGCAACTCTAGTGTCTTCTTTGGATACTGAAACGAGATGAAAGGGCTTGAATGTTTCTTTGGCAAGACGGGTGGATGGAATTAGTTTCATCTGTTCTGATTCCGACACCTACAAGTCAACTGACCCAATCACATCTTCCGCTAACAGGCTGTAAAGCAACACTCTACTACTGTGGAATATTCTTTGTGATGAAAACGGGAGGATCGGGAATGGGGGTTTGTAACTTTTTTGGATGAGTTTCCGTTACAATTTTTATCTTTAGTATCAACACTTTAAATAAGAATATTTATATGTTAAAATAAACACATTTTTTGCCCTGAAATACTGGAATATGCCTCCCCAGCCTCTTCCTACCTCAGCTCTGCCTCTGTGAAGAGAACCCACCTATGGATTTTAAGGTCAGAAGGACAAGTCAGAACTTCTAACAGAGGATGCACACAGAGCAACTCCTGCAGTTCATCCTGCAGCCCAGGCCCTGATGAATGGATCTTCTTATGTGCTGTGGGAATTCTGCCTATAGAAATGTCTGAGAAAATGTTCCAGGGTTTTATTACCTTGTGCCTTTTTCCTTGTGGCAAGCTGCAAGTTGCCTGCTTATCCTGGCCTTTGTGGACAAAACCTTTCATGTGTATGACTGCACGTGGGGAATAGGAGAGCACCAGGGTTTGGTGCTGGTTTTGTCAGATCTGTTCCCAAAGCAGCTCCCCCAGTTACCACACTGCCTGTTAAAGGGGAGGGTTGGTGCAGCAGAGGTCTGTGGGGTCACTTGGTACGTGGCCAGGAGCTCACATGCAGGATCCCTTGTGCACATCCTGCAGTGGGATCCAGCCCTGCTGGTCCCTCTTTTAACACTTGAGGACATTGTCAGCAGACCCAAGTCCAGTTCTTAGTACCCACAGTAAGGCTAAGACCCACTTAGACTCAGTAAGACTTCAAGAACAAATCTGACTAGATTGAATTTTCTTTCTTTTTAAAGTTCAATGTCACGTAACACCTCCAATTAGCTTGAAAAAATAAAAAAGCAGCATTACCTAAAATAAAGGTGTTTTGAAAAGTACATGCAGGCAATTCTGGGTTTTTTTCAGACTCAGTCTCAGGTGATGCCCTCAGCTTCTACTGCTGTTAAGGTCTGCCCCAGACTTCTTCAAGTTGCCATCCCTAGCCTGTGCTAAGCATCATGAATATGAAAATAGATCTTGCTGAAATAAAACACCCTGGTCCTCACATGCACATAATTTTTTCTCTGGTAAAGTACAGGTAACAGTAGATGAACTAAGCCTGAGCCACCATTGATGCTGCTTTGCCCGTCCTTGGAAAGTGCAGAGCATCTGGATTGGTGACAGTGTTACAACTGCCCACAAAGAACAGACCCGAAGCAGCACAGAACAAAGGGTGCGGGGTGAGATCCCAGCAGGGCAAAGGAAAAAAAAAAAAATCTCTCTTCAAGTACAAGTAATTCTGTTAATGCCTGGAAGTCTCTCACTGCAGGCGACGCTTGCTGAAATGCCTTGCACTATTATCAGCTGCTTTCAGTGCACAGCTCCTGTCCAGAACAGTTTAATGTGGTATATTCAATCAAACAGAAATTGTATGTCAGACACATACATGGAATAAAATCAGAACAGGAAATATATTTTGCAGGCAAATTCATTGACTTCTTTCACTCACTGAAGCCCTGTGGTACTTTGCTGTAGTTTCTGATGAATAAATAGCTACTTCACAGAGGAAATACAGTTATTTAGGCTTTTGTCATAGATTAGGTTTTCAGCAAGATTGAATAAATCCAAGCTTTCAAGGAACCTTTAGCTTAAGCAGGTGGTTATTGGGCTTTGTCTTTTTAATTAGACCAGAATTGGCCATGTTTCATGAAGAGAACATTTGGTGGGAAAGAAATTACAACTGCTCCAGTGGGATGGCTGGGCCAACCTTTACACAAGCTGGACCCTGTTTTCTGGTGCCCAGTTTGTATTGCCTGGGGTTCAAAGGCTGATACTTGGTACTTTTTAAAAAGAAAAACCAAAACAATTCCTCAGCAGAGTAAGCTGACATCCCTGGGTGCCAAGTTCAGCACACAAACTCATAAGCTGATCTAGAACAGCATAAATGTGCCTTTCTCTGCAACACCAAATATGAAAATTTGTTATGTCATTGGAGCAGGATTTGTCTTCTTAACCTGGAAGCCAAACAGACAGAAAGTCCTCTTGTTTCTGAGGTTGATGCTGCTTTATATGCAGCTTTTTTTAAAAAAAGTATGTGCTTTTTCCTGAATACTAAGGATACAAGAAAAACACTTGTAGTGTCCCAGGTAAATAATGTGATGTAATGGTTGTGTAATGGTTTAATGATGTGTAATGATTTAAATCCCACATTAAAATGGTTTAATGGGTGTAATGATTTAAATCCCACATTATAATTGAGAGGAGTCCTCTCAGCTATTTGTCCTGGTGTCATGGGCCCATGACCTGGCTCAGTGTGACAAACACTAAAGGGGTCCCTGATGATTAGTGTACCTGCAAAATGTTCCTTAGATTTTTAAGTTGATATTCCTGTAAACTTCACTTTTTCTGTCTGTAAACTCAGACTTGTTCTTTAAGGTCAATAGCAACACCCTCACGGACAAAAAACGCAGAGAAATTCAGAGTTGTAGCAACCTAGTGTATAAATTAGGGTACCAGTAAGCCCATGGAGCTGGGCACAATGTATTTAGTCTGCACTTAAAAGAAGGCATCCCTAGACTCCTCAGGCTGCTCATCTGCCTCATGAAAGAAGCTGAGCCGTACAAGGACTCTCTGCTGTGCTTCTGAATCTGTGGAAGAGCAATTTGTTTTCTCCTTAAACTTCCTGTGACTTTTGCTCAGCGTTTTTAAAAGAAAAATTAAAGACTTACTGGTCTCTACAGTCTATCCTTTAAAAATATACTCCCAGTTCATCCACTTCTAATGATTTATTCACTTCTCTGACAACAGACTGACATTCTGATTAGTGCCAGCATATACAAGAAGCATTTTCAATCATTACATAATAAAGTGGAAGAGGGAAGCACTGATGACCCAGTGACATTTCCAGTGTGCCATTGCACAGGACAGGTTGGTACCACACTCAGACCACAGCCCCATTACAGTACATTCTGATATTTATGTCTAGTGTCAAGATCTTATGCTATGTGTAGTACCAAGTGAGTTTTGCTCCATGACAGGTGGAAGCAAATCTGTGGATCCCAATGTATGGACTTCCATGTAGTTATAGCTTGCACTTAACTGGGGGAAAGGAAGCCAAAGGAAATCATGTGCATTGGAATCAAATACCATTTTTAGGAGTGTGTATTTCAACAGTGATTAAAATAGCCAGGAACTAAGGCACACTCATGATTAATGGTCTCTGTGAGCTGAGGGTATGTCCTACAGCCTCAGGCGCTCCTGAGAGACACCCATGAGGGGCAGGGACTGCTTGGTTAGGCTTTATCTTCCTTCATTGTGTGGATCAGCTTTAACATGTGGCTTGAATTACTCTCTCCTGTTTCTGGAGCCTGTGCTGTGTGTAAGCAGCTCCAGCCCAGCCTGAAGCAGAGGCACATCCCTGCACCCCATTCCCAAGAGGCTGGCAGCTGGAAGGCACGTCCTGAGCTCTGCCTGGCACACTGAGCTGGTGCTATAGGTGGAACAAGACCAACCAAATGATTATTTTAAAGCCACTCATTTTTTTCTGACTTTGTTCTCATTCACATTTTGTGACTTCGCTACTTCCTAAACCCCTGCACATCCCTCTGGCCAGTGGCAGCTAAACCACTGAGGAGTGACTTCCCCAGTGGGTGCAGGCAGTTTCATGATGGACAAACCTGTGAGACACATGAAGGTGAGCTTGGAGGCCCTCATTGTACCTGTCCCTGTTACAGGACACAGCTGAGTATCTTAGGACTGCTCAGCCCCATTCAGTGAGGCTCCCTGGCCAGTCTCGGTGGGCTATGGCAGGCAGAGAACTTTCCAGTTCTCTGATTATTTGATGCCAGATGATAAGCTCCCCAGAGCTCTCAGAGCAGCTGTGAGTCTCTCTGAGGGTTCTGGGGAGGGCTGAAACCCACAGAGGAGGTGAGCCGGGGGCTGCTCACTGCTCCACCCTTGCTCCCTGTGTGGCAAAAAGCACAGGCTTAACCTCTGCGTGCCTCCCACTCCAGCTGAACCAGAGATAGGGAACTCTCCCTGTCTCAGTGGGTTTCTGCAGCACTTAACTGATTTGTGCTGCTAAACAGCCCCGCAGTAAATGAGTACAAGGTGTTAAAGAAGGATGCATTAGTGGGAAAGATCCAGCTGAAACAAAGCTTAGATAGAAACCATGTGTGTGCTGCAAGAGCACCCTCACCCCGTTCCCAGTGCCCAGCCCTGCATGGGGTGATTAATGCTTTACAGAACCCCTGGCTTGTTTTCAGGCCTCTGGCTTGTCCTGGAGCATCCCTAGAGCCCAACTGTCCAGTGGGCATTGCTGCTTCAGAGCCCAACCAAGCAGCCAACTGGCACCAAGGAATGCAGCTGCCCTGCTCCAGCAGCATGCAGACACCACTGCTTTGACCATTAAGGATGTCTTCCTGCATAGAGACAACAATGCAAGGCATTGCTGTAAGAAAACTTGAAAAAGACATGAGTGAGGAACTTCTGGGAATTCCTTAGGTTTTTTTACCAGCTGCAGAGGAGGGTGAAAACTTGTCGGCTACAAAAATATTATAGTCTATGCTGTTAAACAAATCATCATTTGTCAACAGGTAGCTGAATTAGGTCCAACTCTGCTGGCAGAGCCACAATTGATTTTGTTGCCAATGCTATTGTACAGTTAACAGCTGGCAGCAAACTGGCAGTGAAGCCTGTGCTGGGCTGATAAATAACCCAACAAGCCTTGCAACAGAAGCATCTCATGGAGCGACTGCAGCTCACGCTGGAATGTGTGGAGCAAATGCTTGTTAACAGTCTATGCACAGGCAGAGAACTGCCTGATGAAAAGGTACTAGAAAAATGTTATTTAAATAAGACACAGATTTCCCAGGGTTATCAAAGGAACAAACCAGGTTTTACGCCCAAGAATACCAAACCACAGCAGCAAACCAGCTGTTAGCATTTCTCACTGACTGAAACAAAGTCTGGTAATAATGAGTGAAATGTCCCAACCAGTTCTAAGATATAAAAGGCAAGCCAAAAAACCAACAGAGAGAAATATTTCTGTATTTGTTTCACAGCCCCCAAATTCTGCTGGAGAATTTTCCACTTTTCCAGATGTTTTCTGAGGGAGAAAGAGAGAGAGATGTTCTGATTTCAAATGCTGTGTTGTTTCTAAGCCAATGAGACCACATTGTACCACCTGGGAGAAGGCAAGGTGACAAGTGACAATGCCCCATGAAGCTCATACAGTGATGTATCACTGCCCTGTGTTCTGTACTTAACACTGCTTTGGTTTTGTCTTTGCTTTGCAGGCATTTTATTTTTATCGTGGGTAAGACCAGGAATGTGTGTCTCTGAGAGAGAATGAGCATGGGGCTGCAAGCTTCATCTCAGTGCAAATAATATTTTGGCAGGAAATATGCAGGAGATTAAATTAGGGGCTTAACAACTGAATATTAAATATTTCAAATTTTGAGTTCCTTTAAATAAGCAGCTACAAAAAAAGGAAGAGTCTGACAAAATTAGCAGGTCCAAAAGCACTAGAGGAGTCCACTAAAGGTCACTTATTTTTTGGTGCAAATTTAAAATTTAAAAATAATTTATCATTATTTTAATTAGTCACTTATTTTTTGGTGCAAATTTAAAATTTAAAAATAATTTATCATTATTTTAATTAGTAGCTGTATATGTCAACATGTTATTTCCTCAATGCATTTTGAATCCAGATTAGCCAAAGTTTTAGGTATTGGCAGACTTGCTACAATGGAAGGGAAATGCCAATGGAATAACTTTAAACATGATCCAATCTCTGATGATTCATTGGATGTGTTAAAATTTCCTTTGAGACCATGTAAGTAATGCAGGGACTGAAGTGCAGAGTGCCTGTGACTCAGCTCTCTGAGGCAGCAGGAGGATGTCAGAATTACTCACTGGGACAGGAGGAATCTCATTTATCTATTTATAGGCAAGGCTGAGATGAGCTTGAACCATTAAAGAGCTGAGTTTGCCAGTTCCCATAGGGGTGGAGGAGGGAAGGACCTCACTTTAGCTGTTGAAATCAAAGCTTCCTTTTTTCCCCCCATTTCCAAGGCTGGTGACTGGCCAGTTATACTTACTTGTGCTCGCACAGGCAGCACAGGGCTCCTCCTCCTTGTTAGCACCAGTGCCCACTTTGCCAAAATCCAGTCTGCTGCACGTTTCTAGGAACACAGGGCTCAGCATTACTGAGCCAGTCTCCCACTATCACAATCAATTACTTCATATCACACTTTTTGGCAGGTTATTCCAACACTTTATTTTAAATTTCCAGCCCTGATATTATTTGTTCTTGTAAATTTAGTTTAAACAATTCCCTTTTTTTCTCTGATCTTTACCTATCAGATGTATTTACCAAAAACAATCCTATCTGCTCTAGTCTTTGTTTTGAGAAACTAAACAAATGAAGCTCTTCTAGTCTCCTCTTGTTCTAAACCCTCTGATCATCCTTAATGCCCTTCTCTGTACCTGCTAATCTTCCTTGAACATGAGTGAACCTGTATCTTCTAGGACTGTGTTTGCCCTTCCATATCAGATTGGTGGCTCACAGTTATCCCTCAGAGCAAGTAATTCTCTCTACTGGTTTTTTTTTTTAACCACCCTGCTTTTGTCATTCTCAAGTGAGTAATGTGATATTCTAGTGATTAATTTTTAACTGCCTGTCTTTATACTTTGTCTATCTCAAATTCTGTCATTAAGTTATTGCTGATTGATGTTCTGATCCTTCTCTGTATTAGCAAAGCCCATGTCCTCAGCAAATTTCTTTATGACATTCCTACAGCTGTGCCAGAGTCATTAAAAAACAAGTAAGACTGGCTCAAGACTGACCCTTGAAGGGTTCCACTCTCTGTCCGGCATTTTTCCTTCCCACCGAGATCCCTGTCCTTGGCTTTAGCAGTTCTGCATTTGCCATCCACACTAATCCCTATCTTATCAACTTCAACTACTGATTTCCCATGTGGTGTAATATCAGATTCTTGACTCATGTCTGGATAGAGTATATCACCTGTATTTCATTTGTCTTGGAAAAAAAATAAAAAATCAGTCATCAAAGAGAAATACGAGGTTACACTGAGCTCCTTTAATGTGCCAGTCCTTTCCAAATCCTGAGGTGGAAATCTGCCAGTGTCGCCTTGATTTTTCAAAGCCTTCTGATATTTACATTCTTAGAGTCAGAATTCTCACACTTTTACCAAAACACTATGTGTTTTTCACATTCTTTCTTGGAAGAGGAGAAAATTGACAGACTGTTCACCTAGCCAGTGTAATTCAGAAGAAGTATATTATCCTCCAATCCACTCTCACTTTAGAGAGTCTATAAATTGTAGAAACTGTAAATAAAGTTCTCCTTTTATGCCTTAAGCGACTGAGCGTGTCCAGCGTGCTCCTTCCGTGTCTCAGCGTAACATGCCAGGGCACCTTAATCTAAGCACATGGAATTCTGTAAGCTTTTTCTTCCATCTTACATGTGATAATTTTCATTCCCTAAAGTATGTTCCTACTAGAAATCCCATCTTTGCCCCATTGTCCAATATAATCATCTCTACTGTAAATGTAGGTAAAGTGGTTTTAATTAATTTTGGACCATATGTAGATTGGTCTAATCGCAATCCCATTCTCACTATATAATCACCATGTTTTTCCTCTTCTCCTCGTCTGTATTTATCTAACTGAAACCTTCTACCATCTGTTTAATTTCCTTTTCAAAATCTGATTCACAACTTTTCTTTTGATATTTCTCATTCTACCCTTATATTTCTGACCTCGGCAAATTAAAATGGGAAGACTGAGGCAAATAGTGCCTCTAATCTTGCCCCAAAAGTCTTCTCTGATGCCACACTCCTGGCAAAGATGACAGAGTACCTCATAAAGCAGGTCCAGAACTGCTGGACTGAACATGCCCCTGGCACAGGGGCTCAGCCCTGTGCAGGGTGATGGGCTCCAAAGGCAGGTGGTAATTTCCTGCAGTCGTTCCCCTCCAGACCTCTGATTTCAGTCCCTGGCTGCACCTGAACTGAACTGCACTGAACTGAACACCCCATTGCTGCTCAGACCTTCTGCTCATCCCTTGCCTGCTCTCAGCAAACTCTTGCATGTGTTTGGGGCTGGTTGTTTATCCCACTGGTTTTGCAGTGTTTCCCTTCAGGGTTTGTCCTCCTGCATGTTCCAGCTAGTTTTGGAATCCAGTTCCATCACATTCAACTCCTCAGGTCTTCAGTGCAGTTGATTACACTCCTTTTCCCCCCTAATTTCTCAACATCTTTGTGAGATGAATACTTGCCTGTATGACTACAGACAGTGCTGGAGATTCAGCCCTAATGAGGAACCCTTAAAAACTCTTAACCAGAGTCTTCAGAGGCTCTGGATGACTCAGAGCTCAGAGCTTTAGAGAGAGTGAAAGAACTTAACTTGCCTTTCTTGTGTGTGTGAGACACTGTAACCCTCCTCAGAATGAACTAGCATTTTCATTTTATAGACAACTGAGACATAAAGATCACACTTCAGAGCATACTGCACTCTATGAGGAATTAGTTAAGTGCCTGAGGTGAAGTACAAAGCCTCCTAACTCCACTGAGATCACTGCAGCAGTCAGACCTTGCTCACCTGAAAATGAGGTGCCTGTGCCAAGTTATTTGCTTTGAATTCTGTCTGATTCTTGAAGAAAGCAAAATTCACCCAGGCCATAGATTGACCTGTCCCAGACACACAGCCAGGACAGGCAGCAGAAGCTTAGCTCAAACTGGCTGTACAGAGTCAGTTCTAGAAAACAGGAGATCAACACTCAAACCACATCATAAAAATGTACTCGTCACCCAAACCCCTTTAAAAATCACTCCAGGTACGGTATCTGTACTCAAAGTGGGATTTGAAGCTCAGCAGGGGGCCACCCACCCACTCACTGATTTTCCCCACTGCCATGAGAATCACTCCAGGATCCTGCCTATGACATGTCCTTGCTTTTCCTGTTTTCTGAGCTGCAGAACAGCAGCAGCACAGCCCTCACTTCCCAAAACAGCATGAGAGACCTACCACAGCACTAACGCCATACTGCTGTCCCCAAAAGATGGATGAAAGCTCTTCCATTGGCAAAATGATGTATGTTCCATCCCTGTAGAAGAGATGAAATGGCAGAGCAAAGCAAATTTCTCTCCTCTCCATTAATGTATATACTCTGGAGGGGGAGAAAAACTGTGCCCCATTCCCAGAGCATGTCTGCCTTGAATTCACAGTGCTCTGCTGAGCACCTACTGACCTTGGCAGTGTCACAGGACTGGTATTTGTCTAAAAAAGTAACCTTGTGAACAGGCTTTTTGCTTTGGGAAACACAAAGCAGTCTTGTCTTCCAAGTGTCCAAGCCTTCTTTTCACATCTGTTTAGTCCTTCAGTAGCATTTATTTTTGGCCTTGAGAGAAACACACAACTTCACATTAAAGGGATGGTGTCCAGTTAAACCCACAGGCTGCACCACCCTTTGCTCCCTCCTTGCAGGGGAAGGCAGTGGAGGAGACCAACAAAAAACAAGAGAAAAGTCTATCTATCGCCTGTTGGGCACAAAACTGGTTTTGCTTTCTTAGTGAAAAGGAGCAGAGCATCCTCAGCAGCTTGGCTGGCCAAAGAGCAACTGGCCAAACAGGCCAGAGCCTGGGTGCCTGAGGCTTTTGAGTAGCAGTAAAAATGAGTCCAGGGGTTACATTTCCATTTGTCTTCATTTCCAAAAGCCTTTCCAGCTGAGATAGCTCAGAGCAGGGAGACACCAACGTTCCACATGGTTGTCTTGAGTTTGTGGTGGGTCTAACTCTGGCAATGCCAGATTTCAGCACATCACCTATAAATGATACCAAACCAGAAACACACCCTTTCATGCTGCCTCTCAGTGCCCACAGCCCTTTCAGCCCCTCAGGACAAGGCTGCTCATGCTGTGTGAGGGAGCTGAGGAGGGGCTGCAGGTCACCACTGCCTCCTGAGCCAGCTGCACGCACATGTCCACCCTGTTCCAGGTAAGTGCTAAGCCAATGCTCAGGCCACCAGTGGATTACACTCACCTGTTCAACTCCATACAGAAGAGGTATTCCCAGACCCAGTGCCAGCTTTGTCACCTCCAGCAGTCTCTCATGACTGTGTGTGGCCTGAGGCAGCTGCAGAAGGGCCTTCTAAGGGCTCACAAAGCTGAAGCCTGAGGCACAAAGTTCAAGGCAGAGGTCTGTATGGACAGTGTGTGTGGTCAGGACCTGCATTTCTTCGGGGAGAGGTAGAGAGGAGAGCAGGACTGCCTCAGGAGCTCTCCTGACCAGATCTGCAAGAGGAAATAAGCTCATTTTGGCCACAAACTATGTTTTGGGCCACCCATCAGCATTCAGCATCCCAGGTCAGGGAGCTGTGCTCCCTGTCTATAGCACAGTGACTGAGTTGGGCCCCTAGAACAGTCACTATAGCACCCTGCTCTCAAGCTCCATGGGACAGCGACCGCAGCCCTGCCCCCTGAAATCAATGGGACTCTGGCTACAGTCCTGGTTCATCTCCCTCCTACATCAATACTTTATCTTTTAAGTCCATTGACTACAGTGACCTGGAGCTGTCAGGCCCTGGATGTCCATGAAGGCATGGCTGGGCCCAAAGAAATGGAGGCAGCAACTGGAGGACAGAAGCTGCAATCCGTGTCTGCCTCACACATAGTGAGTTATGGGAACATTAACAATGCATCACTTGGAGTAAGTGCTCCTGGATGCCTGGCTGACTTTGGCAAGGGGCACTTTGAGAAGGATAAAACTGCATTTTCATTCCTGAGAATCCTCCTCCAGTAACAAGATGTGCCCCATGGGATGCTGGTAACATATTGGCATTGTCTGCAGAGTAGCTGGGAACTCGGGGCTGACATTGCTAAACCATACACACAAACCACCACTGAATGTCACCAGTCCAGACCCAGGATTTACAGACAGTCACAGGTAGGCTGTCCTCTGATTAGTCTGGGAATATAAAAAAAAACAAACCAAAACAAAAAACCCAACCCCCTCACTAATTTTGTATTCTTTCCTTTGCATATAAAACATCATTAAATAATTAGAAAAACAGATGCATTGTATCAGTAACTGACAAATTAAGAATTCAGTCATGGTTGTTCAGAAACCCACTGCCTCCTTGCAGTACAGTAATTATTATTTATAGCCTGCTCTGCAAGGAAAGCAATCCAGAAAAACTGAATGATTATAATGTAATGCACTCATCCCCACGGAGAAGTCTGGTGCAAGTTGCAGCTGACATTTCACACCATTTTCTTGTCTTGAATTTGGTATTTGATATATACAAACTTTATTGTAAGTACTGTTTGCTGTTTGTATATTTTGCAGAGAATATCTCAATTCCTCTATAACAAGTACCCATTTTATTCCTGCTGAATTTCATTGAACTTACTCCTGATTTATAAGAGGCAGATCCATATTACTGCTTTATAGAGCAATCTCTTAGCTGCCTATTCAAAAGGATGTGCAGCCTAGCAAAAGAATGAGCTGAGGGAATGAGCTGGGTGGCAGATGAGCTATTAGTCTCGATGATATCACCATAGCATCTGGAGCAGTTACACGCAGCACTAACACAGAGCATGAGAAATTCTCTGCTCTCGAAAAGATCTAACCAAGAAAATACCCAGAGCGTGGGAGGTATGGAAGAGCCATAGAAAAGAGAAAGAGCTGTACAATGTCATATCGCCAGCAACTGAGAGAGGCAGGAGCAAAGGCCCTATCTCAGCCCCCTCCAGCTTCATGCTGCCTTTGCTCATTTCTGGTTCTGCATCTGGATATGATGCATCTTTAACTGGGTATTCAATTCAGAAAAAAAAAAAGTAATTTTTTCATATTTGCTAAGAGAAGTGACTTTCTGCTGGTTGTGCAAACAAATTCTTCCCAATGATTAATATCTGTCTCCTGTGCTGAAGACATCAGTCGCTGCATGGATCAAATCTTAATGAAGCAAAGCTTTCTTCTCAGAAAAGAATGTCTCCCATTTTTTTCTGCAGGCAGTCCTCCTCACAACTGCGCTTGTTTAGCCCTATGATAATTTTATGATGCACTCCCAACACAACTCACAGATGCTCAATATTGTGTGCCACAAGTGTTTACAGAGCCATTTTTGTGGCAGATACCAGCCTTTAGACATTCCACATTTCCTATTTCACTACAGCAAATCACTCACTGTTCACTACTGAGATGCAAGTCCTTAATTAATTTATACACAACAAAGCACTTCAGTCATTGCAATGAAAGTGTAATGGGGAGCAGACCATTAGCAAAAATTGGCTATCAAGCATGGAGAAATTATTTCCTTTTCATGTTTCCATCAATATTAAGATTGATTAATCATTTTGCAAAAAAGAACTCCCCCAATATCAAGCTGCCTTTACACTTTTCCACCAATGCTGGATGGGACACCTGTGCCAGTTTTGTTTTCTCTCAGCAAGGAAACCTCTCTGATGTGCTGAGAAGAACTGGGGACTTCACAACAGGTTCAACTCTACTCGTATTCTCTTTATAGAATCAGAATAGCCTGGTTTTAACAAAAAGAAATCAAGATTAAATTCAATATATTCTGAAGGAGTGAACATTCCTAGCAACAGCTGAAAGGGAAGTGGAATCTATAAATGCCTCTTTCATCTTTATCAAATGACTATTCAGTGCAGTTACATTTATTAATAACAACATGCCTTAAAACACATTGTGAAAATCCATTAGCAAGAAATGCTTTAAAATGTTCAACAGGCTGTAACAGATGATTTACCAAAAGCTAAAACAATTAAATACTATGAGTAGAGTAGGCATTTTCATGGGCCATGGAGCTTGGCAGGGGGACATTATGGTATGATCAAAAATGGACAGTTTTCATAGCATAACTTAGCATAACTTTTTAATTCTATCATCTCCATTAGCAAGGGGATAGGCAAGCTAAGAGTGTCTTCGGACTTTTCCTTCATCTCACTTCCATATGTACTCACCCCTAAAATTGCTGATGGGCATTTCAAAGTTGTCACCCGTGGCATTTGCTACACACTGAATTTGCTCTGAATCAGGTTCAGAGAGGAACCTGTGAGAGCAGATCACTGCTCCCTGAGGAAACATCCTCTGACCATCCCAAACCCTGACAAGAAGAGCCCTCTAAGAAGTTGTTTAATTATCCCCATGAGTGTCTGACCAGGGGGGCAATCATTGCATTGTTTTCTCCTTCAGCACACCCTGCACTGGCCCTGGAAATTCTCATATTCGTCTCCTGTATTTCTTAACTTGTTCTTTTAAACACAGTTGAAAGGTCCACCACTGCTGAGCAATCACTGTGAAAGAACTGGATATTGACTCTAAATTCAGGTAGAGGATTCTGTCATTACTTTCTTGCAAAACAAATTGCTGTTTTTGACTTTGGTGCCCACCCTGCAACACAGAAGGTTCGCTCAGGTCCCGGGGGATCATTCCAGAGGGACAGACTGTGAGTCCTTCTCTTGGCTGCTTCCAACTTGGAGCAGAGAACAATAATGGCACAGAGAGCTCCACTCATTCCCCAGCCGTGACTGCAGCTATCGCAGCCTCCCACTGCACCAGTGTAAGAAGCGTTTTAATGACATTTTCTTTGTTGCTGCAGAAGGCAAAGCCTGAGTCAGGGATTGCAGGGAAAGGCAAGGGGGAAGGGGCAGGAGATGCAGCCACAGCCGTGAAGGGAGTGAAACAGTAGCTCTGGGGTCTCCGTGCACTTTCTGGGCTGCACAGGGGGTTGCTGTGGGCTGCATTTTGGTTGACTTGCTGATAGATCAGGTTCCCCTTCCAGATTTGATCATTCCCTAAATCTGTAAAGAGATGCCTGAGGCAGGTCAGATTGTTTCTGAGGCAGGTACAAACAATGCAACCCAACTCCCTCCAGAGTGAAAAGCTCTTTGCATGTCTAAGCTGTAGGTTTAATTCACCCCAGCCGACAGACAGACCTGAGTCACAGACCAGCCACCCTTGTGCTCATCTGTTCCCCTGGGGCCTTCCACTTAGGAGCACAAAGCAGCGGCAGAACAAATTTGTGGCAGAATATATCTTCTGTAATCACACATGAGCCAACTTGTTAGATCATTTTCTGTCCCAGCTGAAAGTGCAGCTCCATGACTGCTTGTGATTGAGCAGAACTAAAACCCACATAATCACATGGGCCAAGGCACAGACATCAGCAGTTACAGATGCTGG
The DNA here is from genome assembly GCA_910950805.1 of Acrocephalus scirpaceus scirpaceus. Lineage (NCBI taxonomy): Eukaryota > Metazoa > Chordata > Aves > Passeriformes > Sylviidae > Acrocephalus > Acrocephalus scirpaceus. The sequence continues at coordinate 8,534,387 of OU383789.1, forward strand.
TGCTTAGCTGGGAAAGTGCAGCACACGGTGGGGAAAAGAAAGTTGGAAATGAAGTGTATGCTCCACCTTGTCCCAGATGTAGAGCTTTTGGCCTTTGAACTTGTGCAGAGCAAAAGGCTGGAATTTCTCAGGTGTAATGACAGATTGTGTGGCACAAAACATCAAAAACTGTGTCAGTGCTTGAGGTGGTGGGTTAAGCTCACCCAGCCAGATGAAAGCAGTCTGGACTAATGCTGGTGAGACAATACTTGGCATCTCACAGGCACATCATTCTTGGCTGTAACATTCCCCTCCTGGTTCATTGTAATAAGTATAATAGATAAATTCGTGTGGATTTAAGCTACTAATAAGAAGCTACCCGAGAATGCCTCCAAGATTCCAAAGTTCCTAAACACATTTACAACTGTAACAACAAGGCAGAGCAAGAAGATGGCCCGGCCATTAAGGGTGGACCCTCACTTCACAGCTCTTCAACATTCGATACTGATCTTGGTAGAGATCCTAGACGATCAGACCACCCCTCCCAAGATGAATTTCAGAAGAAACTATCTAGCAACCTTTTCATGCAGACAAGACTCTTTTGGAAACACAGCATAACTAGACTTAGCCTTAGGGTAAAAAAACTGTATAAAACCCACAGGCTGAAACATAGCAGTGTGGCAGAATTCGGAGGGTACCTTTGTACCACCACTCTGTCCACCCAACTCTCGATCGATTGTTGTCCCGTTTTTATTGTGGCTTTAATTTAGTGTTAGAAATTTCGCTAATAAACCCTGTTATTTTTAAATTGGATTATACTCATTTATAACAGATTTGGTGCCGTGACTCGGATACAATTTGGCTGCGGAGGAATCCCTTTGCACGGGGGGCGCCCTGCCGGTTTTTCGGCGGCCCGGCAAAGCAGGAAACCCCTTCGCACCTATTGTATTACGAACCCAAAAATTAGATAAAAGCGCCACAATAAAAAGGGAGAAGGCCTGGATCCAGCAGAAAACCCGGGAAAAGACATAGGAGTCTTTTCGGAGCCGCGGCTACTTTTCACTCGTAAAATTTTTTCTCCGTGCACGAAGATCTCCAAGCAAGAAAATAGCTGTAAGTAATGCTTGGTTGAGTAGGTGATTGAGTGGGTGAGCGAGACGTGGCCTTGCCACGATACAAGGGTAGATCTGTAAGCTCTTGTACCAGGTTTCCCGCAAAGGTTTTTTTCAGCTGGTGGGGAAGAGAATTGGGGAAAACTCGTTTGCTCATCAAAGCCCAGACTCGGGGAGTCCGGGGGAATCGATCACAAGGAAGCAAAAGGGGAAGGATACGTCCCTCTGGGTTTGGGGAACCGGTAAACCCTTTTGCTACGGGCTAGTAAAAGCCCAGGACGCAAACCGAAGACTTTTTCATCAGACGAACATACCCCCGGTTCAGCTCGCCAGATGGGTAAGTAATCCGAAATACACGGAAACCCGGTTTGTAACAAAACAGTTTAGAGAAAGATCCCTGCTCTTAGCCAGAGCTAAGGCTAAGAAAGAATTTAGTATTGCGATCCATTACCAAAAGGTAAAGTTTTTTGTTTTTTTTTTTAAAAAATAAGGCAAAGAAAGAGTAAACATCAGAAAGAATCAGAGAAAAGGCATGCTCTCAGAAAAGGAAAAGGTACCTTCGAAATCCCACCAGAAAGTCCACTGAGATAGATCTTAGAGCACTAGAGAGAGTGTCCCATTTTGAAAAGTAAGTCCAAGAAAAACTAATTTATTATTGTACCGAAGTTAGGGAGAGTGAAGAGCCCGCTGCCAGCCGCTGCCAGCCGCTGCTGCGTGCCGAGAGCCAAACCGCGGGGTGCGGGGCCGCCGTCCAAGGCACGCTAGCAGAGAGGGGGGCCCGCCCTCTGCGCCCGTGCTGCGCCTCCCCCACCCGTGCGCCCCGTCTAGCGCCACATCCATCCCACTGCTTCCCGCGGCCGGCACCGCCACCTCCATAGCATCCTTGTGTCCAGCAGAAGATTGTCCTCCTGCTTGCCTTCTCTGTCTCTCTCTGACCCTTTTTCCCAATCCTGCTTCTAGCCCCCCCTTCCCCCAAAGAGCCATCCTCTTCCCATTCTCAGTTCCCCCGAGGTGAGAACAGAAACCGAGGAGAAGAAGAGGGGGGGGAGAGATCTGAGAAAATCTTTCCCTTAGAATTCTCCCCTCCAGGTCCCCAGCTTTCCCCACCCCCCCTAGAAACCCCCACCCCACTCTCAGCTATACTCATATGCAAATGCAATCGTTCCAGCTTCTCAACCACACCCTGCCTAAACCATTTCCACCAGATACTACCGTAGCAACTGCAGAGTCACTCCATCCCGAAGTGTCTAACAGTTTTAGCTACCCTGTTAACTTTTAATGTTATGTATGTTTACTTCATAAACATAAACAAGTTGTGAATTCTATTCCATGATTCTCTCTCCTATTGTTCAGAGAGCAAGATAAGGAGTAGAACTTGCCGAATGAGCACAGATAAGCTTGAAGCTACTGTTGCCTTTCTGCTACCCCATATCCCTGTTCGTCGTCCCTGCCCCTGTTCCTATTTCAAAAGTGGGTCGTTAGCAGCAAACCACACCGCGCAGAATAGCCCAAGACATCTGCAGTCTCTCTGGCTCCCTGCAACCCCCCCCAGTTCCCAGTTCCTATCCACTAGCCCTGACCAGAAAGAGCTCGCTAGCTAGGACGCCTAACCCCAAACCCTCTATCCTTTATACCTTTTTAAAAAAAACAGATTGTGAATGTTTTCCCTTTGTTCACTTCAAGTGTGTATATTGTAAATTGATTTAAGTTGCTCACTGTAAAAGGGGGCGTAAGCCAAAAGGATTATGTACCAACTGTTTAGAAAAAGAACAAAAAGAGACTAGCCATTTCTTAGTAATTGCCACTAACTTGAGTCTATTAGAGTTAGATTCTCCAGAATGGTATTATATATATAAAAAGGGGACAAAAAGGCAATTAGACGCTAAAGTTGAAGTGCTCAAAGTCGAGTGCAGAAAGACAATCAAAGTACCTTGCTAGTCCGATACAATCAGGTTGTCCCAGTAGAGTGCCTTTAAAAAAAAAAGTTTGCAGCTCAGACTGACAGGACTCCAGAAACATATGCCTGCTGCCGAGAAGATGGATTACCCTGCCGCGGGCTGCTACCCCGTGGGCGAAGGGAAAGGCAGAGGCATGTTGTAGTAGAAAGTCCTCGTAGTCTTAAGCCGAGGGACGGGGGACCCCCCCCCAAGAGCCCACAGAGGCTGACCCTCAAGAAGAGACGTGAACTATAGCTAAACATGGCACCAAAGAAAACCTGAAGTATCAAGAGCATTATGATTGTCCCAAAGATAAAAGAAAAAGGGATTATTTCTTTTATGACACTCAATACTAAATTTGTGAATCAGAAAAAGGGGTAGAATGCCACGACTCAAAGGCAATTACTAAAGAAAGGCAATCCAACACACACACGAATTTATTTGAGTAAATAAAAAGGTGGGGGACTGTAATAAGTATAATAGATAAATTCGTGTGGATTTAAGCTACTAATAAGAAGCTACCCGAGAATGCCTCCAAGATTCCAAAGTTCCTAAACACATTTACAACTGTAACAACAAGGCAGAGCAAGAAGATGGCCCGGCCATTAAGGGTGGACCCTCACTTCACAGCTCTTCAACATTCGATACCGATCTTGGTAGAGATCCTAGACGATCAGACCACCCCTCCCAAGATGAATTTCAGAAGAAACTATCTAGCAACCTTTTCATGCAGACAAGACTCTTTTGGAAACACAGCATAACTAGACTTAGCCTTAGGGTAAAAAAACTGTATAAAACCCACAGGCTGAAACATAGCAGTGTGGCAGAATTCGGAGGGTACCTTTGTACCACCACTCTGTCCACCCAACTCTCGATCGATTGTTGTCCCGTTTTTATTGTGGCTTTAATTTAGTGTTAGAAATTTCGCTAATAAACCCTGTTATTTTTAAATTAGCTTATACTCATTTATAACATTCATGTTCTGTTTTCTCTGTTGTTGACCTCCAGTAATGGAAGAAAGGGGTTGGACTGGGAGAGGAAAAAAAGAAGGCAGGGGATGGCGCTGGGAGCAGAAGAGAGGCCTGAAGGAACGGGAAAGAGAAGGAACAGCTGTGGGGCTGGGAGGAAAATGGAGACAGGGAATGAAACAGACACGCTTCCCCTTTGGGAGGGTGGGCTGAGCCAGTGTGAACAAAACAGGGCTAAAATGAACGGGAGGAAACCAGAGAAGAGAAGAAAGATGGAACAAGGGAGATCACAGAGAACAACAAAAAGCAGCACTAAGAAGACAGAGATGAAGGCTGGGACATGTTGGGGATAAGCAAACAGTGAAAATAACTTCAGGAATATTATGCAAAAGACAGAGAGAATTAGAAAATAGTCCTATGGAAATGCCAGCAACCCAGCTGCTGAAACTCCTGTACATTTACGTCAATGTTACACCACAGATCAGCACCAGGGGAGGAGGTTTGGGGTTGATTTTTAATTGCATGGGAAGGCTTTCAGCAATGCAGAACATGAACTTCAGCTCCCACTGAAGTCAGAGTGGTTTAGAGGTGCTTACAGCCACAGGAACCCAAGACCCAGCTTGACAAAGCCCACGAGACCGGAAGCTGCGTTACTACCTTGAGAACAACAAGCCTTTACCTTGTCCAGCTCCTACCTTGAGACCCAGGGTGATAAGGACCTCCACGGAGGGAGCCCAGGGCAGGGACACTGCCCAGCACTGCCCTGCGCCACAGCAGCCATTTGCTTCCTTGTGCAGTGAGGTCCTTCATTTTTATGTCTAAGCTTGTGTAGGGGTAAGAAGCATCCCCTTTGCTGCTTGAAGTTAGACGTTTGGCTTATTGGCACAGCTTGTTTTATTTGGCTCTTCGTGCTCAGTCAGTGTTATTAGAGAAAGCAACAAAAACGCACTAAATACAAGGAACTACATTAAAACAACATGGAGTCGCAATGAAAACCAAAGAAAGCAGGAGGGCTGAGTTTGGAGACAGCCATTCCCTCCTTCAGTCATTCTCTTCTCCCTAAATATGGAGGTGTTATGGTGGACAGGTGGAGGGCCCAGTGGTCACCATTCATCTGGGAAGTGTCAGATTTGTATCCAAGTTTGGCTCCTTCCCCCAGTGCCAGGGTGGCTGCTGAGGTCACAAGTGGGGGTAGATATTTCACTCTGATGCAAGATGAGAATTCAAAAGCACCGAGCTCCCAAAACTGTAGCTTCTGCCAGAGTTTTGCTCCAGTGCAATCTCCCTAGAGGCAACTGGCGTCCATCGTCAGCTGTATCTTCCTCCAATCTATGTAAACCATCATCAAAGTGCACCTAAAGTGTTCTTCCTCTCCACACATTGCTGCTGACCTGCTTCCAGACTGAGTTCTTACACTAGCCATCTTTTTCCATTGTTTCCTTGTGACAGGATAATAAGGGGCGGATCCCCCCACTACAGAGAGCGACTGAGATCCATCAGAGTGACACACATCACCTGTCCTGGCTGGTGCTTACTGCTTGAGCCCAGCTTTTGTGGCTCAGTCAGACTTCTTGATTTCTGCTCTGGCCTTGAGGTCTTTAATTTGCCCATTTTATTAACTGATCTGAGCCACAGCTGTGTCCCACATTTCTTCTGCACCATGAAAACCACAACTGCATGTTACATCTGGGACAATGGTGAGGTGATTGCTGTAAAGCCTGGGATTCCTAAGGAAACAAAGCTTTACATGTATTCACTCTGTGTGTGTGTGTGTCTGAGTAGTTCTCGAACAGAATCAGACAATTTCAACACAACAAAGGAGAGGATCTCTCAAAGCTCTGAAGCTCCCAGAGGTGACTGGAGATGACAGCTGAAGGATACAGACACCAGAAGTATTCCCTGAGGAAAAGGCAGCAGTGAGTGCTGCCTCCGACACCACATGGGTGAAAGCTGCTCATCAGACCTGCTGATCAGGAAATAACTCCTTAATAATCTCAGTGTGCCTGAACACCTTCTCTTGCCACTTCTGTGGGAGCTGGACTCTGCTGTTACATTCACAGCTTTCCTCACTCACCTGCCTTTCATCCTGAGGCCCAAATTCCAGGTGAAGGGGGTCCCTGAGTGCTACTGTAGAATGGGTAACAGAGGCAGCAGTGAGAAGATCCAGGTGCAAGGTGGTGGAGCTGCCCCTCGGCACATCCATTGTTCCTGTCCAGGGGCAGCTTTGAGAATGTGGTGTAAATGACAGGAACTGGATCATTGGCTTGAGCAATGTCAGCACGTCCCTTCGAGGGCATTCACTCCCCTACACCATGAAACGACAAGTTACTATTTAACAGCAGACCTCACAGGGAGGAATGTTTTTCTGTATTCATGGCCTCTAACAAGCCTAGCAATTGTTTACTGTACTCTGAGCAACCCAACAGTAGCTATAATGTAATAATTATAAAGAAACTTTCCCAAAAATATATTTCCAATGCATCAGCGTAACTCCAGCTGGCACTGGAAGCATGAGTTCAGCCCATGATCTGAGAATCAGATCATGCACTACATTTTGTGCAGCTGTGCAAGGACTCTGGTGTGAAGCTCTGGAGCCAATGTCTTGCAGTGATGGAGGGAAGGACAAGAAGCAGCCAGAAGAGCCACAGGTTCTTTTCTCTGTGGTCAATGACAACAGAAAACACCAGGACCATTTTCAAACTGGATAAACTGAGGGTTTGGAAATCATAGCAACAGCATTTTCTAATCTGGGTGCTGACTTCTTGGTCACTGGTTTTAGGGGTTCAGTCTGAGTCCAGGCTGCACCAGCATTTTTCATGGAGATGATTCATTATTATTATTATTATTTTATTTCATCCCCACAAACTAGAATAGCATCTAGAGGACCCTGCAAGCTCCCTGGAGGATCCTTCCTTGTGCTCAGTATTAGTGAACTCCAGCTCATGCTACTGTGCCTCAACTTCCTCACCTGCAAATAAGGCCAAGACAAAAATCTCTCAACCTAGGGGTGGAGGGCCCAGTGTTCAGGGGTGTGTTCAGCTTTGGAAAACAATTCTAGCACCTTGAAAGAAGGTTTCTGTAGAAGCCCAGTCTGCAAATTTATAGCTTCAATTTAAAAAGTGTGTGTTTTACAATCCACAATGTGTTTACTCTTCTTACAGCTATCTCTCTAAAAAGAGCTGGGCTCTGGCAGCTCATGGATTTGGCACAGCCCGTTGAACAAGCAGGCTCACCAACCTTCCACGACACACAGCACTTCTGTGTAACTTTGCAGGCTGTGTTTGACCTGTCTGAACTTGAACAGTCACCACTGATTGATTGGCTTCTAAAAATACCGACCCGCCATGGTTCAAAGTCTGGAGAGCTCTTGTTGATTTAGATGGAGACTTTCTTGCTGGTCAGAGGCTAAGACACCCAGGCTCTGCTCCTGCCTCCTGCCCTGGAAGGGACCAGCAGAGAGACCCAGGCCTACTCCACACACTGAGAGCTCTCAGTTGTGGGGCAGGATGAATTACAGAATCACAGAATTTCTAAGTTGGAAGAGACCTTCAAGATCATCGAGTCCAACCCAAAGAAATGAAATTAAATAAAAGCAGCCCTACCCGTGCCTTCTCTTCCTGCATCCCCATTTCCAGCCTCCTCCTGCAACTATTGGTACTCAGTGGGATGATCTGCAGCCACCAGGAGCTGGGAGTGTCACCATAGTGATGGGAGAGCTTCCAGAGGCAGCCACTGCCAGCAGAAGGCATGGCAGCACTCCCTGGAGAGAGATGCAGACACAGTCACTGCCACAACAGCCACCAGGAGAAAAGCCAGGCTGCCACCTCCAGTGGAGGCAGTGGCTCTGCTGTTGATCTGTAACCTGTCACTGCTGGCACTTTTGTCACAGCTCCCACATCCATTATCAAGCCAGCTCTAAGAGCGAACTTCATCAGAGGATAAAAGCTACTTTGGGCTCTCTGGAAGACCACAGCTAGACAGTTGCCTATGGGATACCAGGCTGATAGAAGAAATTAATGATATTCTGGGAGCATGTGAGACTGGAAATGATCACTGCAGCCAGACCTCCCTTTCACAGCTCCACATTCAACCCCTTTTGTGTACAGGTTATAAAATGGAACCTGGCTCTGCTGCCCCAATCCAAGGTCTTGCAGAACCTATTGTTTCAAGACCCAGAGCTCTCCTTGTTTCCATTTTAAGTGTATTGCATGACAGCTTATAATCATTCTGTCAGCCAAAGATTTCCTTTCTTTTATATAATATTCTTCCTCTGCAGCAGCTACAGAAAGCAGTGCCCTCACTCCAGTTCTCCTACACTGAACAACCCACACTCCTTTGGCTTTTCCTTTTAAGCACCACTCATTGTCCCAGTCACCTTCTAAATTCCACTTTGGATTTATCCTTCCTAAAGATGGATGATGAGAACTGACCATGGCTTTTCAGATGAAAGTTCAGCTGTTCCTTGTACAGTGGCAGGAGTGGTTCTTCATCTTTTCTGGAAACAGCTTGCCTGATAAACCCTATGATCTCATTTGGCTTTTGTGTTCAGTTTTAAAAGGGGTATAAAACAGGCTCTCCAGTATTTCACTTCTTTTTTTTTTTTTTAGTGTTTGTTATCTGGAAAGAAGAGAGTAGTTAAACTGCCTTTTTAATTAAATTCCTTTAAATCTTTGAAAACAATAAAGAAAGAAAGAAAGATAGCAAACAAAGTAAGACAGAAGAATTACCATGTGTATGACCAGAGGTATTTTTCCCGTAACACATTTATATATAAATCTCTTTTCCAAAAACTTGCAACATTTCTCAGTTGCTCAGTCTGTCTCCCGGGTAACTTGTCACCTCATAAGAGGAGCCTTGTGCCTCCACTCTTTAGTGGGACATGAGTCTTAGGAACTCTGTTGAAATTCTCCTCTAAATAAAGAGTATTCCTGGTTTCTGAAACGTGAGAAGAGCTTGTGGTACTGCATCCTTCTCCCTTTGCTTCTCTCCATCTTCACAGAGCTAATGAAAAAGGCTCTGAGCAGCAGTAACTTCATTAAATCATGGTCCCTTTGAGCACATAGACTCTTTCTGTAGGTCTGGGAAAACTTCAAGAATTTACATGAGCAAGGAGATAGTAAATAGGTTTAGATTTGCTGTAAAAGGATTCAAATCTGCAGTGTAAAACATTTAGAGTGCATACATTAAAAATAAAGTTGAAAAAGCCATGGCTTAGCTGAAATAACCTGACAAAGGTCCTCTGCTGTCGGCACAGCATCTACAGGATGAGATCTCATCACTTGCACTGGATGTGGCAGAAAGGGGGTCTGTCAGAAGCTCAGACCCTGTCATTCAATCAAATCTGTGGGGCAATAGTTCTGACCATAATGAAGACATCTGAGCAGAGAGCTGCATCCTGCTGCATCCTGTGTCTCAGCGTGGCATCATCAGTCCCAAGAGATTGGGGCAGCTGGAAGCACCAGTGGGACCAAGTTTCTCATCTGGTACTGCTGCACCTGGCCACAAGTAGCAAAGTGGACATAAAACACTGTAGGTTAGACACACAGGGCAGTCTAAAACCCCAAGACAGACTGGAATGTGTTTGCCATTTTCTCTGGAACTGGGGAATCAGGAAAGTGCTGGTGTGCAGGTTGCTTTGTGGGACAGTCTGTACTGCAGCAGCACCTCAGAGCTCTCTCCAATATCAGATCTTTGTCTCCAAAACCAGAGCTTTGTGGTAGCTGGTGCTGCTTTTAATGTACACTCAGCCCTTTTAAAGTACAGATTTCAAAAGTGTAAGTCTGGGTACTGAGGGTACTTCACTGTCTACCAAATGGCTCTCAAACATTGCTTGCTGCTTGCCCTTTAGTAATAGCTACTTTAGGCAAGTTTTTTTACAACTTGCCTGATTTCTTTTTTATTAATGGCTGTTATATGCACTTTTTTCCTTTTTTTTTTTTTTCTTTTTCTTTTTTTTTTTAATAAGGGGACAATGCTTTCTGTGTCTCCTTCCTCAGACATAGCTGCTCTCCTAGGGACCTCTCAAACACCAAGGCCAGAAACCAAGTTCAGTTTTTGCAGGTTGAAGTTAATCTAAAATTGGTGACTTGTCAATTTTAACTGTCTGCTTGGGTTACACACACATAAAACTTTTAAATAATATGCCTTCTCTCTCTCCCCACAGAGAAAACCACTGTGTTTCCCCATCCTCCATAGAGTATTTGACCTTTAGCTGCTCTCCCTTGCTTATCAAGTCAAGAAATTCATTCAGCTCCTCAGCAGCTACAACCACTGACTCTCCATCCACATCTCTCTAAAGGCCCCACCAGTTCCTTGATCAGTTTAAAGAGATTTATACTTGTGTGCCCCTTTATATCCTTCCTCCTCGGGCTTTGATTTACCATTGTGGCTTCCTTATCAGTCTATAGCACTTCCTACGTGTTTGTCTTTATAGCTTCTCATTTTCCCTCTTTGAAATCACCCCCGAGTTGTGTTTCCTTAATGGCAGTGGGAAAAATTCACCCATCAGAGAGGCCTTTGCAAGGAGCTGTGCAAACCTGACCTCCTGAGGAACACAAATGGCATTTTGCTCCTCACACTGGCCCTCAGGAAGAACTTTCAACCTATATCAGACTTCCTTGGGCAGTTCTCAGACCCTGGCCTGCTTTTATATTTCCTGTGCATTCTCTGAAGAAAAACTCTGTGCCCTCCACAATGCATGAGGAAATATGACCTGTTTCACCTGCTTTCTCAGTGCCCCCTTTCAAAGAGCCACTCCAGCCCAGCACCACTTTCTCTAGCACACACAGTTCCACAGATGCAAAATTTTGAACTCAATTTTTTTTTCACCTTCCTGGGTTTTGTGATCTATTCATTACACAGTTTGTGTTACCCTATTAAAAAAACCTGAGTAATGGGAAAATGCAAGGTTGTGCTGGAAACGACAGCGGCTGGGGTGACCACCATCCTAAGGATCCCCATTAGGGCCTCTTGGGTCCCAGATGAACTGATCTGGACAAGAATCATGGATCAAAGGGAGCCACAGGCCCCTCAGTGCTCAGCTGCTCCTTAGCTGGACCCAAGGTTCAAGTTCCTGATCTTTTAACTCAGCCTTTGAAGTTACTTTCACACTCATTCTCCTGCTCCTAAATATTCCCCTCTGCAGGGATTAAAGCTGGTTGTAAAATATCTCACAAATGTTTACGATCACTATTACACCTGTTCCTAGAAGAATTTCACAGTCAATTGAGTCACATTATTCTTTTCATATTGGCCTTTCCTGCCCTGGTATCCAGATTTCCTAAGCACATGAACCAAGAGAGAGCCCTGGCAGGTTATGAATTCAGAGCATTCTTTAAAGTGTTTTAAACTCAAATCCTCACCAAATGCAGACATGCAAGCCAGGCAGATAATGAGATGTCTTCAACCAGCTGAACTGAAAAAAAAAGAGGGAATGTTTCCTGTAAACATTGCTTCTAAAGCACTGGGATGTGTATGGCCAAGAACTCAAGCCAGCTGCTATAATTTCTAGATCAATTTTACCCAAATAAAGGCATTCCCACTCTACATCGGACAGCTTTGATCCTTTAAGGAGGAATTTCAGTTACCAGTGTGAGTTCATACTGATCTGGATACAACCAATACTCTAGCATGCAAGAGGCTGGGCAGAAAAGCAGGGGAAAAATTTAAGCTTTCTTTGGCATTTATTCAACCTGAATTTCCCAATGGAAAAACAAAAGCTCTGCACTTATGGGTGAAATTCCCCCATGACAGAGTAAGGCTTGTCTTTCAAAGAGGAGTTAAGGCAGGCACAGTCAGGCCATTAGGAATTAGACTCTACAAAGTCTAACTAGAAGGACGAATAGGAAATAGAGCTTTTGAGAGTACCCTACTCCCATCAAAATCACCTGGAAATCCCAGGTGCTGTAAGGAGAGGAGAGTCTCCATTTGTAAAATATTCCTGGCCAGAGTTCAATTTTCACTGTGATCACTCACTGCCAATCAACTTTCAGCCCCTTTTCAACTGTAACCTACTTCAGCTGTTAGCACCAAGCAGCAATAAAGCCATATCCATGTTCACTCAGAAATCACATTGAAATTCCTTCATGCAAAAGGAAAAGTTTCACATCCTACACATCAGATTTCACGTGGGAACATCTTTCAGACTTCCAGCATAGAATAATTTTTCCAATAGGAAAAATTAAGTCCTATAGTAAAGGCTGACCCAATAATTATACTCACAAGGATCACTCCCCATCTTTGAGTGTCTGTGAAGTTGTCCTAGAGATACCACAGCTATATCCTCCTCTAGTTCTAAGGAAAATCTTATCCACTGAGATACAGTAACTTCCAGCACAATGTCCAATCGTTATAGCTCTGTCCTAAAAGTCTAATTGCACAACACAGTAAAAATAGATGCAACATGAGCACTAACAAAAATGTACTGCAATGTCAAACAGCTCTGCTAAAAAACACAGTGGCAGGCCTTGGTCCTGCAAAGCCCCACATGCAGTCACGCTGTTTTTTCACACATTTGGAATAGCTTTTCTCAAATCCATGCTGCTATCCATAACAGGCAAGGCCTTTTGCAGGACGAGGGGACTGCTTTACTTGTTCTACTGGTGGAAAATTAGATCTGCTCACTCCTATATAACCTCTTTCAAACAGTATTGAATTACCTACAAGTTACTAAAATTAGACTAACAAATAAATTACTTTGCAGCTAAGCTGATAAAACGTGACTGTTTACATATGATTTAATCCTAGAACTAAGATTAAAGACTACTTCAAACAGAGCCTTTATCCAGTATGTCATATAAAACTCTGTTTCGTTTCAGCAAAGCTGAGAATGACTTTAACAACCTTGTTAATCACAGATTAAGAATGGAAAAGATCCTGCTTGGCACCAGGTGTGCCATTAATAACAACTGGGATGCAGGGGAGCTGCAGGATGACTCAGCTCCAGCGCCAAGGAGGAGCTCCAGGGCTGGAGCTGTGCCATGCACACACACGGCTGGGCACAGCAGCTCCAAGCAGCCTGTGGGGACAGGAGCTCCTGAGACCTCTCTTCTCATACCAGCTCTGCCTGAAGTCCTCTAAGCCTGTGGTGGATCCACTTGAAAAGTCAGAAACTATCCCTGGGAAACCAAAATTGCCTAAATCAGTGGTCTCTGATGAAGTTCCCTCCCTATTTGTTGGTTTGTGTCTTGAATGAAACAAGGCACAAGGCTGATGTTGCTCATCTTTCTCTTGGCAAAGGCACAACGGGCATGTGTTTAAATACATGTAAGGCCCTTGTCCATCTCTGGGAAAGCCCAGCGATCCAGAGGCACAGTCAGAGGCTGAGCACAGCCTTTGTCGGCACAGCCAGTGGAGCTCCTGCCACCCTCCTCTCTGGAGCACACAGGCACCTGGCACCAAGGCCAGGCTCAGGGCCAGGCACCTGGGCACTTCTCAGGGCAGCTGCCATCTTCCAGCACCTCACCTGGCCATCCCTGTACCTTCTGCCCTCCCTCTCTCCAGGGGACTCCTCTGCAGTGCTCCATGGTACTGGAGCCACCCTATGCCCTCCAGCTCTCCCCTCCAAGAACATCTTTCTGCTGGGGTGGGAAATCAGCCACTCTCACATTAGAGTGTGGCCCATGGCTGACTTGCAGGCACTATCACGGAACAGATGTGAGGTGGAAATGGGCTGGAATAGGAAGAAGGTCCAGGCCTACGCGACCCTGAGCTTTAAGTGAAGCCCTGCAAGGTCCTTTCTGCTCATCCAAGGCAGAATTCCAGCACCACAGGCTTTCCCAACCCCACCAAAACCACACAAGGAGAAGAGAAAATCTGTTCCACATTAAACATATCTAACAATCATTTTTAAGCACAACCACAAAGGCTTTGCCTAAGCAGCCCTTCTCATATTCACTTTGGGGGAACCTTCCATACAGTCCCAAGGTCCCCCAAAATGAATCAGAGAGACTTCGCACATCAGAACAGTCTGGTTGCAACAGCTGCCCTGTATATAAGCACTGGACGATAACAAACTTTCCCTCCAAAAACCCACTACAGAAACTTTGCAAGCCCATCTTTTAGGTTTTAGCTCTTGCTCTGCAAAATCCAGGTCTATATGGGTAGCATACAGCACACTGGGATGGAATCCAAGGATCCAACTGGCATTGCCAGCCCCAGCTCACCTCCAGCATGTGAAGTCAGCACAGCCAGCCTGACTGACCACCTACAGGTGAATTATCTCCCTGTTGTTTGTTGTAGTCAAGACAGAAAATAAAGAGGGGACAGACATTTCTTTCCCCAGGATCATTTTAGAAGATGTTTGTCATAAATCTCCCAAAGGTAAAAAGCCAAAGAAAAGATCTGGAATCCTCCCTTCTGCTGTGCAGTAGATAAGCTGTGATTCAGCACGAAAGTCTTCCTGAGTTTTTCCTGGTTCCCATTACTACAGTGCCCAAATATCCCATTGTGAAACAAAGTCTCTCCCTGCGAGGTGCAGTGCCAATGCACAAGAAACATCAGGGGGTTTACAAAAGACAAGAGCAATCCTGGCGCCTGATATTCTGAAAACACTGTGCAGCCGACCTTTGGAAAGCAATTCTGAAATCCTTCTCATCAAAACAGAGGCTCCTAAAATCACTTCTCATATTTTATAATGTTGGTCAGATCTCTGCCCTAACAGTTTAGCAGTGGAATTCAAGTTTATGATCCATACTCCACAGCCTTTACTTGCTGCAATTTACTGCATGTTAAGGCCCAGGCAATTTCAGAGAGCACGCACAGAATCCCCTTTCTGCTTATATTGCATGTAGTTTGTGTTGTTTAGCTTTCATTGTGTGTTCGATGCTATTCATGCCTTGTGTTCCTATAGCATCTCCCAGCTGCAGGACTCAACGGTGTAGAAAGGTAAATGCAGCTGAAGAACACAACCAAGTCTGGCAGAACCCCCCACTCTTTGACTATTTTGACAATTTAAAGTTGCCTTGTAAAGTGCTGAGTGGTGCCTTTCTGCTCCTGCAAGAAGCATGTGCTCCTCTGCAAACTGCTGCCAAGCTGGTGCAGGACCAGACTAGTTTATCCCTGCAGTTCCCCTGGCAGGCACTGGGTAAGTGACTGAGCTCTCTGCCCTTTCCACAGTGCAGAGCCAATGCCTGCACGTACCCATTTCCTTGGGAAGCTCTGGAAAAGGGCAAAGCTGAAAAAAACTCTGCAGCCAGCCCTGATTCAGTTCTTCCTCCCCTGCAAGTCCCAAGGCCTTTACTAGCATGCTACTGTCAGTACCAGGAAAAAAAGGAAATTCTCCTGAAGGTGTTTGGGAGCCGGGACTAAGTGCGCTGACAATTATTTTCTTTGCACAGAGCTGCCATGTGTTCGGGTTTTCCTGAATAGTTATTTTTTTCCTCATACAAATCATACAGAGCAGAATTTGAAGATTTTATATATTTGCTGAAAAGGTGGAATTTTCAAAGGGAAGTAGAGATAAGCAACTGCTTGTCTAGGATTCCTGGCTATCCAGCAGCCAGTTTGAGAGTAGCAGTTGCTGGACTTTCGGCATTCCTGGTTTTGTCACATATATAAGGATCAGCTACACAACAGACATGTGGCCCTGAAGATCTGATCCTGCTCTGTGCTTCTAAGACAGTCCCAGTGTCTGAGATTACCCTGTGTGTGCAGATCAACTGCACAGAGCACACACACAGGATGCTTCCTGCAAATGCTGCATTCATTGTGCCAATGGACAGATTTCTGCAAGGAAATACTTACCTCCACTTGGCTTTTAGCAAGTCTTTCTGTACCTCAGCCTGTCAGGAGAGTGCTGTCATCAATCCACAAATCCTGCAAACACCCAGGACAGATATAATTTCAGTTGAATCAAAAAGGTCACCCAAGAGCAGCACAATAACACAACCAACTCAATCACACGGAGTATTTGTCAGATTTTGTTCCTGTGTGTTCTTCTCAAATCTGACTCTCTTTAGTTTCTGACTGGGCCATCACACTTCTGCCTGTGCCCCCGGTACTCAGACCTATGTTCAGCTTTGGTTAAATTTGACTTCTTGTTGTGTTATGCAACTGAGCTTTACTCAGTGTTATCTTTTGATTGACTCCTCCACTATTCCCCTCCCAATGGATTTATCTGAGGCCAATGACAGCCAGTAAATACTTACTAGAACTCTTGTCTTTGGCAGCACATGCTGGCAATAAGTGTTTTCAGGCAGTTTGAGAAGTGGGTGTCACTTACATTAGCTCACTCTAAAATCTTGACTCACCCTTCACGCACATAATCCCTCCTGCAAATTCTAGGCCATGGATTTTAATACAGTTTCCAAAGAAGGTGTGAGGGCCACTGACTGTGCTAATTTAGTTCCTATTGATTTATCTTGTCTCCTTTCATGGCAGCAAATTGTAAATGCTTCCTTTGCTTCACTCAGTGTTTGCTCCCTGTGTGACAAGTCTCTAGCATTGATGGAATGTGTTAGTGAAAAGTGCCTTGATGTCTGTTTTCAATATCACAGAGACAGAGCCATCATCTAGTGACAGTCCCACTTTGGGAGAGCTGTCTCATTCAGCCTCTACCTATTTACCCAGAGAGGAAAGCTGGGCCCTGTGATGTGAAGTCTCCATAATAAGACACAAATAAAACTCCAGAAGACACTAAATAAACCTGTCTTTAGCACTGGAGGTCAGACTTGCTGTCAGTGTGGAGCAAAAAAGTGAAAGTCCATGGTACAGCAATGCAATAGAGGAAAACTGATGCTTCATTAGTGTGAGCAAAGGCAGCTCCATCCAACCTTTTGTATGCATCTTTAATTAGGGCTTGATCCAGTCCTGAGCCCTGAGAAAGGCCTGTGTTCCAGCTTTTAGTTCTCACTCTTGATTTGAGTACTAATCATGTATTTTTTGCAAATATAGCATGAAGCATTCCCTGTGGGGAAAAGGACATTTAGATGGAGCCTACAAAGACCATAAATTTTCTCTTTGGTTATAATTATGTATTACATTAATGTTGTTTTTTAATGAACAAAACAAGAGACTTAATCTTTATAATTACACATTTTAAAAAAAGAAATGTTACAGATGCCTTTTGCAGTGTGTCTCCCCTGCCTCCTTCACTGGGAATCCCAACTTGTGCCTCTGAAGGAGATATGCTGGGACTGGCATTTGCCAACTCAAATCCACAAACTTCTGGTTGTACCAGTTTGTGAATTACAGACCTGCTGTCTGCAAATGACTAGCTTTCAAAGCAAAGGCAGCCATCATTTCAAAGGCTGAGAAAGAAATCTATCCTAAATCAGTGTATGTGGATTTTATTTATTAAGATCTAATTAAATTTTGTTCTGTAATTCCAAAATACTGTTTACACACACAGTGTATATTTTTTCTTCCTCTTTTTGGCCATGAACACAAGCAATATACCTTATAATTCTCTTCCTCTGTAATGTGCCTGGTTTTTATGCTGGTAAAGTAACATCTTAGCCTATTGTAGCTTGTTACAGTGCACTATAGAATTTTTATCGTATGCTACAGTCTGGTTTGGAGATCACCCAACCAAGCAATCTGCTTTCTTTTAAAAAATAACATAAAATACTACATTTTTCATAATGTGTATAAAGCCGTGCAGAAATCCAAGTACAGAAAATAAACAGAGCATTGCCAACACCAAGCACTTAGCAGTCCTGTCCTAGGCCACAAAATCACAAGTTTGCCTTACAAATCTTGTGATTTTAAAGAAACATAATTTTGGGTTTCCTCTATTTGCCCTTCTTCCTTTTAAAACTTTTTGGTTGTTTTTAAGCTATTCTGTACAATCACAGAAGTTGTCAATTTACCTTCAGCTTTAAAGAATGCTGAAATTATCACATAATTACAGGATATGAGGAACCAGAACTTTGAAAAACAACTGTAACAAAATCTATGGTAAAACTGCAAAAGTTGGTGCAACTGCAGGCTGAAAGCCACTACCTGGCATAGAATAGACACATCCTCATTCCTTTTAACCCTCTCTGGGATGCTCAGAGAGCTAAGCAGGAGCTAAGACTGCCCTAAACACATGCAGCATTTGCTTGTCTCTACTCCCCTTTGAAAATTCCAAATTTTCAGCTTACTATTTGACAGGTTTTCTGCTACCAAGCCAAACAGGATTCCAGGCTGGAAAGGGTATTTCAAAATAGCATGAAATGTTTAATTCAACCTAAAATATAATTTCCTTGAGCAGAGTTTTGAACACTTTTTTTTTTTCCCAGGAAACACTGAAAAGATGGCATTATTGATCAATCCACAGCAGGCACTGCTTCCCTCCAGCTGTTCTGCACAGCTCTTAGTCAGGAAGCTCATGTTCTCACTCCTCTTGTGCTGGTTCAGCTTCCATGGAGAGACATCCATGCCCTTCCTTAAGGAGAGGCAAGTCTGACTGCTTGACCAAACCCAAGTGTGGCTGGGGCTCACCCAGGGATCAGAGCTGCACAAAGGGTTTTGGTGCTGTTGTGGTTTTATACACAAGGCACACAGAGTTCCCACACCTCTGCAGGACACTTGTGAGTTACTGTGTTTGTTACAGGGTAAAAGAAGCACCACACCCTGTGCAGTGGCTACCCTGTGGAACCATGGCTTGGGAAAGGTTGGGCTGCATTCCCATCCTCCACCTGCACCCAGATCCTTCAAGTTCACGAGATGGGCCTGCTCAGACTTCCCTGGTAAAACAAAAGCACTTCACTGTAGTCAGCAGGGCCAGACAAACAAACATTAATGACAGGTTATCTGTCTTCTGCAGCCCAACCTCAGGCAGGACTCAAAGGCCTTGCAGTAACAACACTCATGCCAAGTACCTCTCCTTGGCTCTGCCCTGTGCCTGGAGTCAGCACCAAATCCTGGCAGAGCAGGGCTCATGGTTCACTGCCCCAGGCTGTCCTGATTCCTGAGACACTCATGGATCTGCTCAGAAGTGGTCTTGGTGAGCCTTCACCAAAGCATCCAAACTCCAGTTGCAGACTGGGGAGCTGGGAACCAATTTTACCATCCAGGGCCAAAAGCTCAAGGCCCAGTCACGTAAATGACATGCACAAGAAGCCCTTCCTTACATCAGCAGCTCGGGCAGGAGTGCCTGGCTCTATGCATGGATCCATTTACAGATGATTTATTCTGGAGTACTTTAGTTAGAGGGTATCTTTCACTGCAGCACTGGTTGCCAGTAGGATTGTGAGCAGCAGATCTATTCTCAGTGTTGACATGTAAGGGTAGCATTGCTTCAGTAGTGATAGGAAGGTGTTGAAGGGATAAAGCCCACCCTCCCAGTAACTCCAGCTCTGGAATCACAGCAGGCCATGAGCCAGCCAGGCACTGATTTGCTCTGTTCCACAGCCCCAGCATTAACACTAGGCAAGTGCCTGTGGGATTGCAAAAACCTCACTCTGTGCTTGGAATTTTCATAGGTAAAAGGCAAAGCTTATGGGGAAGCTAATAAACAAAATGCACTTGGGGAAAGATGCAGGTTCAGATCCATTTTAGATGCCCAATTCCTACTGACATATCCCGTGGAGTTTGAAGGATACACATTGAACTGCAAACTCAGGGCCTCAAAGCTACTGTGGAGTGGCTCACAGTGACCTCCCCAAGACCACAGAGGGGGTGTGGACCTCCCCTATCAATGAGGGAAAATCAGGCCTGCTCTGTCAGCCTCTCCATCAAAGTACTCTGTGAGCCAGACACTTCCCCTTGCTGAGACAGAAGCTGGGTTGGAGTGTAGCAGCATTAATGGCCAAGCTCCCATGTCCACAGCCATCACAAGAGACCCCCTTGATCCCATGGGACATTGTGCCCTGTTCCCATCAGCTGACAAAGGCCTTTTGCTCAAGGAGAAAAAAAGAAATAAAAAAGTAGCACGGTTCTCTGTGAAATTCCATTGTTCCTAAAATGTCCCCTTACGTCTACCTCAGGCCATACCGTGAGTCAGTTTGACACATACAAGGGCTGTTTCGCAAGGCAGCATTATGTGTGCCCAGATGTGATCAATCACACAGAGCAAATAACCCTCTCCAACAACTACCCAGCTCCAGGGAGAGCAAATGTCACTCCTGTGAGGTGGCACACCCATGAGCCTTCACATCCACACAGGGCAGGGTCCTCAGAGATCACAGGATTTGTGAGAAACGGGCCTCATGAACATCATCCTAATGCCATGTCCCCCACCAGCAAGTGTACTATGCAAGAATGATTTCTGTCCTGAAAAATTAATCAGATTCTGCCCAGCTTTTAGGCCAAAGCAGCTCCCATGTCAACAGTGAGCTGTGAGGCTCTAGGAGTTGTCTTAATATCTACCTGTGCTCACAGGGCACTCACAAAGTCATGACATTAATTTGTACGTGGTTGCTAAACAGCATGAGAAGGTTGTGGGTCTGCTGGCACAGCCTGAGCTCTCACATATAGGATGGAGAGTGGATAAGAGAACAGACTGGGGTCAATATTCCTGTTCAGGAATGTCTTGCTGAAAGAGCCCATGAACTCTGTAAAGACTTTGCAACCAGCACTGTAAACAGCTTTCTATTAGGTTTTGGTCCTCTGCTTGTAAGGGCAAACCCACAATTAAAACAGGCTGCAAAACCAGGGAAAATGGCAGCACAGAGTGCCACAAATCCCCCAAGAGGAGAAATTCTTCATCCAGTGTCCGGGCAAACAGTCAGTGCAGATGTAATGGCAGAGGTTTCTGCAGCCTCCTCTCCAGGATTTCCTCCTGGGTGTCCCGGCACAGGAGGGCAGCTCTCCACGGGAGCCAGTCACAGGGCAGGCTGGGGACAGCCTCCAGATCTGCCCGGGGACAGGCAGGGAGGTGCCTTCCAGAACAACACTTGTTTCTACAAACTCCTCTTGTGCTGCATGAGCCATGCCCAGGTCCCCAGTGAGGGTGGGTGTCTTCAGGCCAGGGCTCAGATCTGAATGGGGTGGGTGAGACAAGATGTTCCACTTGTATCCTTGTAACCTCTGCTCTAAACAAAGGGGCAAAGCCATTAAGTAAGACAAAAGCAAATAAAAAATCTGGATGGTGAAAGATCCCATGTGTGTGGAAAACACGGTATTGACCCAATAGGGCAGGGAGCAAAAATTGCAGCTAAGAATCACAGCTTAGGACAGCATGGATTATTCTGAACCATAGCAACATATTTAGACTCCTATGTCACAAAATCTCCTTTTCTCAAGGCAGCACCCAGCAATCTGGGCAGCAGGTTGTCCAGTGGCACCACGTGTGAGGATGGCAGGAGTAAACTCTCCCTGTGGAGGGGCCAAATGCTCCAGGAGCACTTATCCATAGCAGAAAGTGAGCTACGGCACTCTCCACAAAGAGCTGTCTTGCTAATTGAGCAAGCCAAGGCTTTTCTGGAAGGAAAACAAATATATCTCCAGACAGGCTAAAACAATAAAGGAAAATTTAAAAGGCTGAACAAAGGGACTGGAAAATCAGTGACAGAAGTTAAAATCTCAGTAGCAGCTGCCTGCAAGTGGGCAGCGGGGGCTGTGCACCAGCCAGGACTCGCTGCCTCCTCCTCACCTGCCCTGCCGGGGAAAGAGGAGGTGCAGCACGAGGCTCCAGAAGTCCAAAAGATATTTCACACAGCACTAAATTCTCAAAGCTAGAAACTGCATCTAGCATTCCAAAAAAAAAAAAAAAAAAAAAAAAAAAAAAAAAAAAAAAAAAAAAGAGAGAGAGAGAGAGAGAGAGAAGTGCTGAAGCCGTGCAATCTCCTTGGGGAGGAGCCAAACGCCAGGGAAAGACGGAGCTGTCGGGGTCTGAGCCGGAAGGAGCCGCACGAGGGGCACCGGGGACAGAACGTGGCTGCGAAGGCACCCGTGAGGACGGCAGGGAGCCGGGAGGAGCCGGGAGGAGCCGGGAGGAGCCGGGAGGAGCCGGGAGGAGCCGGGAGGAGCCGGGAGGAGCCGGGAGGAGCCGGGAGGAGCCGGGAGGAGCCGGGAGGAGCCGGGAGGAGCCGGGAGGAGCCGGGAGGAGCCGGGAGGAGCCGGGAGGAGCCGGGAGGAGCCGGGAGGAGCCGGGAGGAGCCCTGTCCCTCCCTTGGGAAGCTGGAATGATTACACAGCTTCATCATAGACCTTTTCCAAACAGAAGGATGAAGACTTTATTCCTCCTATGCTTCAACTGTCAGAATCAGCTGTAAGGCTGCAGACCTACAGGGTGGGAATGTAAAATCCAGAATCCCTTGTGAGACCTTGTTGTCACCTTGTGGCAATAACTGGTCACAGGAGCATTGAAGATGGACACTCAGTAGGGAAATTCCCAGTGCTCCATTGTGCTTTGATAACCAAACCTGCAGAATGAAGGAATTAGTCATTCTTCATAGTCATCAAGAATGTGGCACAGGAATTTTTCCAGAAACGACCCATCTACAAGTGGCCATTTTCTCCAACAAAAACCTCAAGCCTTTGGCAGATATTTAAAGATGATTATACTGAGATTCTCATCTTCTAGGAAAATTAGGATGTGCCTAAATTCATTTCTATTTCCTACTTCTGAGCCTGACTGTAAAGATGTGCTTCTATCCCTGCATTTCCTTTAATGCCACAAGAGAGGGGTTTCCATACAGCATTCACAGACAAAACCCTCCAAAGCACCATTAATGGAGCTGCTTTCCATGGCTGTGGAGAAGCTGGAGGGATGGAGGTGCCTGGCCTCTGGGAGTGGAGTGAGCAGACCCAGAACTGCTTGCCTCTGGAAGTAATTACTTAATGCAGGAACCCGCCTAAATCCTGGTATAACTGCTAAAATAGATGTTAATTATTGTGTTGATATTCTG
This sequence comes from Acrocephalus scirpaceus scirpaceus, assembly GCA_910950805.1. Taxonomy (NCBI): domain Eukaryota; kingdom Metazoa; phylum Chordata; class Aves; order Passeriformes; family Sylviidae; genus Acrocephalus; species Acrocephalus scirpaceus. Next base: position 8,557,159 of record OU383789.1, read on the forward strand.
TTCTCCCTGACTGTCACAGTTGGAACTGCTGCCTGTTCTGTTGCTGCCTATTCTGTTCCATTGCTGCAGCACTGCTCGAGATGCTTCAGCCAAGGCAGGGTTGGTGTGATTAATCCAGAGCATCTCGTTTCACACACTCTGGGCCACATTTGTGGGGTAAAATCCAGAGTCATTCCTTTGATGTGACACATTTCATAGGCATAACTGAAAACTATTGGCTTATTTCAATGGGAAATAAGGAATTCTGAATTTACAGCATGAGACTAAAAGGAAACAGTATCATAATAATAATAATAATAGAAAATAATAGAATTTGCCTATCTTTGACAATTAATTGGGAGAAATAAAAGGTGTGAACTTAAAGCACAGTAGTTATTACTGACTTGTTCCTCAAAGATACTTTTCATTCTGGAATAAAACAGTAGAATTTAGGAAAAAGTGTTCCAGAGTAGTATTGTGCTATTTTGCAGCTCTGGAGTAACAAGTCTAGCAGTGAAGATTTAGCTAGATGGCCATTTTATGCTTTACCTTCTGGCCATCAGAGAAACTCCCTTCCACCTTATTTTCTTCAAATCCAGTTAACTCTCTATCCTGAAAAGAGTTTCTGTTTATAAATGCAGTGGGAAATTCTACAGGGCTCACCTGCACCACTTTCTTTCAGCATTAGCTTTTAGTGCTTTTATTTAAAGCGGGGGAAAAAAAATCACAGAGCAAAGAAAACCATGCATTTGTAGGAGTATGGCAACGTTTTCCATACATGCTTTCCCCATGAGTCAGGGTCCATCCTGTGCACTGACACATCCTGCAGACTTGCTCCAACTTGTGGGGCAAAGCCATGGGTGTGCACAGCACAGGGAGACACCCAGAGAAAACAGAGGGAAAACTGCATCCCAGGAGCTGCCATAGGAGACAGTTCCCCAGGCATTTTCTCCCAGGATATCAGTGTGCTGGCTGCTCACTTTGCTCTGCACTATGAGAACTGTGGAGGTGCTAGAAAGCAGCTCTGGTGATGGGCTCAGGACGTTTGCAGGAGCTCTGACAGCTCTGAGAGACTGCAGTTACAATAAATACCCCTTTGCATCTCACAGCTTCTGCTGAAACTGGGAAACTCAGGCTTGTCTAAGCCTGAGGAGTGATTCCAACTGAGGTTGTGCATACAGAGCACACGGCTGTTCCCACAAAACACCACACCTGGACACATTTATCCTGGAATAAAATGTGACTTGATACTACCCACTTTACTCCCTTGGAGAGTTCAGTTGCAGTGGCTTTAAGAGCCAATTAGGGTAACACAGAACAACACACTATTTATTCCACAATGAGTTGTGCAGGAATACAGATGATGGAATGAGTCCATCCCTAAAATTAAAACTAGAAAAGCACACACTGAATTGCGTATATATGCATATAATAACCCATATGCATCATTTCAGTGCTCAGAGGACCAAATGGCCTCCTGATTTTGACAACTCAGGTGACTATCTGTCAGCAAGATTTCCTACCCAAAATACTGTTATCTAATCTGAAAGCTAGGCAGATATTTCTATGGCTTGGACTGTGATTTATAGCCCAGTGTATCCAAACCTCCTCCAAATGATCTTAATTAAACTCTGAGGATGAAAAATTAATCACCATAGTTATTTTATTGACCAGTAAAACAAAAAAAAACAAACTTCAAATTTACATAATGTCTAAGAGAAAATTATTTAGTAGTCACATTGAGACTCAGATTATTATTAATTATTTATCTTCTTCATTTATCATTGGGGAAGAACAGGCAACATTTTGGCCCCAAGTTTCTGGACAGTGAAAGGGAAAGGGCTGCTTTGGTATTTCTGCCTTGTCCTACAGGTTGCCAGGCTCCATACCTGCTCCAGTCTACTGCAATAATGTCCAGTGTCTGCTCCCCTGCCCAGAAACACTTCTTTATCAGCACTCTGTCTCCAGAAATAATTTTCCCAGCAATATATAACATCCACTGTATGCCACTAATTAATCTCCAAGCTGTCCCTGCATGGAAACGATTTGTTCTTGCCGCTGAGCAGGACTATGAGCAGGTTTCTCAAACAGGCAGAACATGATGGGACATGAGTTCCCCTGCAGATCCCTGCCCTGCAGGTGCTCCCAAACGAGCCCCACTTAGTGTCACCATCACATGCATAGGACTCAGCTTTACCATTGCCATCTGCTCACTTTGGGATGTCTCTGACACAAACCCTGCACAGGACTGCTGGATGAAGTTGTTTTCACGCCTTGGGTCCCTCCAAGGTTCCTGGGTGACAAACTGAGCCTCAAAGCAACAGGTTGGTACCAGCCAAGCCCCTATCCTGCTGCTGGGGTGAAACAACCTCTCTCCACTCTCTGTGTGTTATCTTGACTACTCTGAAGGGAGAGTTATCCAGGACATCCTCACAGATCTCTATGACCTCCTCAACTCATTGCAGCATCTGAGTTACTGAAGACCCAGGCTCTTCTTCTGAGGAGAAGAACAAACTCCTCCTTGAGGTCCTGTCTGCACCTAAGAGGAGTCAGGGAGAGACACAGCCATGGAAGGTCTCCTCAGAAACCTCCCCCAGTCCTTCCCCCAGGCTCCATCTGCAGGTTTTTCCCAAGACACTCCCTGGACGGCTGTGCCAGGAAAAGGCAGTTCGCTGGGCTGGCCGCCTGCACATGGTGGGGCCCGTAAATCACAGAATCACAGTGTGGGACGTGCTGTGGCACCCGCTGAGAACAGGGGAGCATTTCGACAGGGCTGTCCACATATCAATGCATCAACCCAGAAGAGAGCCCCCAAGGTAAAGACAACAACCTGCTTTATCAAATTATCACCTTAATGAGCCAAGATTGCAAATAATAGACAATCGTGTGGACTAATGGCTTGGTGTGGAACCAGGTAAAACAGAATATGGACTGGCATGAACTCTGCAAAATACAGTAGACTATTTATACTGATATTCCTTTAGAATACCTATAAGTAATGTTGAAATTGAGAAAGCATCCAAAAATCCACTTCAGAAGGAAGTCAAGGAGCACCTGGCAAACTATTACGTGCTGCATTGCATTTGCAAGCTAATCTGGAAAATTATTACACTATGAGAGTCCTTACTACAAGTTTCATCATCTGCAAGAAATCATCGGATCATGATAATATCAGCCAGAGATCAGCCTGGATGCTCCTTTGTAGCCCTACTGAACTGGTTACCAGACCGTGTGGGGTAACATCGCTCTTCACTCCTCACACTGAGGAGCCACAGGGGAGGACTGATCTGCTGTGCTGCCCTGAGTTCCACTGACACACCCAGCAGGCTACCCCAGCTCTCAAAAAGAAAACTGAGGCAGAGATCAATTCACAAAAGAGGTCAGAGATCAGGTACAGGGACAGCAGCTTGGAGATTTCAGATTTTCTGGCCATCTACAGCCTCACTGACAGGATCACCACACAGAGGAAATTTCATTTACAAGTGCTGTTCCTATGAGTCTTTCACCAAGGTGACAGCATGTCCTGACACCGCCAGGGCCATCCTGCCAACCTCCCCTGCAGCAGGACAGGCAGCACTTCCAGGCTTTTCTAAGTAGAATGGGAAGAGGGAATGTAACACCATGGAGTAACTTAGACACATGAAACCCTCTCATTTGGTAGCCCCAAAAGATATGCCCCACCTCACAACCTGGCATGTGCCTATGCCAAAGTGTCACTGGATGAAGACTCAAAGGATGCTAAGGCTGCACTGGACCTGTCCCAGAAGAGGGATGTTAATTAGTGCAGTATATATTTATAAATCAGTCTTCAGAGAACAGCAATGTCCACTTGTCCTCAGATCTTTGTATGCCTGGGGAGAGGTTTCCAGTTACACAAATTTATTGCAGGGTGACACCCAGAGATCTGATTTCTTGAGAGAGATAATGAAGTCCAGGACTTTCTGGCAAGGAGCAGAAATGTCAGTGTGACAAGCTGATCGCTTACTATACCATAACTTAATATATCCTGTGCGTGTTTGGGAGGATGTTTTTGATGAACTGGCAACCCAAATTAGCAAGGAATTTTTAGCATGTGCCTGGTCTTCTCATACGTCAGGTATCAAGATTCACCTTGAATGGGAAGATCATTCCCTGAGCATGACTCCATTTGCTCTAGCATGGCAATTTATGACTCCAAGGTGCTTGGAGGGATGAGTGAAGAGGGGAATGTCTGCAATTATTCAGGGAAAGCAGATGCAATCAGACAAGGCTGTACCACTGGCTCCTCTAAGCAGGGCAGCACAGACAGCTCCCACCCAGCATTGCCTCTTGGTGACCTGGTCAAAAAATGGACAGCAATATCCTGTTTTCCAAACAGAAGAGGACAGTTTGGGAGTGATTTGGAATGCTGCCTGATCCTAGACAGTTAACTAAGTCCTTCTTTTGAAAATCCCTGTAGGACTAGGAATCCAGGCTGGTGATTTTTTGCTTCCAGTGAAGCCAAGGACTATGCGGGGACATTGCAATAATGGACTTAAATTCTGCAATGGTGGATCATTGAGGGAAGAAACAGGGTGGCTGACAGGAGCGTGGGCAGTATATAATTCAAACTGCAGAGGAGGAGGACAGGTTTAGGCCTCCAGCTTTGTTATCTCACTGCAGTCAGATCCTGTTTACTAGACTGACAAACACAACAGCTCAAAAAGTGAAACTGTTTACTTGTAGTAAACTGCTGATGCTCACAGCTTTTGCTCCATGAGCATCTCGTGTTGCTTTCCCATCCTTCCAAATATAGTCTTCTGTGGCAGGCAATATCTGGAAGGCTTTTAAGCAGGAGTCTCTTCCCAAAGGGCACTGTGCAGTGCAATTTGGCCTTTACATATCACTGGCACCCAGGATATAGAAAGAAATTATCTTTCTGGAAATTAGACAGGAATCCATACAAACTCAGAAACAGGCAGATTGCTAGGAATATTACCAAACCTGTACCCCATGTGCAGTGCATGCTTGTGCGGGGTGTTTATGTGTATCCATGCGTGTATCTTTACAGAGTAGGCTGAGTAGGTGTATTTACACAAAATCTGCCCAGAATTTCACAATTTAAGTTAATTGTGTGGAGGGCAAAGAAGGCTGTGGGCAGAGAACAGAAGGATGCATCCATTTCTTCTATGAACTGGATGAATTGTTAGCCTGAGGAATTCTCACTGATGTGCCTGCCCAACCCATGAATTCAGCTCCTGATCCTTGTGGTAGCTATGGAAAGTCCAAAAACATCCTTTCCTCTTTCTCCTCCCTATGTTACCTGGATTCATATCTAGAGCTTCTACAGAAAAGGAAGCAAAAGAATTTCCAGAGAGAAAGAGTAAGGATCTGAAAACAGAAAAGGATGGATGTGACATTAAAAACCACCCAGCAATTTACCAGTACAGAACAGGTACCCAGGTACTGCCAGGGCCCATAAGGCTGCCCATGGACTGAATACGCTTTGAGAAAAGCAGCTAAACGAGGAGACATCAATGCCACAATGAAATTTGGGCTCCTCACAGGCAGTACTAAGTGAAGTGCTGGCCCACTGAAGTCCATGGGAGTTTTGTCATTGATTTAACTGGGGCCATAGTTTCATCCTTGTCCTTTGTTTCTTCTGTTGCTAATATTGTAAACAGTCTTACTAAGTTATAAAGTGGAAACATGCCCAAGGCATCCTAGTGATGAGCTACATTGCTGTAGGTGGTAACTAAACTGTAAATAAAGCTGTAACTCTTTGGACTTAGCCCACAACAATTTTTTTCCTGACTAGAAATTCAGGCTTGATACAGAGTAGGGAGAACACACTGACTGTAAAACCTCCCAGGGCAGACTGACATGGAAGACCAAGTTGATTCCAGGAACACAAGTAACTGACCTCTCTCTTTTAGAAAAAGTTATTTGTGCTCTGCAGAGCTCCAGTGTATAAAACGTATATGAGCAGATCTGTAAAAAAAGGTGGGAGGGAAAAGAAAAATAAAAAAGAAAAACCAACCAAAAAAACCCCCAAACAAATCCTTTGACATCAGCTGAAAAAAGAACATGACAGATGACAGCGCTCTGTGCCCAGGGCTTTTAATTGCTCTCCATATACATCTTGCTCAAGATGGCTTGGTTTGGTTTAGGAGTTGGCTCCTGAGCCTACACCTCCCAGATTACTGGGTTCTCCAGGAACCTTCCAAACACCCAAGACTTTTACAGGGAAAGAACCAAATCACCTACTTTGCAAGGGAGAGCTGAGGATAATGGGACTACTGGATCTACTTTCCTGCTCTCACTGACAATTTGGGCTTTCTTGTGATAAATCCTTCTCTTGTTTTATTTCCCAAAGCAGCACTGTCAGGGCAGCCCAGCTTCTGGGCAAAGCCAAGCCTGGGTGCTTACCTGGGGAAAGGACAGGAAAAGTCACAACTACACTCAAAAGTCAGGTAGCAGAAAGAGGAGAGGAATAGGTCCTGAGTTTAGGAAAGAATTTGCTTTTGAGTTTTAAGCAACAATGTTAATATGGGCACCATTTTGGCATTTCTAAAAGCCAGCAGAAACCCCCTGCAGAACAATGAGGTTTGAAATGATGATTCCTGAAACAAGTAATTTTTCTCTGGTCCATACTGCAAATCTGTGCTTTTCTAGCCTGTGCCACTCAGCAGAGCAGTGCAGTGTCATGGGACAAGTCACCAGATGTCCTGCTGACCACGAACATTCCTGGAGCTATGTGAGCAAACCCCTCAGCAGAATGCCAGCAGTACACAAACCTACACCTGAAAGATATACAGGGGTTTAGATCTCCTAATCTGAGCTCCAAATCACACTCAGAGCCATCTTTGGTTCCTCGTGCGTCTTTTGATTTAATCCTTGTCCTGACTTGTGTTGGCGATATTGCCACTGGCAACAGGCAAATCAGGAATGTAAGAACAAAGGAACATAGAACAGAGAGAGACCATTCAGGCCATAAAGCCCAACATCATGAAAAACTCATGAGCTTGAAACTTACCTGAATCTCCTACTTTGTCAAACAAAAGCTTTTACATCACCCTGTAAACAAAGTGGTACAGACATTTTCAATTTGGTCAGTGAAACTCCATTTGGGTGGTCAAAAAAAATCGTATCAAGGAGATCAAAATTATTTTGCTTATTTTCACCTTTCAGATTAACAGGACACTGTGTTATTGCTACAGAATTAGTTGACTGGGTTGATGCTGATTTAAGCTGGTGAGTATTGGAGTAGCTGACATCTCAAAGCCAAGCTTAAGATGATCAATTCTGCACATGAGAGCTCCACTGATTTCCCTGGCCTTGCACAATGGCCCAGCTTGGGCAGATCAATCGCTCTGGACATTACAAGTGGAGAGACAGCACTTCACTACCCTGCACGTGTCTGCTCATCAGGGCAGCACACAACAGAAATTCTGGCATTGATTGTCCACAGGAAGATGAAATAAGAAAGGATCTACTCTCTCTCATCACTGTGAGACTCAAGAGGTTCTAGAGACAGATACCAGTAAAGCTGACATAAAAAACCAACACCCAGTACTATTTACTGGGAACCCTGTTTTGTCAGTAGCATCACACATAAAATGCCTGCTCCTGTTCCCATCAAAATTAAAAGCAGAATTCCCACTGTCTGGCCTAAGGATCAAGCCCATTATATATTTTAAAAAGTTAGATCAGCAGCTTGCAAAGTCTCTTAAGGGTTTTTATGATGCTGCCTAATTAATACAGAAGCAAATAGACTATTTCTCAGGAAGTGAAAAGCAGGAATTATTTAAAAGCTGCCTTTAGGCAAACTACCAGGGAATAAGAAAAATGTAACTACTGGTTATGTCAGATTTCATTTGATCAAAATTCATTGTGTCAGCTCCTTTTCTTTGTTGTGATTCTTTAAAGATGTAATGAGAGTCCTGTGTGTGTAGGAAAAGAAGGTGCTTTGTGAGCAATGCAGCATCTTAGTGTACTTTTCCCCACCTAATATATGGGAGTCTGTGAGGGAGGGCAAGAAAACAAAAGACAGAGGTGCTTCTCCTCCAGGTTACCTCTTCATGGGACAGAAAAGCTTTTCACTCATTGAATTGTGCAATACAAGGGGTATTAGGGGTCAATTATTTAAGTGTTGCATGACTGTAACCCCTTACATTAACTTATGCATACAGGAATAATAAAGGAACGCTTATCCAGAGGTCTTGTCTTCTAATTATGTAGATATAGGTTTGAGGGGATAGCAGAGCTGCAGATAAAGTCCCACAGCAGGTCAGTGACAGGGCTAGGATTAGCCACGGTCCCCTGTTTTTCCCAGCACAGGCTGCCTCCAGATTTGCAGTTGCTGTAGTTTGGCACAGATCTGCTGAGGCAATTGAAACTACATCTGCCCACACCAGGTCTGGCTTCGGCAGCTGTTTTTAGAAATTATGGCTGGAACACCAAAAGACCAGAAAAGCACCAAACACCCAAGTCCTAGGGGAAGTCAATAAACTCAGCTTCCATTATCCCCTCTGAAAAAACCCAGCTGAGAGGGAAAGTGACAGGAAAGTTACAGATATATCATGCATTGGTAACTTAGAAAAGCTTACTTAGTGTAAACTCTGTGTAAGAGGTTTGTGCTGCTTAATCCCGTCTAAACCTGCTAAGACACTGCTTTTTAATTCAAGGTTTGACAAGGGAGGGTGTTAAGCCCTGTCCTGCACAAAGAAACAAACACTGTGAGGACCCTGTGAAAAGCACAGCAAGTCCAGTGTGAGGCCAAACTCAGATTTGTGCCAGTCCCAGGCCTGGGGATGGGCAGGAGGGAGGATTGGCAGGCACAGCACAGCCTGGCTGGATCCTGCTGCAATCTGTGGAGGTGCTGCGGCTGAGGGAAGGGCTGCCCAGGGAACCCATAAAAAGGTGCTGCATGTTAACTCTAACAGCTGCAAGAACAAAACACAATTTCAGGCACGAAATAGCCAGATGACCAACCAGAGAAAAAGCATCTGACCAAAAGTTTTTTCCACTTTGTAATATTTTTCCTGCTTTGCCGCGGTAGCCCTGCAGAGGCTCTTCAAAACTGATTCACTCTGTGTTGCCTGGAGGACGTGGGAATCATTCTGGTGCAACAGGACAAGCAAAGGCCTCTGCATTATTCACTCCCACTACACTGTCAGCCTTGTTGGTTCTCTCCATACACAGTACAAATTTCACCCACAGCAATCAAAGCCCAGCTTCTGGAATAAGGTGTGTCTTTACAGCAGCTCCTGGCTCTGCTGCTGCTCCCTGGCCATGGTCTGGCTTTACAGGGAAGCTGCTGCTTAGCTGTTTTTTCTTTTGGGGGTGGGGGTGTTACATGGGAATTTTGAAGACCCTTAAATATTCAAACTTGGGCTTAGCCAGTGAGATTCAGAAAGCATCAATATCTGAGCAGGCTGGCTAACCCTCCTGTACATCCCAGATGTACTCCTGTACATCTGGGATGCCCTCCAGGTACCTGAGGACTGTAAAGCAGAGAAAAGAAGAGAGTCAATAATTCACGCTTTTACAGGACCAAATTTAGATAAGCATGAGCAAACCAAGCCAGCCATGCACTCTGCTGGGGCTTAGCTGCATCAGTCCTTAAATATTTTGTCTGATGGCTCCTTTGAATTCTAAAGGAAAATTAAGAAGCTTGTTGTTCTAAGAGGTTTTGTAAATCTCCTTCTTTTAATTCTCCTCATGTACTCTGTCTGGGTGTGTTCTCATTACAACTAGGAAAGACCTGAAGATCTTGCTTCCAAGTTCTTCAGTGTGGGACTGATATTTGAATTCAAGTCTTAAGAATGTGAACACAAAAGAACAAATGTTGAAAAATTTCCTTACTCACCAGCTTTCCCTAGTTTTGACTTAGATCTTGGTGACTGTACTGGTAATTTCTGTATTTTTTCACAACTACAGAACCAAAACCATATTTGATGTGAATGTGTTGAAATTTACATTTTTTCAGAGTTGTCTCTATTTGAATACAGTTGCTGTTTGGGCCATAGATAGCCTTGAAGGAAATAAAAGACTGATCTAATACCTGTGGAGTCAATAGGAATAATTTCTGACTGCAGTGGGGTTTTGATCTCAAGTCTGTACAGCAAAGCAGGAACTGTGGCAGTAAAAGTGAGAGTTACACTTCAGTCAGAAATGGCCAGGGACAAATGACTAAATCCTGTTGTGCAACTCAATGACCTCTCAAGAACATCTGAGACAAAATTCCTTTGCAAATATCACACAGGTGAAGTGCTGTGCAGAACAGGGCAAGTCACTTTTTGTGTGTCCTCCCAGGAAGTTTGCGGTGTGATGGGGAGACAGAAAAATAAAGAAAATCATTGGGCCAGGCAGCTTCCAGTTCTTCTCTTTTCAAAAGAAGACTGAAAAAAAAGAAAAAGAACAAAAAAGGAGGGAAAAGGAGCAAACCTTTGCCTGCTGAGAGGAGACCCTCATTTAATTATTATAGTGGGAGCCTTGCAGTAGTCTAAAGGAGATTCAGACGAGGACATCTACTTAAAATTATTTCACAGCCTTTGTAATGTTTGCAGCAAACTAATGCAAGCAAGGACTCATTTCTGTTAGTCAAGAAAGTGTTTATGTTGGCAGAAAATGTATCTTCAAAGCCTACTAATGCAGCATTACAAAAGACAACAGTAGGTTACTCAAACTGGAGATCAAACCCGTTTACTTTGATGAAAGAAATACTCTAAGGCACCAAAGGGTGCAGCAACAGCTGACAGGCCAAACACTGAGTCCAATCCTGCAAATGCTTCTTCTTCTGAGGCCAAAAATCTAAATAACACAAATGATGGGAATATGTACAGCAGCTCTGTTATTTCTAGCTGTAGTTAGAAATAAAACCAATCAGGCCATTTGTCAAGGTGCAGCCATGCAAAACACAGGGGCTTTATCTTAAATGACACAGATAAGTAACATTTCCATTGAAGTTTTTTGGTTGCTTTAGCCACAAACTGGCAGTCACCCTCGCTAAGCAGAAAATTGTTGGATTTTAATAAGCTCTTCTGGGACTGCTGGACAGCAGGGACACTTCAAGACAGTTTATTACTATTTTCTCACTCTCAGTCTCCCTTGGGTGACTTCTGTATTATCCATGCCAGAATAGAGACACTTGGGCTGCCTCCAGGCAGGACAGCTCGCTTCAGCAGAGCCTCTTCCTTTGTGTGAATGTGACCGTGCTGCTCTCAGCAGGCAGCCAGAGCGTCTCTGTCCCACATTCCTGACACTGGGACACCACTCCCATGCCGGGATGTGCACGGCACAGACATCCAGGCACGTTGCACAGAGCCAGCTTGAATAGGAATTGCCGGCACTGAGCCAGAGCTAATAAGGCTGGCGAGACCTGAGCTGACTCCTGCAGTCATGAGTGCAGGGAGCCAGGTCAGGAGCAGCGCTGTACCCTCGCCTGCAGCCAGGAGTGCTGGGAAACAGGGGACAAAGAGGAGCTCAGATCCTGCCCAGATATCAGCCCCGGCTACCCCTCTGCCATGCAGACCTGCCTCGGTATTTTAGATTGCTCTTCCCAGCGCTCATATCCCCTAATTTCTTCTCTCTTTACCCAAACCATCCTGGCCTCTAGCATGCAATGGTGAGCTGAGTGTGTTAGAAATTAATTTGTAACAAAATTAAAATACTCCAGTGAGTTACAGCCAATCTGCAGCGCAACAGTTTTCAGCCAGATGGTCAGGCTATCACAACCATCTAGTCTGACCTCCTGATTAATGTGGGTCACAGAATTTCTTGCAGCCCATTGGCAGGTTTAGCTCCAAGCATTATTTGTCAACACAACTCCAGCGTGGTTCTCCATCACTCCTGTGGTGGCTTGAGCAGGGCAGCCAAGCAGGATGGGTCTTTTCAGGTAGACACTACTGCTATCTGCAAGATTCAGAGAGGTGCAGGAGGGTCCAGAGCACTGGCAGGTGCTGGGAGCTGTTGAAGGCTCTGAGAGCTGGGGCTGGGCTCTTGCAGCTCCCGTTGGCAGGGGCAGGAATCACAGTCCTGCCCCCAGTTGTAATGAAATCAAGTGGAGTTTTGCTTAAGTAAGGGCTGAGTCAGTCATGAGTCAGGATTCATGGACTTGGCCCAAAACACACATACATTTAAAAATAATTGCCTTGAGTGCTTGGATAAGTTTTCAGCAACACTGGGGAGATGTGAATAATAAAATGATCTTCCAGTAGGAAGATCAAAGAACTCTGCAAATATCCCTGTTACCTGGGCTCATTGGCACTGTCCAGCCCAGCCACAGCAGCTCTTTGCATCCCAGGGTGAGAACCTCAATGCATGGGTGTCAGAGAGTGAAATCATACCTGCTCTTTGAAGTATTTATATGGGTGGAGATTCCAGGTCATGCAGTGAAATGGAATTACTCATGCCCTTCTGTTCCCAAGGATTAAAGCCTTTATCTTCATATTCTCAGCAGGAATATCATAATGTTTTGGGAAAGGAACCCTAAGATCTATACCAGTTGTATGCTACTGTTCTTTTAAATATATATGATATGTGGTTAGCCTTCAGGACAGAATGGAGAGGCATAAGAGCAAACAAATGAACTAACAGTAAAGAAAGTGCGTGTCTGTGAACAGCTGAGCACAGCCTATTGGTACAGGGCTGATCTTGCGTTCCCTCACTCCCACAGAGCACTCATCACTTGTAATCATATGGGAAAACTGCACCAGCAAAATAACATATTGTTAATATTCCTATGTTGATTCTTTTCTGCCTGTGATATCTTGCCCTAGCTTGAACAGCCCCAGGCAAATCTATTACACACATCCAAAGGAGACAGTTCCTTATGGTTTGAAGGTAATGAGGGGATCCATGAAAGTGTTTGCCTGCTTGGTACCAAATTCATACCCTAAATCATGAGCATGACCCTAGCACACAAAGTAACTCTAGGAAGAGGAATAATATCACAAAGTAACAGGTATCAGCTATTCTGTAATAATTGGCTTTTTGCTGTCTCTACCCCCTTGGCAAATACAAAGTAAGCCAAAGTAGTTTTCCCCTGCCAAAAAAAAAAAAAAAAAAAAAAAAAAAAAAAAAAAAAAAAGAAAAGGGGGATAGCTGCACTGCTGGGAAAGAGCATGAACAAGGCAATTGTGAGGAACCTGACATGCAGGAACCTGTTACATTGTGGTAACACACCTGTATGTCAGAGCCCTGAGCATGAGCAAGACTCTGAACCAGTGCAAATCATAAGCTGGGAACAGATAATACTGGACAAAGCTGCAGAACCTCAGCACTTCTGTCATGGATCATGCAAGCAAACCCTCATGCTATGCACTGAAATCATGCTAAGCCATTTGGCACTGTGGTGATTATTTGCTTTGGTGACATCTCCTAGTGATCTACCTTGGCAAGCTAGAAAAGGTGTGAAACAGAATATCTTTTTTATCTTTTTACTTTTACTTAAAAGAACTAATTATCATTATTTGCCTTCAGCAGGTGCTGAGAACTTCACTACAGAGTGCTGAGAACTTCACTCAGAGTGTTAGGTGGTGTACAGTACCCAGCAAGGAACAGGCAGGATACCAAGGATACACAACTGATGAGAGCAATGTCAATTCAAGTTTCAAAATGTCTTAAATTATGTGCCTCTCAGTCACTTAGCAAATCAGACCATAACCACAGTTTCTATAAGACGCCACTACACAGCAGTAATGGAGCACATAATTCCTTTTCATTCCTCAAGCCAGCTCGTAGGTGAGCATCCTGTATCCACTGGAAAAGAACACGATCCCTAATGCTCATGGTTTCAAGGCAACATGTAAATATGTCAAGGATGCCCTAAAGCAAAGATAGCAAATCCCAATTGAAGATTTAAATTTAAAAACCTGTTTCATAACTTTATGATGCCATTTTTGGGTTGGGGGGAGGTTTGCCTGTTTGTTTTTTTGTTTTATTTTTTAACATTTGAGCAAGAGGGACATTTAGTAAGCCCCAGAACAAGTAGAGAAACAGCCAACAAGAGACTGGTGAGCAGCTGGGAGTGATGAGGACAACACAACATGCAGCAGCCGTGCCACAGGCACTTCCCTCACACTCAGCATTTTACAGGCATATCTAAGAGGACATACATAGGAGATTTCATGCTCAATTCCTTCACAGGAGAACAAAATTGCACTCATCTGCCATCAGAGCAGACACTGACAGTGGGCTCAGAAAATCACTTTCACAGAGATCCCAACAAGAGCCTTTTCCTCATCCTACCATTCCTCGGGTAATCAATGACCCGGCTGAGACTGTGAGAGGGCCAAGGACTTGCAAAAGAGTAAAGCACACGTTTAAGACTGAGCCCAAGAACAGTTTTACTGAAGTTAAGCACATCTATGAGTGATTTCATAGAGTTGGGCTGAACTCTGCAACTGCTCATCGTTCTTGCTGATTGCATCTGCATCAATAAACGGCAGTTACGAGAACAAGGATCAGCTGTGAGTTACATAAAAGGGAAAGGTGAAGAGAAATCAAGGAGGAAAGTTGGTTGCTAAGGGAAAATCAGGGTCTGAAGAAAGACTTTTTGGCTCTTTCAGCAATTACAAAACCTCCCCAGCTCCCAGATGGGAGGGTTCAAGTGAGCTGCCTGTCATAGCTGTGACTCTAGTGTTCATAAAGGTCAGCCTGGCCACAGGAAAACACAGGCACAGCCAAATGCCAGGCATTTGTTTGGCTCCAAGAGTCACTTGCTGATTTAAAACTGCAAATGAAAAGCAGCATGAAGCTGGAGCACACCAGGACTTGAGCTTTTTCCAGCAGCACAGAGATGTGGGAGGCTGGCTGGTGCCAGCAGGGCCTGTGGCTGGCAGAGGTGAGGCCAGGCATGGGTCTGGGCTCCTCACTTTCCCCCAAGCCATTGCCCAGCCTGCATCCTGCAGCAGCCTTGGGAACATCCATGAAGACTCAGTGGCTCCACACAGTTTCATCTGTGGTAGAGGACAGAGGACAGGACAAGTAACTGAGCTGAGCTGAGTCACTGGGACAGGATAAGCAGGGGCAGGACTCACATGACCACACATCACCAGGTTTTTATTTCTGGCCTGCTGGATGATTATGGATGAAAACTCAATTTCCCACTCTGTAAATTGGGATTAAGCATATTGGCCTTTGTAAAGGTCCATCAGATAGAGATATTTGTGTATTTAGAAGAGAGGTAGCAGTTCTATGCCTGGCATTTATTTACATGCTTTGAAGCACAACTGGCTTTTTCTGTGTGTGTGTGCGTGGTGCACTTATCACGGGGCTGCTGCCTCCAGAAATCACCAGTTAAATGAATCGACACTGTGTGTCAGGATCTGAGATACTGCATTTGGTCAGTTATTGGAAGGATGATCAGACAGCAACAGGAATTTCTTCTTCTTTGAGGGCAGGCAGCCAAAGAGCCTCATTTACCCAATAACACATAGACACCGGGCATCCCAAGCATTCCTCACAGGAAGCCTGGGGCTCTGCTCCAGCCTGTGTGCACTGCACTAGGCAGGGTGTGGGCTGGGGAGACAGGTCACCCAGAGACACCGGGTCACAGAGGTCAGACCTGAATGGCTGAGCCCAGGATTTGGCCCCATTCCCCATGAGCGTGTGCAGGGCATCCACAAATGGGTGAAGGCGCCAAGCAGCTCCCCAGCTCTCACTGTTGGCAGCTGCTGGGCATCTCAGCCCATCATGTGCAAGTACTGTACCAGTGAACTGAATAAATTTTTCCTCTCTTGATAGTATTAAAAACTTATTTCTGAGTAATTTTTTATAAATCCTCACCAGCTGCTGTGACCCTTTAGTCCCTTCAGCCCCTTCTCTAGTCCCAGGGGTCAGGTCCATTAAGCTGAACCATGCACCTCCTTTGCAAGTCAGAGTGCCAAGAGTGCTGACAGCAGGATGGAAATCACAGGCAAAATGCTCTGCTCAGTGGGGATGCTGGCTGCAGAAAGGAAACGATTCTGGTTTTTTCCAGCAATGCAACTATTCCCAACAGCTCCAGCCCCTGCATGTGCAAGAGCTGGGGTTAAGATGATCAGCTCTGTGATAAAGCTGGAGATGACCAGATATATTTAAATTCAGCAGGCAGAGGCCCTGCTGTGGCTGTCCTGGGATCAGTACCAGGACCGGACCCATACCCTTGACCCAGGCAAGGATTCCCAAAGTGAGTGGGCCTGGCCATAGGGTGCACAGCCCTGCTGCCAGCCCTGCCGTGTCCTCCCTCCCTCGTTGGGCACCTCCACGGGCACTGGCTCTGGGAGAAGCCACCCCTGCAGGGGAACAGAGCAGGCTCGGGATGCCACAAGAGGGAGCAAAGTTGCCGGCTGGGCACGGAGGGGAGCGCTCGGATCCACCTGGGGACCCTCGGGCTGGGGTCAGTCTCCTGCCTCTCCTGACACCTCTGGAAGGGCAACACATGGCATTGCCATCACGGAATACAATTTCTACCTAAAAGAAAAAATAGAAGAGGAACAGTTCTAGGCACAGGAACGAGCCAAGAAAATCAATCAAGCAGTAAAAGCTGATCAGCATCTGCAGATTTCACAACTATGGATGCATGTGTGTGTATGTATAAACATATATATATAAAAACACATGTCTATTTAAAAAATCTTCCACTATCCCTTAAAGCATTTTATTGTTTTGTTAATTCTCAGGATGTAATCTGTTTTGCATTAAGTGGGATGTTAAGCATCTAATTGTCAAGCGTTGATAAGTCATGGGAAATTTTATTACAAGATAGGCATCAGCTGAATGGAGATAAAACAAATCAGACACTAAAGTGTGATTTCCAGGTGAGATCCGTGTATACCAGAACCGGGCCATGCCAGAGATGAGCTGCAGGAGTGCTACAGGTGGAAATGGGAAAATTGAGGACTTACAGGTCAAAATCTGCTATTACCAGCTGCTCCCTGTTCTCAGCTGTGCATGGCACTGACAGTTTGCACCTGGGCTGATGACATAATTTGGAAAAGGCCCCAAATTTCATGCATTTCAAGTAAAACCCGTTATTGACACCTACAAGTACCAAAGCAACTAAAAATACCATCAATTACCCATAAGTACCAGAGCAGAGACTATAAACATGTTTTTCTGCCCCCTCTTATCTTTTCAAATAAGACCAAATTTACTGCTCAGCCCAGCCCCTTGCTGGCCAGCCCTACCACGTGCAGTTCATGCCCTTGTAAGTGAAGATCAGACACATTTTTGCAATTCAAACTGAGATTATTGTCAGCCCAAGTAATTGCTTGATCTTGTGATTGGCAGCATTACCTTCCCCCTGCCTGTGTACCTCACACTGTCTTTTGCTGTAGGCAGAGAGGTCTCTGAGCAGAGACTCTTCCCATGTCTGCCCCAAGGTGAGTCACAGCACGTGCTTCCACCCATCCATCTAGCATCAACATCCAATACTAGGGTGTCAGAGGCTACTCCATGTCCTGGCCCACTGTTTTTATTACTAGAACTCTTTAATTTTCATTAGACTGTTGAGCAACTTTGTCTGGAGCGGCACAAGCAGAAGGAAAGGAAAGCAGATCCCCTTGGTGCTAGGCAAGTGCTCCTTCACCAGATACAGCATTTCATCAGCAGAGTCCTGTTACCTCTGTGACCTCCCAACGCTGCTCTCTGTCATAATTTGGGAACAGCAGAAACAGATGCAGAGATTGGGGGTTGTGATACCAACATCCTTTGAGCTTTTTAATCTCAAGTCCTGTTTGTTTTGCTTGGCACTTACGACAGACCACAGCTCCTCCAGAGCAGCCCTGCAGTTCTGAGCTTCCAACCAGGGACTGGGGGTGACTGTGAGCCTGTCCCTAACCTGTCCAGCTGCCACTGGCACCCCTGGTCCTTTGGATGCCCCTTGCATTGGCCTCTCCAGGGGCAGCAAGTGCTGTTGATGGACTCACAAGTAGCCCTTCCAGAGCACCCAGTGACTCCAAAATATGCGCTTAGCATATCCACCTTTGTTTTGAATTGCGACAGCACAGAGGAGACATTCACAAAAAGATAGCCAGTTTCTGAAATTTCCTGATTATACACTGTTAAAAAGCAACTGGCAATAAGTTCAATTCTAGTTCTTTCAAGAAACTGCTTTTTTTCCTTTGCTTTCTTTTCCTGTTGTCAGAGAAGGTGGGAGAGGAAGGCAAGGAGGAAACATAGTAAAATTCCTACATATTTTAGGGACAAAAAGCAGTTGTCATTTCGGAAGGTATTTTTAAGAAATATTCACTTCATCAGTTGCCAGGCAATTCTGTTCTGCACAGGGCTGCTGCAGGCAAGGTAATAACACAAACTGGTATTATATTGTACATAAAAATAAGGATATATTCCCAGCTGAATCAGAGCTGCCTTCTCACCAGGGCTCTGACAGTCCTGACTGGTGCTCAGGGCTGGTGACTCAGCAGCCACTGGTGACTCAGCACTCACAGAGATCAACGGAAGCACCTCCAGAATTTTTTGTAAGAGCTGAATTAGGCCACATTTTAGCCTGGTAAGGGAAACACACTTCTGACAACTTGACTTTGTAGTTTCAAGCCATTTTCTGTGTCTGCTCTAAACTAGCTTCAACCGAATTTTCACAAAGACAGCATTTCCCCACTGGCTTATTGACCCAAAATGGCCTGAATTTCAACATTTGCAGCTATTTGAGCTCAAATCTTCTATGTGTTGCTTGCAGTGACTGTAGGGATCTAAGAGACTTTTGACATTAAAATCTTTTGGCTTCAAAAAAGCATTTACAAACACAAACTATTTTTTTTTTCTCTTAATCTTCTTTCTATCTGCTGTTTTTTCCTCTCAAGTTGGAATGTGCATTCTTTGGGTCAGAAAGCACTATCTACTGCCATTAGGACTTTGAGTTCATTGTTATTAAACAACGTGGTGTAGGTGTACCTCTGCCTCTCAGATATTTGCCAGTTTTCTTTGGGATGAAATTCTTAGTGGTAAAAGAAGCTAGTTTAAAAATGTGAGGGGAAGGGAGGAAAAATATTCAGTAGCTTTGTAAACAATTTTGCCCTGCTCCCGATACTTTTGACTGCCTGGCTGTATCCCAGTTCTGTATCACTTCCCCATGTTCCACCCACAGGAGTCCCTGTGAGCAATGGCTCAATGCTGAGTTACCACAAGCCAGTTCTAGCCATCCCACATTTAGAGGGCAAAGCCCTACCACATCTGTGGGCTCCTGAAAGCCTCACATGATACCTGAACCATCCTAAAGAAACATCCTGTTGAGTTAGTGACCACTTGTGGGTTTGCATGGAGATATGAAGGACCTGGCATTGGTTTGTGCAGTGCCGGGGAGGGCCTGGGAGGAGGGAATGATGCCTCTTCTAGCATTTAAATCAGCCTGTTTGTGCTGGGCAGCCCCCCACGCAGATGCCAGCCCTGCCACCCTGTGCCAACACCAGCCACTTGGGATGGATGTGGGAAAACCACAGCACACCCACACTCAGAGTCACAGGCTCCTGTCCTGGCTGAGTCAACTCAGCCCCTTATTTTTGCAGGGAAGATATGCAGGATCTGATGGAGTTCATCAGGTGTGTACAGGCAGAGAGCAGCTGCTTGGCTTCAAAGAGCAGATAAGGCCATCAAAGCAAGCGATTGTCAGCTCTAAACCATGCCTACTTACCCAGCAGACCTGAGCACCACCTGAGCTCAGACTCCAGCCTGTCTTCAGGAGCCACTGAGGACTCATTTACTGTGTTTACTGCTCACTGCTGCTGTCAGCAGGCAGACTCAGCACAGAGGAGTCATCCCTGCTTTTTGCTCTCTGCTTGTGCATCAGCAGCACCTCAGTCAGGAGCTTTGCCATGAGGTACAGCTGTTGTACCTGCATGATGCCCTGGGAGCCAAGAGGGTGAGCAGGGACCACCTCCCCACCCTTCTGCTCCCTAAGAATGTCACACGGACATGTTTGGGAAGTAAAGGAGTGGTGTCAGGACACATTGTGGGTCAAGGTGGCAAAGAAAGACACCTGGGAAAGGACAGGGATCCTGCTTAATCCCAAGGTCCTATTCCAACAAAGAGCAGAAATAAGAAGCAGGCAAGAAAGGTGACAGGTTTCTCACCCTGGTGAGCACAGCAGAGGGGGCACACCACCCTCAGAGGCAGACGGGATGCCAGAGGAGTGGCAGAAGTGGATGAAAACAAAGCAAACCTTCTCCATTGACTCAGGGCAGGAGCAGGGACAAGACAATCTTCTGCCAAAGGCTGTTTCACCCAGCACCACCTCAGGAGGAGTCAGATAGAAAGAATTTCACTTGCGGGCAGGAGGGCAGGTCAGATACAGTATCTAAGCACATTACCCCACCCTTCTCTAGGCTTGCCCTCAGTTTTGATATGCAGCGTGCAAATTTGGAATGCATTCATAAATAAATGTCAAATTCTCAGATGTATTGTCAGCCTTAAAGAAAATGAGCAAACTTAATTAAAAATCCCACTGTTTCTTTGACTCATTACCTGAGTCACATCTTCAGCCTTGCTGTTTTTTATATCTTTAACATTGAAATACATGTATCTTTACATTATACTTTATACACATTTTACATTATGTATTTTACACTGAAATATGTTATATCTTTAGCACTGAAATACAATGAACACTTAAAAACTCCAAGAAGTCAGCAAGATGATACTCCAATGTCTGAGGAAGTCATCCATAAGCTGTAGCAACAAGAGGCTCAGGAAGTCTGAGGAATCCTTCTGCAATACTCTCATGTGATAATGATAGGCAGATTGCCACTTATTGAAATCACAGGATGCCGTGAATCCACTCCCATATTCCCTACCCAGTGAGGACATATTTTGCTGCATTTCAAACATTTTGCTCCATCAGGTGACAGCATAGACCCATTGGGCTCCAGATGTTTAAAACTCTCCTCACGGTGAGCTGGCACGTTCATCCCTTGAAGACTCCATTTGTTCCAGATTTGTTCCTCTCCCCTGATCCACAGGAACATTCTGCCAGACACTCGGTGTTAGAAGGAAGCCAGTTCTGGCCACCTACACCACAAACCATTTCCATGGCTGGCAATGTCCCATTTCTTCCTGGCTTCAAAGGAGTGGCTGTGGGCAAGATGCTGTGTGACAGGGCAGGCTGGGCTGCCCATGGGCTGCTCCTCTTCCCAGGGAGCCAGGCAGGCTCTGCCCCAGCACAAGGCCCCAGCAGCAGCTCCTGTGCCTCCCATCAGTGTCTGCATTGCTTGTGCGTTTCCAATGAAGATGAAAGATGCTCCTGAATCCCAGCCTTGACCACAACGGACAACAAAGCCCACAGAAGGCACCTAACCCTCGCACAGCAAGGACAGACCCGCCAGTGCTTCAGCCAAACCACAACAAAGTCCACCATTTCCATGGGCTTTGGCTGAGGTCTGCTCTAAAAGCCTTCCTTTTCCAGGACAACCCCTGTCTGGACCCAGTTTGGTTCATCACAAAGCCAGTGGCAAACGTCCAATGATTTCAGTAGTAGGTGTGTTTTTGGCAAAACTTATCACAAACATAACTGATAACTGGATAGGGGTAACTGGATAAACAGGGATAACTGGAAGACTTGAGACATCCCTACCTGTCCTGCACAAAAATAACCTCTGGCTGGTGGTTCTGCTGCTGGTCAGGAGGCAGCAGGCTCTGAGGGGTTCAGCAGCAGCTCTTCCCTGCCCACAACACAGGCAGACACATGGACTAGCTGACCCACTACGGTCTCTTTCAGATATATTTTCTATTATTAAAGAGTTTCACCATTTTACTGTATCTTGTTATTAACAAGGTTCATCATCAAGGTTTGTCATGAGAGAACAGGCGCTTATACCTCATAAAACAGAAGAGAATGGGCCAGCTGCCACTGTGGTGATACCTCTTATTTTTCAACAGTGGCCAAGGATGTGTAAGACCAAGCAGAATCCACCTCAATAATTTAGCAAACTAGGCTGTCAAACTCCAGTGCCAGGAAATCTACAAAATTAGGTTGCAAAATGCAACCTAAACACCACATCATTGTAACATCTGCATTGCCTGCTCCCGACTAGGTTTAATACAAATTGGCCTTTTTCAGCACAGTAATGTGGCCTGTATTTAGGCCCTTGTACGAAGTCTAGCAACCCTCTTACAATGCCTTTTCCCAAGAGATTAGAATTTGATTGAAAAAATTTACTCTGGAGTGGAATTTTGCAAAGACACCACCTCA
The DNA here is from genome assembly GCA_910950805.1 of Acrocephalus scirpaceus scirpaceus. NCBI lineage: Eukaryota > Metazoa > Chordata > Aves > Passeriformes > Sylviidae > Acrocephalus > Acrocephalus scirpaceus. Next base: position 8,579,285 of record OU383789.1, read on the forward strand.
GCTCAAGTGCAAACAGGTTTTGGTAGCAAAATGAAAAACCTCCATTTCAGCACTGAGGTGGCCAGGCTGTGGCACCATTTCCCAAAGAGGTTTTTGCCTTCTCATCTCCTCTCCTAGACCCATGCAGTAATGCTGCCTTGTTTAAGGGTCACTGAAGGGCAGTGGGAATTTTCCCATCACCTTCAGAGCCCCATGAAAATATCACTCACTGCTCCAGTTGCATTTGTTTGCTTTTTTGTACAGCATGAGTTCACCGAAGTCAAGCCTAAGCTCAGATAGCCAGCTTTGTTTAGTAAAGCACTGTGAACATAAGCTATAGGTCCCAGGATTTAAGGATGGACTTAAAGCTTGGCTGATATCAGAACTGCACATCTGTTTTATTCATTATTCATGGCCCTGATGGTACTGGAGCTGCCTTCAGAGAGCTCTCCAATACTGCTTTTGACATGCAGAATCACCAGCCCTTGTTGGCAACCACAGCAATTCCCCTCCACTCTGAGAATGCATTATTAATTGTGGAATTTGGATACCAGTGGATGTCCTTACAGTTTCCAGACTCTCATGGTTGAGAAAGCAGGGCCCATAAAAGGACGCTTTGGGGCTATTTCCTGCTTAGAAAACAGAGAAAATAAAAATTCAGCGATTTCGTCCACTTTGGACCTCTTGAAGACCAAAGATCAGGCTCAAACCTCAGCTCCACTACTCATCCAGAACACATGCTGAAAAGTTAATGGAATTCCTTCAGACGTTCCCCAGCATGGCTGAGATCAGACACTGGCCCACAGTGTCTGGGGCGGGAGATATTCTGAGCCAGACTCTTCACCCTCAGCCTTGGGAACATTTTCATAATGAACACGATGTTTGCAAGAACTAGTCCAAAGGTGGCTTCTCTGTCTGTAAATATGTCAAGAGCGAATTGGCAAGGCGACTTCTCCATCCCTGGAATGCGCAGGAAATAGCAGCGACTACACTTACCCAGAAAACAAACAGCTTAATTTCCACCACCAGAGCCATCCCTGACATGTCACAGCAGTGCTGATAAAAGGCCATAACACACTGTATGCCCTGAAAATGGCTTTTAAATCTCAGCCCAAGCCTTTCACTACAAGCTCATTAAAAGACAACCATTTCCTCAGCCTGGCTGTGGTCACAGAGCAGAACGGGAGGGAATTGGAACCACTTCCCAGTCCTGCATCCATGTGTAACCTCCCAGGCAACGTAAACCTTCACTCTGCTTGCCAATGTTGCCACACAAATCAGGACACCAGACTTGGCAGAAGTTTAGCCAAATTTGGCACAAGCTCTAAGCCAGTTCATTTCACAGTTGCTCAGAAAAACAAATCTGTATCATGAAGGTTCTTCAGAGCACATTTGTGTTTTTGTTCTGGAAGTATAAAAAAAAGGGCCAGATTCTGCTCTAATTTACTTTGGTGCAAACCCTGAGTAATTTTACAGGCTTTAATCTCTAGGTTAAACTGCTCTGTATTCAATCACAATGTGGCTCTCAATCTGGCACAAGGGATAATTAAATTAGGTGAGATAAAGGGTTTTTTACCATGTCATTAGCATCAAAATGTAAAGTATGAAACTTAACATCATTTTAGCGGGGTTATTGATTTTGCTAAATTCTGTCAGAATCCTTATTTTAACAATCTTGTTTAAAAATAGTTAATTAACTATTAGGCAATACTCCACTCTGCACTACAAATAAATAAGCAAGAAAAAACATAATTTTGTTTTAGCTTTGAAATAAATTTCTACTTCACATCCACTGAGAACTGACTTGTGATTTTTTTTTTCAAAAACTATTACTATCTATCTGTGAAAAGCTATCAGTATCTAAAATCTGGGGGTTTGGTTTTTTGGTGGGTTTTTTTGTAAAGAAAGAGACACTGGAAATGTCTAGCTAGAATTTGCAATGAAAATAAGTTAAATATCTGACAGTACTGTTTTGTAAGGGATTTTAAGGGAAATCAAAATTGGATCAAAGCTATGTTCAATACTACAACATATTTACAGCAAGTAACTTATCATTCTTCCATTAAAGTGGGCTAACTTTGATAGCCAAAAAATAGGTTTAATTTTATTTAGAGTCTGATTAATTTCAGTAGTGAGGACTGCATGCTATTCGAATCACATATATTTTATATTACATCATGTTAATTAAAGGCCTAATACTACACTTTGTACATGAGCCAGGCAGTGACAGGGAACTCAGAGCAGAGTTACAGCCTCACGATAACATCCAACAATACACAGCTCCTTAAAATACTTAATGATGTGGTTCCTACTAACCACACTAATCTCTAGGAAATGGATTTTTTGTATTCTAGATGCTTACAAAGACTACTCTGGCTGTAAACTGTGCCCACTTCAGATGCCAGAACTTAGCATTCTTCTTTGCAGGGATGGAGGCTGGGGGTTTGCTGATCCCATGAATCCCCATCCAACTTCATGGCACTACAAAGCAAAGTGAAACACAGCAAAGAAGCAGAAACTTTTAGGAAGAAGATGACAATCTGGGAAAGCAGGGAAGATGCCAACCCACATCAAAGCTGTTTATGAGGCACAGTCACAAAATCTGAGAAACACTAAACATCGAGGTTCAGGCATTAGAAGTTCGTGTCATTGTGGCTTTTGGGAATTCATAGGAGCATGTGTTCGGGAGGAAATGAGAGCTCAGCTAAAACACAAGGGGTTTCTGAAAGATATTTCAAGCCTGAAAACAGAAAAAGTTGCATGACTGGAATTCATGTTGTCAGTATGATAACAAGAAAGCCATGTTAGCTGGGACACTAGACAGTGTGGTGCTTGTATGAAGCCTGTCAGGAGCATTTGATGCTAAATAACCCCAATACTCAATAACTTGGAGATAGATAATCTCCTTGAAATGAAGCTAAGTATAAAATAGAATTGCCTAAAATAGGGGTTTGTGAACTGCAGTTACAGGAAAAGAAGGAATGTGACAGCCCAGTACCCCACTGCCCGGCTGGTGTGGGAAGGGACCAGAGACCTCTGCACTGAAATCACATCCCCACCACATTACACAGTCTCCTTTTTCGGTCAGTCAAGCTCCATCTTAATGATTATTAAGACATTTCTGCCACCTCCCCTTTTGCTGAAGGTGGCTCCTGAACCCCTCTGCTCTGTACTTGGAGACTGTCCTCTAGTTTCCAACAAAAATTCATCCATAGCCAGCTTATAAATACTTGTCCTCTGGCCAGAACTGGGGTTCAAGATAATTCAAACCCATTGAAATTAATGAGTTTTTTTCCCCATTGGCTTCAACAAGCCTTGAATTAAGGCCCTGTGTGTGGACAAAAAGGTTTAGGGCAGTTTTTGTAAGAGGAGAGTTTTATCCTGTTGATTTTGGCCTCTCTCCTCAGCCTGCTGTGAACTGTCTGCCTTATTTTAATGCTGTATTCTCATCCTGCTCTAGTGCAAAACTCCTATTGAAATCCAGGATGGCCTTGCCAAGTTGTTATTAATTACTGTGGTTCTCGAGGCTCAGTCCTGCAAACTGATCTGTGTGAGCTCAGAGCTTCCTCTTCAAGGATCTGCTTTCAGGATCTGGGCTGCAGGGCTGCAAAAGTGAGCACCAAAGGGAGCAATCTGATGTCATCTGGCTCTGCCACCCCGGTGCCACTGCAGCCCCAAGGAGCTCACAAGCCCAGCGCTGCTGTTTTCCTTGGAAGGCAGGGAGGGGGCCAGCAGGGAAACAGCCTGCACAGGCAGCCTTGCTTTGAACACAGAACTTTCCAGGCCAAAATAACTTTTTGCTTCTTGGAGTTCAAGCACAATTGAGCTGTGCTGGAGAAGGGCACAGCTGAGCTCTGCTTCTGCAGCCGAAGGGAAGAAAGATGAATTTTGAGGAAGCAACAACTGCTGTGGGATTTGACATCTGTGGCTGGAGCATGGCATATTTCTTACCCTAAGAAATGGCAAGGCGTCACACAGGATGCATGTGAAGTCAAAAATTTATCAATATGTGAGCAATTTATTGTATTTCCAGTGCTGGGAAATCCTTCTTTTATTACAAAATGGGATGTGGATCCCATGCCTGTCTTCATTACTGAACCTAGTACTTAGTGGTGCCAGCACTGCATTAAAAGCAAGTTTTGGGTATGTTTGTGTTATTCATTTTAGCTGAATGGTGAAAAAACCTGGGGAAAGCTGCTTTGCAGTGGAAACAGAAAAATCTCAGCTAGTTATTGAAAAAAGTTATGAGCTCTTCAATTAGACCACAGGCATTTTATAAGGCAAGCAGGTCAGGGTGTACTTTATTCCCTGAATCTGAAATGTTAAAACAGTCATGTGACATATTTGCATTGAGTTATGTAGAATGAGTTTAGATCTCACTAATCTAGCTAATCAGATGCCTGTAAAAATAAATAAGAGCCTAAAAAAGAGTGACATCAGCCATAACTTCTTATTCTGCTCCAGATTTGGCAGGTAAAAATCAGTAAGAAACCAAGTGCATTATGCTGCCTGGGCTCTGTGCCTATTTCTCATCATGTAGGGAGCCAGGCCAAATCCTTGACACAATAGCAATTTTTGCACAATGCCAACTATTCCCAGCCTGGTGGTGTGGATGCAGAGCTGGCTCCTGAGGTCACGGAACTGTAATGGAATCCAAACTGCAACAAACATCCCTGCTTCAGGAGGGGAAATGGCTGCTGCATGTGAGGCCGTTTCCACTGGGTCCACACTCGTGCTGTCAGGAGACGAGTTACAGTGACAGCAGATGAGAACATCCTGAATTGAGTCACCCCTCATGCCAAGCCACAGGTAATGCATGGACCAGTGGCCTAGAGAAAGGCTGGGAAACAACTGAGTCAGAAGAAATGCTGAATACTCCCGTTCCAGGTGTCTGAGTGAGCTATGACACAGCAACTGCCAGTCGTGGTAAGTGGCAAGTGACATCTATTTAGATGAGCTCCACTCAGTCAGTGCCATGATAACAAAAGCACTTCACCTCACTACACCCTTCCATGGAGACAGGAATATCTGACAATGGCACAGTAAAGAGTTTAGCTGTTAGGCTGCTACTAACTGCAAACACAGAGAGCTTCTCATCACCTTTATGGTTGATCATCATGTACTCTATATTGAACAGTGGGTGGAATGACACTGGTTTAATAATAAAAACCTACTGAGATAGACAAGCTAAAAAATAAAATTATGTATCTGCCACCAACCAGCACGCTCAGCACATGTTCTGTTTGAAAAGGAAGACCCTTGTCTTCAAGCTAGAGAGTCGCGGCAAAAGAGATCAACCTGCTGAGCTGGGAAGACACCAAGCCCTTTCTGAGTAGTTCAGAGTCAAAATGTCCTTAAAACTCATTGTGGCAGGAGTAATGGTGTCCTCAGAGGTGAATGAATGTCCTGGAGCACTCAGAAAGGCAAAAGGCAACACTGCTAAGCACTTGTGTCCACAACACATGGGCACATGTTGGTAGCAGTAACTGTGGGTATTGTCACCACAAACCGTGGGACATCCTCATCCTCACCCACCTCACCCACAGCTCATCACTGACTGACACCAACAGTGCCTTCACCTGAAAAGCAGTCAAGAGGCTCCATTCTACCACCAGGCAGACAAGCGGAACAGTACAGCTCTGATTTTCAACTGTTCCTACCTGCTTTTTTATTCCAACAGTGTTGGCGGTCACTTCTCATGCCCATTTAAACACCACTTTAATCAACAACTAAATATAATAACTAAGAACGGGACACTAAGCCAGCAGTATAAAATACCCTGATTCACATCTCTCTAAATGGCAGTATCTTTACAGACTGGGCAGAGGGGAAAACAGATTCTTCTCCATGTAACCTGGCCTTGGCAGCAGCAGTTTGGGTGATTTCTGAAATCCCATTGCCTAGCACTGAGATGGCAAGAGAAGAAATAGCCTCATCTCTCTCTCTCTGCTAAGGAATGCATTCTATATTCATCTGCAATCAGGAGAGAGAAGAAAGAAGAGTTTTTTGAGCTTTATGGAAAGTAGATTGAAAATTATCCAACTATTTAAAAATTACTTTAAGAAAACCCCAGAGTAGCAGTGATGAGCCTCTGCATTGCGAGAGAGCTCCCACTGCCTGGAGGATGTTTGTGCTGCCCAGCCACAGGCACCTCTTGGTGCACAGCCCTGCTCACACATGGGCAGGGTGCTCCTCAGCATCATGGGCAGCTTTATCAGCACCAAAACAAGTCCTAAATGCATGTGTTACCCCATGGCACTTGAGATGTGATTCAGGGCAGCCTGGCCCAAAGAGAGGGATAAAAGCCTGCACATGGAAACAGCGAGGAATAGCTGCAGTAATGTATAACCCTGTGAGAGCTGATTCACGTGTTTGTAATCTGCTCCACACAGGACTCACAGCGGTTCTTTCCAAAGATTATTACACTTTGTGGCAAAACCATCTCCCATTGACTGAGTGGAGCTCTACAGCACGCAAACTCCTCATGGGACAGCAGATGCTGGCCCTGCCAGGTGTGCATGAGGCCAGTGCACACTGAGAGACCATGACCTGCTCAGAGCCCTCGCTCCTCTGTCCCTGGTGAGGAATCTCCTGCCCTCCACTCTTCCTGCTCAGCTGAGTTAGATGGGAAAGGATTCCCAACACCAAATAAGCCTCAGTCAGACAGCCAGGTTTCCAAGCCCCTTGCCAAAGGGGAGACCATGCTTCTGCTTTTCCAAGTGCTCTGTGATCTTGCACTTGCAAAGCTTCTGGAGGCTTTTTCCTCCCACTGCACATTAGCAATTCATTGAGTGGTTTCTACAGGTCTGAAAGGGAACAAGGCAAACTTTTAACATATGGAGTGGAAGAACTGCAGAAGCCTCCCCAAGAGACCATCATTAAGCCCAGAGCAATAGGGTCAATAAACTGCTGCATCCTCCAAAGATGGCACAGCCATGGTGGTCACAGGGTAAAAAAAGCTGCCACCTCCTAAGGTTGAAGATCTGTACATCTTTCAAATCTCCCCAGACATCTTATTAGACTTCAGGAAAGTTACTTCTCTTTCCCAGTCTCCCTCTCTGTAAAGTGATGATAAAACTTCACAGGAAGCTCAATTCATTAATTCTGAAAACATTCAAATACAACAGTAAAGATTCTCTGTAAATATGCAAACCCACAAACAAACCAGTATTTGTAGGGGAGGACAAACCACGGGTGGGGCTGACAACATCCAGAATTTGCAGTCTCCCCCAGCTATGTCCTCCTGCAGTTTCCTGGAAAAAGGCTGTTCTGATACATGCACTACTCTTGTAATGTGAATTTTTTTCAATGGTCTAATATTATTTCTAAATTTACTAATACTGGATACAAAACCATCTGTATTCATGAAAATCTGCTGAAAGTTTACAAGCTCTCACACACACAAAAAGAAGCCATTTCAAACACCATGCTGTATTTAGAAGGCTGCTTTGAAAATCTGGCTCTTAAAATCACCTTTGGTTGCTAAATAAACTTCTTTGGAGTAACCACAGCCCACACAAAAATAGTTACAAAACAGTTTCATGACTTTAAGTAGAAATGGGTGTTGGTAAGAAGCGTGCTGAATTTTTCTTCACTGAAGTTGAAATGTAAAAAAAATACAATATAAGCTCTGTAAGCAGATTCTTCATGGTAAACAAATATGCAGAGATGCAGAAAATGCTAAGTGATCATTTTTAGAACATTTATTTTTGGCAGGATAAACACTTTCAGACTCTAAGCAACTTCTCTGTGTGTACAGAATCTCCAACTGTGAAAAGAAAACAAATAGCAGAGTTTCATTTGTTATAATCAGGATTTTTTTTCATGACTGTTTAGAATAAAGTTGGATCACGTTTGGAGTGGCTTGGAAATTCATTGTTTAGGCATTAGTCTCCAGTTGTAAACATCCTACAATATGTGTATAATACATCAACTATTTTTGTACTTCAAAGCCTTCCCTCATATATTGGGAAGGTGCAGGATAAAAACAACCTCTTCTTTTCCCTTCTAGAGAATGATGGTTTCATTGCTTGATTTCACCTAGAAGAGAGCTGTTATTATCCCTCACCAGACTCCATTTATTCACGCAAAAATTAGCCCCAAACACAGACCACAAATTGCATTAGAGAAATCTAACTCTCCAGCGAAACAGGAGTATAATGAGGTGGGCTGTACCATCCTGGAGCTTTATCATTCCCAAACTCCTCGGAGCACAGGGCTTTTTTTAATACAGGAACTTACTGTTGACTCTTCAGGACTGAATATCCTGCAGATGAGGAAATGTGGAACAACAAGGACAGACACTCGGCTGGTTTGAGTGATCACCTCTCCATTGTCAGCGCCTCGCTGCCCTCCCAGCTGCCCTCTCAAAGCAGGCCACTTTCATCGCTTCAGAAGAACAGAAAGTAAGTTCAGAAGCAGGGTTGGAAACTGCATTTTCTCATTTTGAGCAGCCTAGTAGAAATCTGGCTGCTCAACACTTCTGAAAACACCCGGCCAAACTGTCCCGCTCCGAGTGTCCAAGGAACCAACAGCCAATATGAGTCAATGCTCTGGGAAATGCTGGCCTGCCAAGGTCACGTATGTCTGTGGCAGGAGAAGTAACAGGATCATCTGGCTCTTCTCCTGTTTCTCAGCCACAAAACTTTCTTCCTCCCCTAACAATTACATATGTGGGTTTCCTTAACAGTTTCTTTTTACATTTGTGTTTAAACAGCACAGGGAAAAGGAAGAGGAGACTTGATGTGGAAAATTAGTTTTGGAAATGTTGAGCAGTGTAGATTTGCCAACTTCTGTTCCTCCAGTCAGTTCATTGTTGATGCTCTCAGCTCTCACCGAAATGCTATTTTTAGGCTGTACGTCAGATTTCACAAGTGAGACTGACAGGATTTTTAGAAAAATCTGAGGCTTTTCCTTGAGAATTAAATGAGAAAAACCATGTGGGAACACTGCTTCCCACTTTGTGCTGCTGAGGCTCCATCACAGCTACTCCTGGGCAAAGCTCCAAAGGGACCCAACCACACAAGAGCAGCTTTTCCAGAAAGCATCAGGGGATTCCCAGCATGAGGGAGATGTGCAGGAGATACTCAGCAGGGAGATGTGCAGAACATTCCCATCATGAGGGAGATGGGCAGGCCTTTTAGACCTCATGAGACACAGGGAGTCTGAAAATGTTCCGAGGAGATGCTCTGAAGCAAATCAAAGCACAGGCACAGAATGGGGCTTCAGAAAACGCAGCTTTCTAATAAAATCCCCCAGCTGTTGCTGGAGCTGCCAGGTGGCTCCTTAGGGGCAGAGGCAGCTGCAGAGCCCCTGCGCCAGGAGCTCCCACTGCTGCCCCAGCACAACCTGGGCACAAGGGCTCCCCAGACCTTCAGCACCACTTCTTCCCTCTGCTCAGTGTCATCTGCTGACCTGCAGCCTTGGAATGAGAAGCCAGGAATGCACCTTCTGCTGCAGTGAAAGACCAGCAAAGCCTGAAAGCAGCAACAGCCGTCTCCAGTGCATTGTTTGCTGAGCACTTGTCATGCTGTTGGACATGCACATTAAGAAATTAGAGTTTCTGCATGGTTGTTTCTTTGAGCTGACAGGTGTCTAAAGCCAGTTTCCAGTTCTGCTTGCCATCCAAATATGAGGAACTTAGAGCAGGTTTAACTTTTGGCTTTTTTTTTTTTTAATAGAGAGACTCTGTGTTTAAGATCTTTGCTATATTGACACATATTGACAGCCCTTGCTGACAGAACAGGGCTGCAGAGAGGACATCTCATCCACACATAAACCAATGGCTCAACCAAAAAAGTATTGCCATAAAAAAGACTTACTATTGCAATGCTGCTGAGCAATCTTTTTTCAATATCCACATGGATATTTGAGACTGCTTGATGATGATGCAGATTGTTTTGAATATTTCAGGGTCATTTATCCATAAGAGACTTTCGACAAGTAATTCAGCCAAATTTCAGTTTGCAGATCAGCATGTCTAGATATTTGACCACACAATCCTACAGAGAAAACGTGGTGTCACTATGTTAGCTGAGAGTGGTGACTTCACACAGGTGCAAATGAGTTCAGAATCTACCTCCCAAGGGTTTTCTGGTGCTTCCTGAACCTGACAGGATTAATTTAGTGATTTGGAAATCCATTGCCAAGCCCAAGTCCCCAGAAGACTGCATAGCAATAGGAAGATTAAAAGCAGATGGTTCAGCAACCAAGGTTTTCTAGTTAAACTTTTAACAGACTTAAAATTCTTGGGCTTCCTATAATCATCTTCATTCTTTCCTTCATTTCAGCATGTGTTAGTATCTTTGGAGCACTTCCTCCAGACATGAAGCCAAACACATCATGCTAATAATACAACCTCAAAAAACATACCTTTATGATAGGCTTAGTAAGAGGTTAAGGAAATGTTGACTGTAGCTCAACAAGGCTCTGTGCAATTAGACCATCTCCATGTGGTTGTTAATTTATATAAAAGGATGCTGGAATCTAAAATATGAAGAGAGATCATTTCCAGGAGGGGCTTTAGCAGATGATCCTGTTAAACACAATTCAAACACTGTCTCAGTTGACAAAGGGTCTCCTCTATTAAGGTGAGGCATTTGAAAAGGGTCAATGTGGGAGCCGATGGCCTCACAATGCTCATGATTTCCTGTTCCCCGTTGGAACCACTAAACCTCCTCTGGCAGGAGTAGGGGTGATGTGGGTCGGGCTGTCAGCATCCCCAGGCCTCTGGAGACCTGTGATGGAAAGGAGCAAGGCAGGAGCAGTTGGAAGCAATGACAGTTCAGGAAATTACCTAAGAAACTTAAGAGTTTCTTTGTCTGCTCCAGGCTCTCTCCTCTCCCCCTGCTCTGACTTTGAGTCCTACAGTTTTGACCCATACCAGGCCAGCCACAGCTTGTTGTGCAGAGGTCAGGCTCCCCCTCAGGCCAGTAGGATCTAGACCCTGGTGGGTCCAGCTTCACGTCCTGGGATGATCTCCCCTTTAGATCTTTTCATCTCCAGTGCTAATCCTGAGCATTTGTGTGACTGAGACAGAAAAGCACGTCCAAGCAAGTATGTTCCTGGCTGAATCGTAGTGACTCACTCCAAACTCCCAATTAACATCAGAAAGAAGACAGGACAAGTGTCTCCCATTTGTCTACTAAAAATCTTCCCTCTCTGCAGAGGTGGCAGCTAAAACAATCCCCCAGACATTCCACATCAAGTCCAACAAACATGAAATACAAACCAAATACACAGAAACTCTCTGCTGGGAATTTCTTCCTCTGCAGTGTCTTACAAATATCTTTATAGCACCAGAACTAACTTTATGACCACTTCATGCAGGCACTGAGTGCCAGTGCTGAGCTACCAAGGACACTACGCCCTTCCTTCATGTCACCTGCACTGAACAGCCTCAGGAAACAGTTGCTTTCCAGGGGTCATTTGGGTCAGCCTTCGCAGAAGCACTCCAGGGAAGAGGACACCAAGCAGCAAATATTTCTCTTCATGAACTAAAAGTTGCTTTAACAGCCTTTCCTGCCCAAGTACCTGTGACACCAGGGCAGCGTTTGTCATTACCAGCCCCAGGGTCCCCAAGGCTTTGAAGACATGGATTTCCACCACACAGGTCAGCCCCATGTCAGCACATTGCCCATATCAGAATCAAGCAAAGAAGTGTCTGCAGTGTCTGATACTGCAGCCTTCATCCAGAGAACACAGCTGGCCTGATTCTTCCCATCCCTGAAAAGAGAGTTGCAGGAATGCTTTAGACTTCCCCCACTGCCCCCAATTCTGGGTGCCCACTGTGTTGGGCCACTCCTTGTGCTGCAGTGAGTCCCACTTTACTCAATCCCAACATCCCTCTGAAGGCAAAATTAGTTGCAAGGACAAAAAACTGCACCTGCAAAAGCTGAGGAGGTCTGCTTCAGAAAACCAAACCCCCAAAATACATTTGGACACATGAATAGAGCAGCCAAACCTCAAGTTAAATCTTCCATATGAAGTGTAAGGAATCGAATAACCATGCAGAAGAGATGTCTGCAAAATAACTTGGCTCAAAACATTTTCATTTGGGTTAAATTAAAATAATTGTAAATCTTCAGTGCACAGCACAAGAGCTGCATTCTGTGTATCACTGTACGTATCCTATTAAGCTTTAAGTCAGTTCAATCCTACAAAAATGCTTTGAAAAGCTGTTGCCCTTCCTTGACTGAGTTGCCTTTCCTTGGGCAACCAATCACACTACTGCAAGAAAGCAGAAGAGGCTTTGCGAGTGAATTTGCTCCACTGTAGTTAACTAGAGCTAAAAGAGACAGGGGAACAGCAGAGGCAGAAGAAACATTCCTTGGAATGAAGTGGGACAGCATCATTACACACTGATGTCTTGAAGCTGCATTAAACCTCAGATGTGCATCTATTAGAGGCCAGTGCCAAGCTAACTATCTCAGACACAAACATGGTTCATCTAATGATCCATCTGTAATGACTTACAAGTTGTGACTTCCTGGGCACCCTGGAGGTTCAAGGGAAGAAGGTATCTGGCCTCCAAGGTTCTTCACACACAGAACTGAGCCCTGCTAGATGCAACTCAGTTCTGTGGGGAGCAAGAAACTTTGGACATTGTTTACCAGCTTTTTGCTAGACAGGAAAGCTACCTCCGTTCACAACCCTGTTAAATCATTGTACATCACTACAAATCACATTTTCATAACACCAGTTTGTTCAATCCCACATTGGAATGGGAGTTTACAGTGAAATGTGTGCAGTGGCTCCTGAAAACTGGCTAATTCCTGCCACTCCTCCCCTCATTTTGGATCTTTTTGATCCCACTATCCTGTCTTAACAACTTGTGGGCATTCACAGAATTGGTGTGAGCACAGCACAGGAAGACTCAGGCGTAGCCATGCCAGTAGAGCAGAATCACCACTCACACCTGGGTCTTTCTGAAGCTCTCATTGACTTTGCAAGGCTTGGAATTAACCAGTACATGTCTCTAGTCCAGCTGTAAACAGCGTATTAAAACTCCCACCCCATAGCTGCTTTGGTAGCAAGTGCCAACCCTAAAGAGGGTTTAAGAATCTTTACTAAAGGTGGCATAGAAGGGCAAAAGTCAGTGATGAATTGGCACAGTTCTGCTCATTAGTTCTTGTAGAGGAAGAGTTCAGAGTAAGTTAAACCCCAACACATGAATTTATTTCCAGAGCTATTTCTGAAATTGTTCCTTCCTATTGGTGCCAATAAATCTTACATTCCAGCTATGCTTCTCTAATAGATACAGGCATAAATTTTTATTTCTAGTTGGCCAGATTAATGACAAGGAAAAATGGAAGAATAAAGCAAAAGCTGCAGCTAGCACTTATTTATCTCTGTCCTGCGGCCTTCTTTCTCATACTCCTGCAACTCTTATGTAGAGGTAGCTGAGCTCTCCACACACAGTTTTAATGGAACACCTATCCCTCAGCATCCAACTGCAGAGTTCAGCTGGGACCACAGTTGCAAAAAACCTCCATTGTACTCTTCCTGAACAAGCACAGCAATGATAGTGCAGATAACACCTTGTACTGCTGAAACAAGAGCCATGCAAAGATTCAAAGAGCTTTACAGACATTCATAATTTAAGACAATCCACATCCTCCTAAAGGTGATACTGGATCCTCACTTTGCAGATGAAGAATAGAGGCATTAAAAAATTAAGAGATTGAGGGACACGGAACGCAAGGCAGCACTGAACAATGTCCTGCTCACATACATCACAGCAATCAGACCTTTTCACACCAATACCAATTACACAGCCTGTATCACCCTGTCTGGCCGCCTGTGGTGACAGTGGAGACACCATTCAGGCATGACTCAATTTGGTGAAACACCTGCAATGATTTAGTTCTTTTCAATATATTATACACTAGATGTTATTAATAACTTACTAAGTGCACCCTACTTCTATTGTCTTTCCACTTTCTGACAGTGTAAAAGCCATGGTTCAGTGAGGTGAGCTGTCCTTTTCAGGAGGAATCTGGGGTGGCAGCCTTGTTAAGCAGGGCCTGCTCTAGCCTAGGGCTTTCATTCAGCACAGGTTCTGTTTCCTGAGTAACACTCAAACTTTCAGACCCCGGTTTAGAAGTTTTAATTGATGCACACAGAAAAGCTGGATTAGGTGCTGTCTCTCCTGATGGATATCTCCCTGCAGACTGTGAGACTGGGGAGTTTAAAAGCAAAGATTTTGCTCTTCCCTGCCATAAAATATATCTTCCCACTCTGTAATTAATCCCAGTGAAATGAAAGAAAGCGGCCTAACAGATTCACCTGTTGTGGTGCAAAGTGCAAAAAGACTGATTGAATATACACCTTCAGAGGTGTAGTTTGGCTTTCTTAATGTACTTCTTTAATGAGCATCTTGGACTTTGCCATCACAGAGTACAGGAGAGGCCAGAGACACAACAAGAAGCGGCTTCTATGACACAGATAGAGGTGAAGCCGCACTCCCATATAATGAATTATAAATGAAAAAAGCAAATATAAAGACAGTCTGTCTCATGAAAAGTCTGAACTTAGTCTTAAACTTACTCCAGACAAAGAACAAGCTTAAAGCAGAGAATCCAGTTTGCTGGCCACCTTTTCCCCTTCCTACTCCTCCCTGGTCAAGGGCTGCAGGAGGGCAAAATCAAGGTCTGCCCACCAATTCACCACAGGAATAACCCCTGCACAGGAATTGCTCAAGCCAAAATCAGACCCATGGCTCTGGTGAACAAGGAAGTGGCACAGTCCTTGTACTGGGCAATGAAGGTGCAGCCTTACCCCTCTCCAGGAATATCCAACCTCTCACATGCAGGCCAAGGCGAGGGCACAGCCAAGCACACACACCTGGGACTGGAGGAACAGCACCAGGAACAAAGCAATGCATGGTGCTCAGAGATGTGCCTTTACCTGCATTTTCAGGTACCTCATATGAGCAATTCCAAAAGCAGCTGCCTGCTGGCCTCTACTCTTACCCAAAATATATCCCTTCAGATTACAATTTCTTCAAGACAGCACAGCACCTGAGACCAAACAAATTAGTTACAAGTTCATGGAGCTTAAGAGCAGTGAAATACTAAAAGACAGACTTTCCCCACCAGAAACCAAGAAAACCTTCCTCAAGGTTACACTAGCCCTGTGCTGAGGACATAGGCACCAGGTAAGTCATAAGGTGACAACTCAATTGTAACACTTAAGACTCAGTAAATATACAAGAAAAATTATACTACAGATGCTAGTTAACAATTGTGCAGTAGGACTGAGCTGAAATAAAACATAAACGGTATTATGGAGATGAAATAATGGCATTTTTATACTTCAAAACAGTAGGATAAAAAGCTGAGATTTTACTGATGGACTTTAGTTAAGGAATTAGTCATCATTATACAATAGCAATTTGAACGTCCCAGCACAGCACATGTAACAAGAAAATCATTCAAAGTTTGGATATGTTTTAGCTGTATCAATTAAAACTATACATCACAGTATAACATCAGATAGCAAAACTTATTCCAAGCAAGTATTTACATAGAGCTATTAAATGACAAGGATTTGGTTTAATTGGTGAGTAAATGGAGCTGTAAGTTGCTGAAGAGGTCTCTAGCAACCAAGGAGATCACTGGGGCAGAACAAATTGTTTTACTCTGTTTTGTGTGTCTGAGTTTTAAGCCTTCCAGATGCAACAGTAAATGCAATAACAACACTGGCTAATGAAGATGGGTTTAAATAATGAGTTTGGGGTGAGAGGGAAAAGCAGTGACTTGTGTAGCAGTATCTCACCAGGGAAGTAGAGAAGCTGACAGAGTTTCTGCCTGGAAAGGGATGTAGAAAAGTGGATCACTGAGATAAACTAATGGAAATTCTCCAGAAACATTTAGATATGTAGGACAGCTTTACCCAGACTCAGTAATTTGCTGCAGCACCAAATTTAGTGGTTCTATAGGCAAGAGTCAAAGCCCGAGGAGATGGTGAAAAAGTTTGGAAAATATGGCCAAACAAATCTAGATTTGCCATAAACTTTCATACAGCACTCACTTGAATGGACAAGGCACTGCAGCACTATCCTTTCCAAATGAGCCAACCCAGAGACTGCTTTGGCAATGTGGACACATCCTCTCAAGGACTGAATACTTCCCTCAGTACCACTGTTAGCAAAGTTTTATTCCTCCAGGTCTCCCAGAGAAGCTGCAACCACCATCTGAACAGATCTACAGCCAGGATAATTTACACCAGCTGGAAATCTGACCCACCTATTTAATGCAAGGGAACAGGCATGACTTCTTTCCTGCTGCATTGACTAAGATCTCCCCAGCCATAATCTGAGAACACTTTAGGTGTTGGGATATCAACCACAGAAAACTGACTGCAAATCCCCAGGCAGAAATAAAACGTATGTTTAATAAATGGTTCTACAGAAACAGAAAAAAAAAAAAAAGAGAGAGAGGGAGGGGGAGGAAGAAGAAAGGAAAAGGTTTGCAATTGTGAGATCATAAGAGTTCAACCGTATAAGTGATGACTAAGTGTAATCTTGTATTTCAAAAGATGAAGAAAAACATGGTTTTGAAACTGTTGAGGCTGGTGTTCCCAGTCAACAGATATTCCTCTGTTGGCCTGCAAATGACCCTTTCAACCTGGGCTTTCCTCCAGCCCGTGGGTCCATGACAATGACTAGAGGGGAGAAAATCCCTGCTACTGGCCAGCTGTGCTCCAAATTACCTTACTCAACTGTGCCTATAAATGTAATTGCGTGTTTCCATGGAATTGCATCGGAATGACCTGCTCACCCCTGACATAGTTCATATATCTGTGATCTCTGTCTTAAGATAAAAATCTCTGTCTGTAGATAAAAATCTCTTTCCTCTGTGTGTGTCTGAAGATTCTGTAAGGACAGTCAATTCCCCACTAACCAAGGAAATGGAGGGAGCAGATAGCCCAGATACAGCCAAACTGTGAACAGTGCAAAACACAGGGAAATAATGTCCTCAAATGGGCAAGAAGAATATGAAACACGGAAGAGTTTAGTATTGCTGCTGAGTACAGACCACAGATCTACATAAACTGCCAGACCTGCACCAGGCAGCACACGTGGATATGCCCCACTGAGCCCAGCCCAGGATCTCCAGTACTTGATTTCCATGGGGATACTGGATAGAGGAGATCTAGGGATAACTACAGTTCACACTGGTGGTTGTACAGTGTGAACAAACACTGAGAAGAACCTGAATTCCAGTTCAGGTGAGAGCAGAAGTATTTCCTGCTAACCCAAAGGAATTGCCTGTTAAATTGAGTAACTGAGAACTCTCTTCTGTCTCAGCTCAGCCTCCCTTCCCAAATTCCATTAGCATTCACTCCTTCTCATGCCCCTTTTCTCTTTCCTGGCTCTTCCCCTACAGGATGAAGGAACTGGTACCTGTAATTTCTATGCTAAAGGAGTGCTGTTCTATCCCAAAGCAGCCCAGAGCAGAGCTGTGGTCCAAGCAAAGGGGAAAGTCAAGCACAAGCAGAGGCATAGGAGGAGGACATTTTGATGGCTCTAATGAGGGAAGAACACCCAGGTGCAAACTGCAATTTGGCTCATGGTGCGGCAGGGGAAGGAGAAGATAGAAAGCCTCAGGTGGCTGGAGGACAGTGTTTGGCAAGAGCCTGGGAGATCCTGCTAGAAAAAAATTGAATCTAAGACAAAGGAAACCTATGATTCAGTTTCAAGATGTGTCAGGTCAGCCATGAAGACAGATATAGACAAAGAGGAGTAGAAGTAAGAATGTACCTCCTTTGCTTTTAAAAGAAAGGCCAGAGAAGAAGAAAATCAACTAAATCCAACAGCCAGTGAAATAAGAAAAACATCTGGGAGGTTATTTTCTTGGTAACATGCTAATGTACATAGACCTTTGTATTAGGATATAAATGTGACTTCCACAAAGATGTAAGTTAACTCTCCTCATTCAAAGGCTGCCATGGGCTGGACATTTCCATGAATTCCCTCCCTGGACCCACCACTGTTTCCTGTCAGGCCCTTCACACGGCAGGGCAGTCCTGCTCCTGACAATGACTGAGGCTCAGGACTATTGTAGCCAAAACCCAAAATGTGTTCTCATTAAAAGAATGTGGATGATAGCAATTAATTCCATATTTTTGTGAATAAATATCATGTGTTTTGTGCCAGAACACTTTGGCTTGTTCGTAGAAGCTAACAGTGACATATAAATCTATTTTCCCTGTTGCTCAACAGACCATTTCGCTCTGCCGACCAGTTTTCACAGGGGAAAAGGGGTTTTTTCTGTCCCTCAGTCAGCACCTTCAAAGATTCTTGCTCCCTATCTTCATGTTGACCTGTAGGTTACAAAATGCACTCAAAGCTACTGATGTCAAGGTAGTCCTGTGACTGCTTTGGCTTTTCACCAGCCACTGATATGAAACAATTTTTTTTCCCAAGAGCTGCCCCACCATTTCCCAGGAGTGATGTTATACAACTGGAGTCAATGACCAGGATTTCTCCCCTCTCCTGTAGCCAAACCCAGCAGAACAGATGTACTGTGAGCATCCCTGACACCACAGCTATGCTGAACAACCCATCCTGTTCTCCCTGTGGTGCTGCTAGGAAAGAGCTCTCCTCTGTCATCTGATTTGGGTTAATGTGGAACAAGGAAGGACCAATTCTCTGAGCAGAGAATGGCCAAGCCATCCAGGAAGAAAGCTGATATACCCCTGTCTTTTCCCAGCTATGTTTACTTTGTTTTACTCTGCTGATTTTGGTGTATTGCATTGCAGAAGTGTAAAACCAAAGGAAAGTTGTAGGATTCTGGCTGTTCTGAAGCTTTACAGATGTTTGCTGCCTTTATGTGGGAGAAACATCACTATTTTATTGACCAAACTCTTTTTTTGTTTTAATATGGAAAATCTCAGTGGCACTTCACTCTATTTGTCTTATTTTTTCTTCTTTAGTCATATGATAATGTACACTTACAAACAGTGAATCATCCCCCCAAAAAGTCATAAAGAGAAAAATAGCTCATATGTATGTCTCAGAGGTCAATGAATCATTGACAACAGGTATAATGGGAATAATTATATACTCCTGAGAAACTTTACCCAAAGCCCAGCTCAGAGGCTAGTTTCAAAACTTCTGAGCTGTGCAGTTGGATCCAAGGCTGTGAGTGCCAGGTTAGGAAGCAGCCAGGAGAATTTCAGATTTGTATTATTGCAAGGAAATGTCTTCCCCAAGTGTCTGTTATGTGTTGACAAATTGTTTATACTCAACCAAGCAATAATAATGAACATTCTAAATAGGCATTGATTTTTTTATGTTTTAATTCACTTTTAGTGGGAAAATATCTTGGCAACTGAAATATGCATGTCAAGTTTTGGATGCCAGCCACTGCTTTAGAACTATGCTATTTTAAGCAGTAATATCTATTATTTGGTAAAACAACATATATTTTTAGGGTCTAATCCTGGAAGTTCCTATTCCAATGAGCTTCAGCCTTCCAATCGAAGTTTCTGCAATTACACGTAATACACATATTAAGTAAATTTGTAGCAGACTGCAGCCAGACAAAAAAAGAAAAGTTTCAGTTTCAATGCAGTTTGCCTGCTGCCTTCCTAGAAATAATTAAAATATAAATATGAGGCAATTGCTCCAGAACACAAGTGCAGGATCCTTCTCTAAGCCAGCCCAAAGAACTGGAGCAACTAAAGAACACACATCCATGGACCAAGTCCAGCTCCAGAAGAAGGTTTTGCTTTCTAATGCAGAGTCATTGGCTATTTTGAAGAGCATCTATCACACGGAGCAGTCAGGGCTGCCTCCCAGGGCTGCTGGCTCCACTTTTCACCTGGATTTGTACCCTGGGCTGAGCTCAGCCCCAGTGCCAGCTCTGGCAGCCCGGGAGATCTTGCACATTAGTGTGGAGCTAGACCCAACAATCACCCTTGGGAACAAGGGCAAAAACTATTTTTTCTCAGATCTGCTGTTTCCTCTTAGAGAGGAAAGACGCACAAGTGTGCCCTCATAATAACGTATCTGAATCCCCTTTCACCAGTGCACAACAGGAATTCTCCTAAAGAACAGAATTCCTGACACATGGAAAATTTACAAAATAAATTATGGATTAATCAGATCCATTGTGTGCAGCATGAACCCTGCCATCCACCAAAGGCAAACAGAAACCCCTAAGCATCTAATATACTTTTCCTCTCAAATATCCCAACGGTGCAAGAACATGGTGATCAGCCCCATCCTGTTCCTGTCACAGCAGGGCAGAGCTGTGCACCAGCACCAGCAGTTAATTCAGTGAAGCTGTAATTGCCCATACCTGGGAGGAGATGATGGTCACAAGAACTCTTTCAGTGGAGACAAACTGGCACCTTCTGAGAGCAAATCTTCTGATCCATCATAGATATCTGCTTTAGGATAAGCTGAATCACCTTCTGGATGTTCCCATTTCTCCTTGTAAACTGCAAAGGGAGCATGGCTGCAGCTGTGACCAGCTCAGACATAAATGTCTGACTCCTGGATGCCTGAGGTTGGAGCAGAAATATTTCACCTTTAGCTGAGAAAGTAGCTGAAGAGAGATGGGTGGCTGCTATTGCATTTCTGGGAAATGCAAGATATTATACGACCTGTTAATTTCTTCCAGAGTTTCCCTTTATGCTTTAACAATATTGTTCATTCAATATTCAAGTCATAACATTTAATGACTGTGGTCAGCTCAGCTTATCCTGCATTTCTGTGCCAGCTTAAAAAATAAACAAAGCTGTGTCTACTGAATGGCACAGAGGGATTTACCCTGCTCCTACCACAAAACACATATCAGAGCATACCAACATAATTTCAGCTCAGTTCAGAGGACTGTTCTTTACATCCTGCTATAGGAGACTGAGAGAGTTGAACAGTTTGGTAATGAGCATCACTCTTTAGGAAACATGAAGACTGAGGACAGATTCAAATTAACACTACTTTCATTTCAAGCATGTCCAATGGCCTCAGATAGGAGATGCAACATGCTGGGGGCTGCACAGTTATTTGGGACTTGTTTCCAGCACTGAGTTAACTCAGTGAATAACTTACACTTTAAGTCATGTCCTCACTCATACAGAAAAGCTGTGGGTATGGAGGGTGCCTTTGTAGGGGTTGCTGTCATCCAGAGGGGCAATGTGGCATTGTCACATATGAGCCACCCCTCTGTCAATTCCATACACACAGTGAGAAGCATTAACTCCACAGCAGGGTAAACTCCATGCTGCAAATAATGCCCACAGGAAGAGGTAATCCCTGTCCTGATGAATTTACATCCAAAACCCCATATAAGGTGTGGCAGGAGGCACAAAGCCAAAAGAGGTACAGCAACTCTTACAAAAGCATGTCTGCTGCCGAGCTGGGAACAGAATTTAATGCTCCACTGGTGACAAACAACCCCAAAACAACATTTTGCAGCAGATGCTCCATACCTTAGGCAATGGGAAGAAAACTCAAGTGTCTTCCTCCCTTAGAGGGTCTACACATACTCAACTGATTCCAGCACAATTTATAAAGATAGATTTGTAATTTCTTGGCCTCAAAACCATTTTCTAGACATACTCAGTCTACGAATCTGCAGCATAGACATTCCCCATGTTCTCAGCTTTCTGGTTTAAAAGCCATCAACCAACCTATATGCCTCCATTTCTTCAAAAACCTATTTTAATGTAATTTTGGCAAATAGGACTGTAATTATTTAAAGCTGTTCTGTGGGTTGTATGCTTTGAAGAAGAAACCATTACCAGATACTTTAGAAAATTTCCATTTATCCTCTCTTGTTTCTCTGCTTTTATGCACCTTTCCTACCAGCTGCTGGATCGCTGCCTGCCTACCCACCTCCCCCTGCATTCCACATTCAATGGGCTCCTCTGCAGTCAAAAGCTTTCTCCTATCTCATGGTGCCTTTATGTTAGAGAAACAATTTGTTTGTTACATTCAAGAGGGAATTGTTTGGCCCTGTCTTTAAAAATGTATGACAGAGTTAGAGTCTATTTTTTTTTACCCTTTTGCTTGGAAATCTGTACAATTATGATCTTAGGATGAAAGCACATTTTTGAGTAGATCACACAATGAGACAGGCCATTTCATCATAAGTGTCTATATGGAACTTAGAGTGGTTTCTTAAATCTATCATAATAAAGGCACAGAATCAAACTAGGAAGCCATTTCCAAAAATTGAAGCCCTTACCCCATCTAAACCAAACTGTTTCTGGAGTTGGCTGATGTGAGAGCAAAGGGTAAGGAAAAGAGGGAATATCTTAAAATACATTTTTTACATCCTCTTCCCTGTCCTAAGCTATATACTTTGGGTTGCCTCCCAATGGAGACACTTTCCAATGCTCACTATCCTCTTTCCCTCCTAACCCATGAAAAGCGGCAGTTAACTACTGAGCCCTTTGCCTCCCCCTTTAAAAGTCTTCAGTATCCATAGTTCCTGCAGTTACATCCTTGTAATCTAGAGATTCATATCTAATAATATGAAAGTTCTTCCATAGCATCTCCTGAAGAAGGATTTCCAAGCTGTGCAGTGAATATGTATTAACTTGCAGATCAAAGCTGCCCTTGTCATTACATTAATGATCAACCCAGTCAATGTTATACAACACAGACTCAGCACAACCTTCAGATCCAGCCCTATGAAAATGTCTTCATTTCAAAGAGATGGCTCTGAAACTCCTCCATGACCCCTGCTCACCTACCAGCATCACTGCCTACATACGGGCACTGGGGGCATTCTGCAGTTCTGTCCCATGACCAGGACATCCTGAAGAAAGAAAGGAAGGAAAGGAAAGAGAGAATAGAAGAGAAAAAGAGAGAGAAAAAGAGAGAGAAAGAGAGAGAAAGAGAGAAAAAGAGCCAACTGGTCTGTGGAAGGGTCCTTGCTGAAGTTCTGGAAAAACAATCTTTCTTCTCTTCTGGAGGAAAAGGCAGTGCTCAGAGCATGTGGTAGAGGTGCCACACAAGAACAGGAGATGAGTGGGGGCATCTGGCAGCAGTGTGTGACACGAGCACACAAATCCAGGGGCTACCAAGTCAGCAGCACCACCAGCAGTGAACTCCATTACCATCCTTCCCCTACACCTTCCCAAAGCCCCTCAGAGCATGAGATCCTTTGCACAGGGAGAGCAAAATCCCAACCAGCCTTTGCTCATATTTCCTGAGGGCTGCTAAAACCATGTGCTAATCCTGTCAAAGCTCTCTCTCTGCATCCCCTGCCAGGGGTGCACACATAAACTTGCCTCATGTGAACAGCCACCACAGCACACAGAGGAACGGGCTATTTTAGTACAGCTCTGCTTTCAGGTTACCCTGCTGGGTCATGTTACACATCCAGTCACAACATACTGAAATACAATACCACACCAGAACCGATATGTGACAAATTCTCCTCCAACCACACCAGTGCCTTACCCCTGTCCTGATCTGTTGCCCTGATTTTCAAAAGCCTTTTGATATTTACATATTTGGAGTCAGAATTCCCACACTTTCTACCAAAACACTATGTGTTTTTCACATTCCTTCTTAGAGGAAAGATGAATTGACAGACTGTTCAACTAGCCAATGTGATTTGGAGGAGATGTGTTATCCTCCAATCCACTCTCATTTTAGAGAGTCTATAAAATGTAGAAACTGTAAATAAAGCTCTCCCTTTTTGCCTTGGGTGACTGAGTGTGTCCAGTGTCCTCCTTCCGTGTCACAGCGTGACACTGATCCAAAGTACAGCACTGCAGAGCTCCTGCCAATCAGGCACAGACACAGCCACACAGGCACAACATGAGTTCAAGCACAGGATGGCACTTCAGAAGCTGGGAAGGAGGGAGAGATAAAAAATATATTCTCTTGTTTATTTCACATGGGTGTTTTGTTCAGTTATGAGGAATACCTTCATAAAAATACACCAAGGACCAAGGACCTGCCAAGAAGGGCAGCTACAGTGCTGCAGGAAGAAGAAAGGAGAGGAGCAGCACCTCCTTACCCCACACTCCACAGCTACTTCTACATTAGAAGCTTTATCAAATCTGCTTTGCAACACCTATTGCTTTAAAATGGAATAAAGGCAAGTGGTGCAAGAGGTAGGGAGGATAACATTATGTTCCAATGACAGGGACAGAGGCAGCAAATGAAAAAACTTCATTATTGGGAGTCAACAGATTTCGTCTGAAATCCTGGTTCCATGCATGAGGTCACTGGAATTCCTCAAGTTGCCATTGACTGCTGTGTAGATACAGGGCAGGCAAACCTTGTGCCTCAGTTTCCAAATCTGCAAAGGCAGAAATATGAGCACTTCCCCTGCTTCAGCAAGGCTTGTTGAGGCTTTGAGGTTTGCAGTGTATTGCAAGATCAAAGGATCAGAAGAGCATTACATATTCAGTACAGGTCCATGCACTATTTGAAGGTCTGGAGGCAAGGCAGGTTGCTTAGCTTGCAAAGGAAAGCAGGAAACCAGAGATTTCACAAGCCCTTTTATTGTAATTACTAGGGATTGAATTGGTCCTCTGTGTGATGGGCACACTGGGCTGGCATCTCCCAAAGAACACTTACCTCAGAGGTACCTTCAGGATTTGCCCTAAGAGTACCCTGGAAGTGAAGACAGAGATAAGACTTCTCTTTGTGAAAACACAAGTTTTTCTTAAGTTTGAGAGTCACTTTCAACAATTTTTCTCTTGCAAACTTCTCTATTTCACCCTTCTATTTATTGGGAAACACAATATAAATCCTGGCATTCCCAACACTGTCACAAGTTGTGGTACCCTGAAAGGTCTCATATTTCTGCAGAAGCAATAACTCTTCTGCTTGTCACTGTAAGCCAAGGTCTTTCTTACAGCACACATAAGCACAGAAGAAAATTAATGTATTCCAGGAAAGCAGAAGGATGAATTCACAATTACAAGTGGAAATTGGTGCTTTTGTAAACACACACAGACAAAAATTTATGACACAGATCTCTTTTTCTTGCTACCATGAAAGGTCAATTCAGTCAGATAACTTGTCTGGCGACCTGTGGTGGCACATGGTCCTCCCTTTCATGCCTTCACAAACTCGTGCTGCTGCCAGTACATCCACAGCAGGTGGGCTTGGTCCTCCCTGAGGTTTCTTGAGGCCACACATTCCCAAGCTCTGGCCCTCAATAAAAGAAGGGGCTTGCTGCTCACCATAATTTCAGGATTTCCACAGTTCCTAACTCGTCTATCTCAAGTACTCATAGTGCACACACCTAAAACCAAGTCTCCTGTTGTTAATTCTTCCTACCCACCGCACGACAGACAATGAATACAAGAGTCAGTACCGACATTCCCGCAGACAAGCACACGTGTCCATTTGAGGTGCTCCACCTGTCACACCTCTCCCTTTTTAAATCAAATTATCTTAAAATGTTTAAAAATAAAATGTTTGCTAAAGATTAAATGTTGATCCAATGCTCAACAAAACCAGTGGGAGTCTTTCCACTGACTTCAGTCAGCATCACAGGATAGGGCACTGAGTGCCTCATGCAGCTCTGAAGGCACACAGGTCACACAGGATTCAGTCTGAGCTCTTGACGCTTGGCAGGCTCAGACCTCACCTTGCTAATGCAAGCAACAGGACAAAATGGAAGCAAAAACCAGTACAGATGGGTTTTTATAATTTACCCAGGCCCCTGATTTAGGGCTGAGACACACACAGAAAAAAATATAAAAGATGCAGAAAATGCAGTGAAATAAAAATGCAAAACTGCCAGGGAAGGTTGGGTTTGGTGCTTCAGAAGATACAACTGGAGTGTGGAAACCTATGAAACCTGGAATGGTGGAAATGACTAAAACTTTTATGAGTACTGCAAGAATACAAAGCCTTACATGAGAAAATAAAAAGCCTTAGAAAAGTAGTTAAACAAAATCCCATGCTAATGCTGGCATTAACTGAGAGCCTCATTACAGAAACAAAGCTTGGGAGCAGACAACACCAATTCTGGGCTTTACTCAACAGCAAGGACAGACAAGATTTCATAAAAGAAGCTTCTCAGCTGGTGCAGATGGCAAATAAGCTTTTTGGGAATTATGCCAAACACAACAGGAATGACAATGAAACCAGATCTGACAGAACCAGGAACAAGTTCACATGAATACTGCCTGCAAATTTGACAACAGGACTGAAGAGCAGAACCTTCCAACCCACACACACATAAAACCCACGGGTAGCTCTACACCCCACAACCTGAGCTGGTCATCTCCTGGCTGGAATGATATTGGAAGGCTCCACCAATGAGGGACTCAAAGTGGAACAAACCTCATGATGTCTTAATCTGCTACCTCAGTCAAGTAGAAAGAGGCATTAAAAAGCTCAGTGACTACAAACTTAAGAAGTTTTGAGACATGAAATAACAGGGAAGCTCTTCACACTAATTAACAACTGTATATGCAAGCTGTGGGACATGGTTGCTGGGGCCTCACATGAAATCTTGAAAGCTGAAGTACTCCAAGGGTCCTGTGCATACTTGTAATATTATAAATTAATTTCCTTCTAACTCTATGAGGTCCTTTTCTCTAAAATAAGCTTAACTTGAGACTAGGTGGTGTTCTCAGAGGCACGTTCCAGTTCAGCCACATCTTAATGGCTGTAAGGCAGAAAACACTGAACTGCCACGGGCTGTAACATGCAGGTGTTCAGGCAGAAGAATCACAGGGGTCCCTACAGGCCTTGAAATCAGTGAACTGTGCAGAGGGCAATTAAACACTCTCACAATTGGAGATGACTTTGGCTTCCTTTGCTGAAAGCCTCGGTGTGCAGCTGGGCACTTCTTCCTCAGTTTTGCTTGGCAACCCTGAGCATGAAGACAGAATAGAATCTGATGCATGTGTGCATACATATACATATACATATACATATACATATACATATACATATACATATACATACACACAGACACATATGACCCCTTTGTGTGACTCCATGGAGCAAACCAGAGAAGGGATCAGACTGATAAAGGATGAGAACCTTTCCTGGAGCATTTGCAGCTGGCACTGTAGCTCAGTGGCCGACCAACACCACACAAAGTGGAGAAGCTCAAGGCCGAGTTTCAGCTTCCTGACCAAATAACAGCTGAAGAGAAACCACAGCTCAAGTAAATTGAGGTGCAGAACTCAGGGAGCTCAAAGGCTTGGGGAGTTTTCTGCATCCCTTCTGTTAGGCTGCTACTGGTAATTCTAATTCTAAGTAATTCTACTAACTGACTTAGTTGAGGCAGTGGTTCAAACCAGAACATGTCCATACTCTGAGTGACCAAAGAAAGGAAGCTTTGCTCAGTAACCTCTACAAAACTATTCTCCCCATTTGGGAAAACAACTTATTCCCAAAAGTACTCAGAAACATGTCTAAATTACACTGGCTTTACATGCCACCCTGTATAATGAGGTATAAGCACAGACTTCCCTTGTGCTGGGTATTTGAAGGTATACTGAGGAACCAAGGAGAAGAGGAATACACTTGTCCTCCTGCCAGGTCTTTTAAGAAACACCAAAAAACCCCCTCAGACATCATTAAATAGTAATATCATGCTGTGAACATAAACAAAAAAAAGTGCACTAATTGGAGACTATGGAGATTTACAAAAGTATATACTGAAATGAGGGACAAAAAGGACACTGATAGTCTAACGAGTACAAGGAAATGTAATACTGCATCTGTACAGCATCTTCCAATCTAACATTCAGTGGGAAACTGGTATCCTCTCCTCCCAGAGAGAAACTGAGGCAAAGAATGGTTATATGGCTTGCAAAATGCTGTATCAGATCTGGGAAGGCTCCCTGCGAAGTGACTCAGTGATCTATGCCCCCACACACCAGCCAGAGGAATTGTTTCCAAGCCAACACCCAGGTCACTAAAGCACCCAGGGCCAGGGATGCTGCTGCTTGTCACAATCATGTGTCCAAGCCTTGCAGATACCTGGTTTAGTACAGAGGGTGACTATTTCTGATAAAAAGTTTAGAGCACAGCACAGCAAGCCCACACATCTGACAGATCCCAAAGTCTCCTCTCTATCAATTCAGACTTTATTTAAACACATTGTTTAAATACAATTTATCCCTCCTGATGCTGGGTTGAGAAGTTCAGTCTTTCAAGTACACTCTCTTACACTGAAATTTTCTTCTCTTTAGGAACAACTTGAAAACACGAGTGCACAATTACAGTGGTCAGATATCTTCATCCTATTATCATCAATGTGTGTTGCTTTTCACAAGACATCAGACTGACATGTCTGTGGGACTGTACCCACTACATCACAACAGCAGGGACCAGGTGAGCCTACACAATGTGAGAACATTGTGCCACATACATAATATACACAGCTTCAGTACATGGAGAGAAAGCTCCCAAAATTCCTGAGCCAAGAGAACAAAAAGCATAATTTATAGATCAGCTACGTATTTTATTTTTTATAACATTATGTACCTCTGTGACAAACAGCAATTTCCTAGAAATTCACAGCTCAGCTTCCAATAAATTTGTCCTCTGGACCATGTTATTTGCTGCTGTGACATCAGCACTCACTTCTCCTGCAGCTCCCTTGAGTGACAGCATAAAAATGCTGGTTACACTGATGGCACAAGATGCTCTGCCTGAGATAGAAAACCCTTTCATCAAACACACTTAGAGCTTATCTAGAGAAGGCATCATGAATTAAGGAGCTGCTCGCTCAGCTCTGGTCAGCAGATCAAGCAGTGCAGTCTGTCCCCACTCAGCAAAGCAAACACAAATCCTGAATGGCAGTAACATTCCCATGCCTCAAATGAACCATGCATTTAAGTGTTTTCCTGACTGAACCCGGACTGCAGCCTGAGGACCAACAGAGCACCTTCTGCCACCTCCCAGAATGTGGAAGAGTACCTGGCTCAGAAGAGCAAGTGGCTGTACTGATTTCTACAGCACTTTTCCTCTTGGGTAAGCATTGGCAAAATCCAGCTCAAGAGTACCATCTAGCCTTCCTCCAACATTTTACAGACACTAACCAGTGAGCTCAACATCACCAAATTAGGTGGCTATCAATTCTTGCACCTGTCCTACAATAGATTTAAAAGACCGAGGACCAAGGCACGTCAAACTCCACCACAGCATGAAGGGGTGCAAGAAATACATATTTTTTCTGCTGTGCCCACACAGCCCTTGTTCAGAAGGAAAACTCCCCTCTCTGCCCTTCTCCTGTGCTCTCTGTCACACTCATTTCTTCTGAACAGCCAGTGCCAGAGCTGAGCCAAAGGGACTGACTGACTCAGCAAAGGATGCCCAAGCCTTTGCTCAGTGTGGGAGACACCACTGTCACTCCCATGGCACTGCCTTGGGAAAGGGACAGCTTCCCACAGCCCTTTTTCCCATAATGATGGACTGGAGAATGTTTTTGTGCTCAGGAATAATCACAATATTATGTCACAGCCCACCCTCAGTATTTTATAAACCCCCAAAGCCACTGACTCATAAACACTCCAAGTGGTAGCCAGCCTCTCCAAAGGCCCACTGTGCCCACCAGTGACACAGCCACTTCCGAGCTGAAGCGGAACAACACACAACATCAAACATCAATATCTTAGAGTTTAGCCTAGGAAATAGAGGATATGAGCCCACTTTAGGAAATACAGGGCATAAATTACATTGGTGGGTACCTACAGCCCAAAGCACAGTTCTCCTACATAGCCTGGTAAGTGGGAAGGACAACGTAAAAGCTCCTCTGTTGTGCCCTAATTGCTGCATTGCACTGGCCAGAGGTAAGTCAAGCTGAGCCAGGTGCAGCTCCACTGCCTGTGTAAAAGCCTGGTCACAAAGCAAGGACAGAGAGACTTCTGGCCATGAGCTGGGAGGCCTCAGCAGTGCTGGTTGTGCCCTCAGGACTTGGTGGCTGTAACTTCTAATTGCTCAGGAAACCCTCCTTCAATGACAGTGTAAATACCCAGAGTTATCCAACCTGGAATTGTGCAAGACCTCTGGCCTGAAATTCCTTTTACTTGGAAGAAAAAAAAAAAAATCCAGATGATCTGAGTGAACAAGAAGAGACATGTTGCAAAGGCAATGCAGGAGATCTGGGATTTGTTCTTAGCTCCACCCAGCCCCAGTGATCATAATCCTTTGTTTGCCTTTTTTTTTCTATTTAGATTGTAAGTTCTTCAAGACAGAGACAGTCTCTTGGTATTTGTTTATACAGAGTTTATATATTAGTCCCAGGGATTACTGTAAGGAGAATAATCTTTAATGACCACAAATCACTGTGACCCCTGTTTTAGAAATCCTCTAACGTGTGTCAAATAGATGTTCAAAAAGAGGCTCCAAATTACAAGGTCTAAGATACCACAATAGCTCGCCATGCCAGTTGCTGTCCAGTAAATCCAGCTAGGAATCAAATCCCTGTATTCTTGGCTGTAACTTACTTTCTTGAGCAGAATGGCAAATGAGCCTTAGTGTGACTGGAAGCACCATGCCTTTCCTCCCACAGGTTCACACTTGACAGAGAATTAAGAGAAGTCACTTCTGTTTTTCCTACTGTAAAACCAAACCAACAAAAACCTAACAAATAAACAAAAAAAACCCCAACCAAAATTAAACAAAAAAACCCCTACCATCACAGAGAGGGAAATTCAACACTTCACAGGAACTTCGACTCTCTTGTAACTGGGAGCTTTAAAATAAAAGTAGGAAGTCCAAGGCAGGGTTGCTGACCTTAAAATTGTACCTGGGGCACAGGCAGGAAGACAGACAGGAGAGAAAGAAGGAAAGTGCCAGGAGTGGAAGGGACTCTGATTAAAGGTATTTGTTAAACACAGAGCTGCATCTTGAATTTTCTTCTAATTTCTAAGCAGCAGCATCAAGAGGGAGTACCAAGGGATGAGCAGCAAACCATCACTGAGCCCAGGCAAACCCATAACCCAGCATAAGCCTTACTGCCAGATTTGTTTCTCTGGGACTGCCTGCCTTCCTCCAATGACTGACCACAGCTCCTCCACCTTCACTAATGTGCTACAGTCACTTAAGCATGGTTCTAGAACTAAAATGCATCAGTAATCACCAAATGCCATAGTTTCAAGAGGTTTTTCTAACCAACAAAACCCTGCCTCAGGCAGTTTTGCATCCTGTATGTTCTCTATGTAATAAGTAGAATAAATAAATTCGTGTGGGATTAAGCTATTAATAAAAAGATACCCGAGAATGCCTCCAGGATTCCGAAGTTCCCAAACACACCTACAACTGTAACAACAAGACAAAGCCAGAAGATGGCCCGGCCATTAAGGGTGGACCCTCGCTTCACAGCTCCTCAAACACCAGATACCAATCTTGGTAGAGATCCTGGACGATCAAGATCACCCCTCCCAAGATGAATTCCGGAAAAACTATCAAGCAACCTTTTCATGCAGACAGGACTCTTTTAGAAACACAGCATACCTAGACTTTCAATAGACTTAGCCTTAAGGTAAAAAAACTGTATAAAACCCACGGGCTGAAACATAGCAGTGTGGCAGAGTTCGGAGGGTACTTTTGTACCGCCTCTCTGTCCACCCGGCATTCGATCGATGTTGTTTCTTTTTATTGTGGCTTTATTTCAGTGTTGAAATTGTGTTAAATAAATTTTGTTATTTTATTTTGAATTAGCCTCTGACCATTTATAACAGATTTGGTGCCGTGACTCGGATTCGAACCGAGGTTGCTGCGGAGGACTCCCTTTGCACGGGGAGCGCCCTGCCAGTTTTTCGGCGGCCCGGCAAAGCAAGAAACCCCTTCGCACCTATTGTATTACGAACCCAAAAATTAGATAAAAGTGCCACAATAAAAAGGGAGAAAGCCTAGATCCAGCAGAAAACCCGGGAAAAGACATAGGAGTCTTTTCGGAGCCGCGGCTACTTTTCACTCGTAAAATTTTTTTCTCCGTGCACGAAGATCTCCAAGCAAGAAAATAGCTGTAAGTAATGCTTGGTTGAGTGGGTGATTGAGTGGGTGAGCGAGACGTGGCCTTGCCACGATACAAGGGTAGATCTGTAAGCTCTTGTACCAAGTTTCCCGCAAAAGTTTTTTTCGGCTGGTGGGGAAGAGAATTGGGGAAAACTCGTTTGCTCATCAAAGCCCAGACTCGGGGAGTCTGGGGGAATCGATCACAAAGAAGCAAAAGGGGAAAGATACGTCCCTCTGGGTTTGGGGAACCGGTAAACCCTTTTGCTACGGGCTAGTAAAAGCCCAGGATGCAAACCGAAGACTTTTTCATCAGACGAACAGACCCCCGGTTCAGCTCACCAGACAGGGTAAGTAAGCCGAACGATTCGGGACCCGGTTTGCAATTTGTAACAGTCGGGGAGAAGATCCCTGCTCTTAGCCAGAGCTAAGGCTAAGAAAAGATTTAGTATTGCGATCCATTACCAAAAAGTAAAGTTTTTTGTTTTTTTTTTAAAAAAAAAATGGGGCAAAGAAAGAGTAAACATCAGAAAGAATCAGAGAAAAAGCATGCTCTCAGAAAAGGAAAAGGTACCTTCGAAATCCCACCAGAAAGTCCACTGAGATAAATCTTAGAGCACTAGAGAGAGTGTCCCATTTTGAAAAGTAAGTCCAAGAAAAACTAATTTATTATTGTACCGAAGTTAGAGAGAGTGAAGAGCCCGCTGCCAGCCGCTGCCAGCCGCTGCTGCGTGCCGAGAGCCAAACCGCGGGGTGCGGGGCCGCCGTCCAGAGCACGCTAGCAGAGAGGGGGGCCGCCCTCTGCGCCCGTGCTGCGCCTCCCCCACCCGTGCGCCCCGTCTAGCGCCGCATCCATCCCACTGCTTCCCGCGGCCGGCACCGCCACCTCCATAGCATCCTTGTGTCCAGCAGAGGATTGTCCTCCTGCTTGCCTTCTCTGTCTCTCTCTGACCCCTTTTCCCAATCCTGCTTCTAGCCCCCCTTCCCCCAAAGAGCCATCCTCTTCCCATTCTCAGTTCCCCCGAGGTGAGAACAGAAACCGAAGAGAAGAAGGGGGGGGAGAGATTCATATGCAAATGCAGTAGTTCCAGCTTCTCAACCACACCCTGCTAAACCATTTCCACCAGATACTACCGTAGCAACTGCAGAGTCACTCCATCCCGAAGTGTCTAACAGTTTTAGCTACCCTGTTAACTTTTAAAGTTATAAACATAAACAAGTTGTGAATTCTATTCCATGATTCTCTCTCCTATTGTTCAGAGAGCAAGATAAAGAGTAGAACTTGCCGAATGAGCACAGATAAGCTTGAAGCTGCTGTTGCCTTTCTGCTACCCCATATCCCTGTTCGTCGTCCCTGCCCCCGTTCCTATTTCAAAAGTAGGTCGTTAGCAGCAAA
Organism: Acrocephalus scirpaceus scirpaceus; assembly: GCA_910950805.1. Classification (NCBI taxonomy): domain Eukaryota; kingdom Metazoa; phylum Chordata; class Aves; order Passeriformes; family Sylviidae; genus Acrocephalus; species Acrocephalus scirpaceus. The sequence goes on from OU383789.1 coordinate 8,612,575, forward strand.
CCACACAGCGCAGAGTAGCCCAGGATGTCTGCAGTCTCTCTGGCTCCCTGCGACCCCCCCCAGTTCCCAGTTCCTATCCACTAGTCCTGACCAGAAAGAGCTCGCTAGCTAAGACGCCTAACCCAAAATCCTCTATCCTTTATACCTTTTTATGCAATACCTTATCTTCTTTCCACTTCCCTCCAATCCCCATAGAATAGTCTTTACAATTAAATGTTTTATGTTGTTTCCTCTAATTGCAGATTGTCCCGTTTTCAGTTTTAAGAGTTTTGCCTGTCACGAAGATAAATCCTACAAGAGGCAATTTTCAAACTGTCTCTTAAGAGCGTGTGTTCCAGTAGCATTAGGCTACTAAAACAAGAAAACGCTGTTGAGTTTATGCTGTCCTTAGTTAGGCTTACCAAGAGTGACTGACAACCCTGTTAGGATAGTGCCTAAGAAAGTATGAACAGTTTTTAGTTTTTTTAGTTGTAGCCGATGTTCCCTAACAAAGTAGTAGCAGAAGCTACAAGTTTTATTTTATTTTACAGCGAGGGCTAAAACCTAAACTAGGGGTGAAAGCCATAGCTGAGAAAAAGCCAGTTGGGGAGAAAAAGAAGATGCTGCCACTGAGCTCAGATCCAGGAAGATGAAGATCTGAAGCCGCAGGGCTCGAGAAAAGCCAGCGCTGCAAGCCTAAACCAGAGGCTGTAGTAGTCTAGAAAGCCAGTTAGAGTATGTTAAGTGCTTTGAGCCAGTCACGTCGACAAGGCTAACCCCAAAACTTCTATGTGAGCTTAGTGCCAAGAGCCGAGAGCTTAAAAGCCACTAAGTTGGCTGCAGAAATGCACTCAAAGTGCCCCTAAATACCCATTAGCTTACAAAGCAAAGAATCTAAATAGCTTAGCTGTGAGAAGACCTCAGAGTCCTTAAAGCACTAGCCCATGTTTAGTTTCATAAACAGCTTCATTTTAAGTACCTATTATGCGTTTCATTATTCATTTTAAAATCTGCAATATTGACCCACTTACCCCATTTGTTATAATTGTTTGTTTTGTTAAGTCACAATTACATATGTCAGTTGTTTGAATCAATTCCTGTTACATTTTGCTTCTTGTCAACCCTATTTGTTGTTTTCTTAGTCCTGCCCTGTGTCATGTAGACATCTCCCTCAGCAAGATAATTCTCTTTTGTTGACATGAGTATAAAAGCACTAACAATGCCCTAGTAGTTAGAAGAGTTCAGATATGCCTTAGCCTTAAACTGCTCTGAGAGATGTTTCAAATTTTTAAACAGTTTTTAAGTAATTATTTTCAGCAGTAGATTGATGCTTCCTATTTTTTCACTAATTACTAATATTGTTCTTACTTTGTGTTATGCAAGAATTGATGCTAAAGATCCCCCCTTTAAAATACATGATTTGTCTAATTGTGCTAAGCTTTAACTAGTTGCCTATCACCCATTCAAAAGAATCCCAGTAGATTTCACTGATTTACCTAAGATACAGCAATTAAGACAGCAGAAAAAGAGTGGACCCACGCTTCGAGAGTGAAGAAAGTAGACTCACAATACACTACTCAGAAATGGAGAGTGACCTCATCACCTAGAGAGCTGAAAGTCAGGTTGCAACAACACCGATAGATGAGGGGGATCAGATAAAGTGTGAAAGACCAGATTGTGAATGTTTTCCCTTTGTTCACTTCAAGTGTGTATATTGTAAATTGATTTGAGTTGTTCACTGTAGAGGGGGGCGTAAGCCAAAAAGATTATGTACCAACTGTTTAGAAAAAGAACAAGAAGAGACTAGCTATTTCTTAGTAATTGCCACTAACTTGAGTCTGCTAGAGTTAGATTCTCCAGAATAGTATTATATATATGAAAAGAGGACAAAAAGGCAATTAGACGCTAAAGTTGAAGTGCTCAAAGTCGAGTGCAGAAAGACAATCAAAGTACCTTGCTAGTCCAATACAATCAAGTTGTCCCGGTGGAGTGCCTTTAAAAGAAGGTTTGCAGTTCAGACTAACAGGACTCCAGAAACATATGCCTGCTGCCGAGAAGATAGATTACCCCGCCACGGGCTGCAACCCCGTGGGCGAAGAGAAAGGCAGAGGCATGTTGTGATGGAAAGTCCTCGTAGTCCTGAGCCGAGAGACAGGGGGACCCCCCCCCAAGAGCCCACAGAGGCTGACCCTCAGAAAGAGATGTGAACTATAGTTAAACATAGCACCAGAGAGAACCTGAAGTATCAAGAGCATTATGATTGTCCCAAAGATAAGGGAAAAGAGTATTATTTCTTTTATGACACTCAATACTAAATTTTGTAGATCAGAAAAAAGGGTAGAATGCCACGACTCAAAGGCAATTACTAAGGAAGAGCAATCCAACACACACGAATTTATTTGGGTAAATAAAAAGGTGGGGGACTGTAATAAGTAGAATAAATAAATTCGTGTGGGATTAAGCTATTAATAAAAAGATACCCGAGAATGCCTCCAGGATTCCGAAGTTCCCAAACACACCTACAACTGTAACAACAAGACAAAGCCAGAAGATGGCCCGGCCATTAAGGGTAGACCCTCGCTTCACAGCTCCTCAAACACCAGATACCAATCTTGGTAGAGATCCTGGACGATCAAGATCACCCCTCCCAAGATGAATTCCAGAAAAACTATCAAGCAACCTTTTCATGCAGACAGGACTCTTTTAGAAACACAGCATACCTAGACTTTCAATAGACTTAGCCTTAAGGTAAAAAAACTGTATAAAACCCACGGGCTGAAACATAGCAGTGTGGCAGAGTTCGGAGGGTACTTTTGTACCGCCTCTCTGTCCACCCGGCATTCGATCGATGTTGTTTCTTTTTATTGTGGCTTTATTTCAGTGTTGAAATTGTGTTAAATAAATTTTGTTATTTTATTTTGAATTAGCCTCTGACCATTTATAACATCTAGAAGTGGCTTTGTGAACACTGCAAGCTTTTTTTAAAGGAAGTTTGGTTCCCTGCAGTCATTACCTGTCTTCTCTTTAGCACCTACCCCTTCCAGGGGACTAGAGTCCAATCCAAACAGAGCGGTGCAGAGATTAGAGCAGATGAGATACAGGTTTGCTGTGTGCAGACTGCAGATCCAGGGTCTGTTTAGAAAAATGACTCTGGTTTACTTCACATGTCTATCCCTATTGCACTTCTTCCAGCTGTGCAATGCTTTTTAACATGCTTTAGGTAAAATTGATTGTTCCTAATATTCATTCAGCCTTGTATAATGAAGCTCATTTTGGTCGTGAAGTCAGTCCCGTTCAAGTAAAGTGCTTGTTTGCATTTAAGATCTTACAGGATGTTAAGATGAATCAAGGTGCTTAGGGCTGTCAAGTTGAAAGCTTAGTATCCTCAAATTGCTGTCCAGGTTACTTCAAAATATTTATGTAATGTACCTTTCTTTCCTGGCAAATTACCATTAATGGGAAAGGAGCTTAGAATTACCTGCCAGAAGCACCAAAGTCCCTTTAATGGTAACAATTATTCATTCTAACTTTTTTTATATACGATTTTTCTTGTAGTATCTTCAAAATACTTGCAGTTCTAGCAAATGTTTTACGTTAATCTAAACTCTGATTCTATCTCACTCATTTTTCTCAAAACTGCTGCCTTGAGTAACCAGGCAAAGCAATAGATAAACACTGATTTCATTCTTCTGATTTGCATTTGATGCAAAAAATCCGCTTGCTATTTTTATAAAGGCTGAATCTGCTTCAGTTGGAAAGCAGACTATTAAGGTATCAATTCAAGACCTATTGAAGCTAGAAGAAAATATTCAAAACACTGCTCTTCAAAGGAGTTAATAAGTAACAGTGGCTATTTTCATATGGAGTTATTCAATTTTAGACAATTATCATAGTCATAGAAGTCAACATGCTTTCTCTTAGCTGCATAAAACACTCAAGAACATGTTTACTCAGAGTTCATTTTTTTAAAAAAATAACGTCCATTTGAAGAAAATAGTGGATTTTCAGTGAAATACTGAAGTGTTGCAGCCTCGGAGGCTGTGAGGCCTCCCTGGCGGTCAGTGGCCTGAGATAAGGAAATGCAAGTCACAATGAGTGGCCAAAAAGAAACCCCTTGGAGCCCCCGGACCTCTCTTATCTCTCTGTAAGACTTACCCAACTCTCCCATTGGTCCACTTTTCAAAACCCCTCTACCCTATATAAACCCCAAATACTGCCCTGTTAAGCCAGAAGAGCTGTCACTGCAACCCTTCGAAGAGGATGCCGAAATAAAGAACATCATCTGAGGAACTGCATACGGCCTTCTCCTCTCTCTCCCTGTGTCTGCCAGGGCACTTAGCAAGCAAGAGCTGATATTCACTGCTAAAGAGCTGATACACTGCTAAGAGCTGAATTCACTGATATTGCTTGCTAAGTTTGCCTGAGACTGGATACCTTGTCTGAGCTTCGGGTCGGGTGATTCCTAACGGTGTCATTCTGTCCGGGACTTGTGGCCAGGATCAGACCCTCCAAAGAGGTAATCAAAAAAGCCTCAATAACACTGAAGAACAAAATATTTCCATGCTTAAATACCTCCATGCCTCACATGGATCCCCTTGCTAAGAGTAAAAGTCTCCAAACAAAGCTCATTTAAGAGAACTGCAGAAAACTTGGGAACCAAAATCATAACAGAGAGGAAGGGTAGTTTGGGAGTGTGCCAACAGGCAAGACATTCCTGAGATCTAGGTGAATTCCCCGATACTGTTGCAGAATTCCTGCTTGAGCTTGGGTGAGCTGCTCACCCTGCACAGTTCCCACTGGGAACACCGACCTACCATGACTTCTCCCCACTCCAGCCCTCTTCTTTGGAGTGAAGAAAGACTCCCTCAAAACACATTAGCATAGTGCTTCTTAGCACAAAACAGCTTCATTTTGGAGGGGGAAGTTGGCCACCACCATAATTCAAGCAGCTGCTGAGCACAGTGCAAGTCCTAGCCCTGGTGTGAGTGGTGCCACATAGCCAGGAAACAGCCACAGTTCTGTCATGTTATCAACCCAAACCAGTTCAACTTTTTTTTTCCCCTGATGTCCCCTAGGCAATTTCAGCAATGCACACTAGCTCATACTGTGGTCACAGAGTAATTTTACCAGAAGCAGTGAGGGAACCCCAGTTCTGCTGGACCATCAACCCCACCCCAGAATGGCACCATGGTAGGTGCTCCCTGAGGGACTGGGACCAAGGTAAGGAAACATCATCTCCTGCAGGAGTTCAGCAGGTGGCACTTGGGTGATGATGAAGCCTCCTCTGCAATGGAAAGCTTTTAACATTGGTAGGTCTCAATATCAAGATTGATGAAGCTACAAATCAAATTACTGATCTTTTAATATTCTATCTGAGCAATAGGCTGAGGCTCTTTTTCATTCAGCCCAAAACAGGAGGGAAAAGCTGCCTGTAAGACACTTGCCCTTGCTGAGCTGGAGAATATTTCAGAGAAGATGGAGACCCAGAAGAATAAACTATGGACACTGAAGGGCTGCATGAGAGAAATATGGGATATCCAATTGTACGCTAAGTTCCAGGGACAGAACAAGCTCCTTCACACCTGAATATGAAAGTTAGTATAATGTCCTCTAGGATCAGAAGAAATGTGAAGGTAGAAGATAAGATAGAGTTTTTAGGGAAAACACCAAGCACTGCAAATACACAAGCACACTGTAAATACTGAGGCACTCAGCCGCTCAGTACATCTTTATTTTCTTCCTTAAGCCAACTGCAGTGAGCAGCAGGACACTGAGATGATACTTTCATACAAGAACAAAACCAAACCAACAAAAAAATTGCAGCCCTCCCAGGAACCACTGCCTGTTTATGAAAAAACAAACCATTAAAGCTCTTGGGGAAATGGAATACTCTGGTTCCACCAATAGTGAGCAGGTAAGTAGAAGTGAGATGTAAAAGCTATGTAGGATGCTGCAACAGAGCTGAAGCTCCTTCAGAGTTGAGTGCAAGTACTTACCTTCCCAGTTATGGTTTCAAATCAATCTCACATGCCCTATATTTACCTGTACTTGTGCTCTGGCCTCTCAGACTGCAGCATAGAAAGAATTTTTCTTTTTTTTGTAAAGGGATGTCTAGACAGTTGTCTTCACATCAGACAAAAAGCGATCACACAGGAAATTCAAAGGAAAATTGATGTGGGCTGCTACAAAATAGAGGTATTCAGGATGAGGATGGCAGTTCTGTTCCCTGACAAGGTTCTCAATGTGGGGTGAGTGGCCCACCTGCAAATGCCAACCAGCTTTCACCATCCCAGCTTTGCTCCCAGGATGAAGAAATTCAAAGGAATCAAAGGAATCCTTCAATTTTCATCTCAGCTCCTCTGAAACCAATGAAAGCTGCCCCATGTAAACCACTGCTGCATCGCTGGGTGTGACACTGAGCATCAAAATCACCCACACAGGACTCAGATCAGCACTAAAAGAGAAAATCCAATGGGAGTAAGTGTAATTCCCATCAATTCATAGCAAATGAGTGAAAACAGACATTAAATTGAGTTTCTGCTCCTTCTCTCTATTAAACACACTTTAAAAAATAGATCTTTGAATCATCTCGTGATTCATCACAGCATAACATGATGTATTGAGTGACCTATCTGGTTACATGGGCAGGTGATACATGAGTGGAGCAAAGTTTCAAGATCAAGAAAGAATTTGGCAGTGTCAATACAGCAGGTGTGAGCCTGATTCATTAATTTTCATAGTAACTATGACTCTATGTGAACCTAAAGAGAGTTCTCTTTAAATTCTTTAAATTTAAATTTTAATTCTCTTTCTAAAGAGAATTTAGAAGTATTTTAAATTTTTTTGGAGCCACACCAACTGAACAAGAAGAGCTTTGATATATAAATGTTCCAATTTTTCTTTTTCTTCCTCAGGCTGTATTACAATCAGGATGGACAAAACCCTAAGTCTAGTTCATCAAAAATTGTCAAAATTGCAGTGGATTTTGAAACTTTTTGAACAAAAATCCATCCGTAGTATGAAATGGATGGATTTTTCATTTTTTCTTTGCTCCTTTTAAATTTAAACAATATGTAAAAATGTACATCATATTTCCCTACAAAGGCAAAAATCCTTTGACAAAAATTTAATTGAAAAATTAAATTACAGTAAAAAAAAAAAGTAAAGCATGCCGTTCAGAAGCAAAATGAATTTTAGTAATGTTTAAATTTTAGATAAAAGATCATTTCTCAGTTAAAATTTTCCCCCAGAAAAACCCAACTCTTTCTTTTTGCTTGTTATGCTTTCAAAATTCTAAAACCCACTTAGGAAACAAGAGAGGAAAGAATGAAGGAGAAAGAGGTTCAGACAAGAAATTTACCCACCCCCCTTCAAAAGCTCTATCAATGTACATCAAGTTCTCAGGCCAATGTAATTTATAGTGTTGGTCTTAGAGATACAAAACTTATATTTAAACATAACCTTAGCTAATGACAGAGAACTTGCAATTAATAATTATATGCTTAAATCCCACAAGAAAGTTTTATTGTTCAATTTGGTTTAATATGACCATTTTAAGGCAAAAAGGATTACTGAATTGCTGCTGTCACCCAAATAACAATATTTTAAGAGACTCTAGGAATAACTCTTCCAGAAGCAATTGCTTCATCTTCCATAAAAAGTCATGCAAGGCATTCAGTAAGACAGTATTCCTATCAGAGCAGCTGAAACTCTCAGGGCAAACATGAAAAGAGGATTCCTCATGAAGCTTTTAATGGTCCCATAACATTTTTTTCCTGCCCCTTTTCTTGGTTTTCAAATAATATATATTATTTTTTACTGCCAATAAAGTTTACTGGTATTTTCAAGCGCAATGGTCACTCATGGTGGAAATCAGAGCAGGGATTAAGGAGGATGCTATTTTTATAGTTCTTTTGGCAGAAATTGCTTCTCCTCCATGCAAGGAAGTGAGCTGTGGCTGACATGTACTCCTGCAACAGGTAAAACATGGCTACAGGAGACAAAACCAGAAAGCCTGGAGGAAGGGCTTAGGCTTGGGGGCTGTTTTGTATTTACCACAGTGTGCCAAACAGGGCGAAATTCATCCTTTTAACAAGAAACAAGAAAAAAATTAAGTACGCATCATGCACGCCTTGTTTGGAGTGCTGAAATGGGAGCTGAGTGGCAGGACAGCTTCAGTTTCATCTGACTTGAGTAAAATCCAATTAAAAGAATTGCAAAATCTGACTGGCAGGCAGAAAATCCTCATTTCCTTGCAGCGACTCTGAGAGGGGCAGGCAGGGCAGCAACCACTCACACATCTCCATTTCAGGGGTGCCAGTTACCACATTCGAAAAGTAAACTTGAAAGGATTTCTGTTGGAAATGACCACGCTTGTCTCCAACTAAGCAGCGACGTGATCATACCTGTGCTCCCTGTAGCTTTGGCATTTTCCTCTGTCATATATTTGCCGAACTTCCTCAGTCTTGTGCAACTGTTCCCATTCCCCAGCTACAGCAGGGCACTGTCTTAGCAGCAGCAACAACAAAAGAGACAAAACCCATCCAATTATCTCAGGAGAAGTATTAAACGATCTAGTGTTTAACACATTTGAAATGTAAAGATCTGAACTACAAAATATGGGGTGCATAAGCCAAGGAAGCACCCTCAGGCGTGGAGGGAAGGGCCTGGCAGCCGCGTACGAGCCGCCAACCGCGGCTGTGCCGTGGGACAGAGCCCAGGCCGAACCCTCCGGCCGGCGGGGCCCCGGTTCCCTCGGCAGGAGTTAATGCTCACCGTGTGTCTGGGCACAGGGGCAGCCTTGGTCAACACTGGGAGGCAGAGAGGAGCTGGGGTCGGAAATAAGTGGAATTCCTGAGCCGGCTGGAAAGGCTGGCGGCAGCGATCCCCCAGACTACGTGGAAGCAGGCGTGTTGCTTTGTTTACCTCAAGCTTTATTTTTTAAAGCACCATGACAGCTCTGAGACTCGCTCTGTCTCAGACTAATCTATTTTCCCCTCAACACCTTGCAGCGAGCCGTCCGCCAGCTTCCCGTCCAGGCTGGGGTCAGCAGCTTCCGCGGGGACGAGCGGCTGCTGAGCGCTGGATGAGGGAGCAGCGGGATCAGCACAATCTGACCCTCTGGCATTCCCTCCGTGCTCAGGAGCTCCGCACACCTCGGCCTTCGTGCTCGGCAGTTCCAAAACCCACAGCGTGCTCCTCCAGGGAGTCCCACCTCATCTACGTACAAGGCAGCAAGGCCTTGAGGAACCAGAGCAATTGAACTGAAATACTGCTTTATTAACGGCATTTCTGCAGGACTCTGTGCAAAATAAACTCAGAGGCACGATAATGATAATCCCTTTAAGCAAAAAGGATTTGTGAGCCCTGTGTTCGGCTGGGTTTCTTTCACCAACATTTTATCAATATTTCTAACACTAGAGGTGAAAAAAGTCATGAGTCAGACTTCTTAAAGATCAGAAATTTGTGAGCTTTTTCAACATCTCAATCCCCAAAGCTCCCTTGAAAATCACAAAGACAAGAAATTTGCTGGGGTTTTTACATGAAAGTTGAGTCTTATGCAACATCTTAACTCTAGGTGCTGGGACTTTCCTGCCTAACTAAGGCAGTACTCATGATAAGATCCTGAGAAGTGACCCTACAACTTTTGTAGAATAAACAATAATCAAATTAAATATTACTATAATTACAAATAGACATGGGTCTTCAAATCTCACAAAAAAATCCTTAACTTTTCCCAGTTTGTCTTCTTTTTAGATGGTAAACTTGCTTGAGCCAAATCTTTCCCTATTGTTTATACAGCACACGGGGATAGTGAACTTGCTGGGAAATTCTAGACATTGACATAAACCAAAAAATAACAGTGTGCAGGGAATTTCATTTTGGATCTCAAAATACAGGTGGAAATTCCCTAATGGGAACTATCAGACTTATTATGCACATCTAACTGTCTATTTTAGAGGAACTTCCTTTTTCTGGAGGTTTTGGACTTAGTTGAACACAACCAAGGCAAGATTGTTCCACTGCAAACAAATGGATCAAGCCTTTTGGGATTTTACAGACAACAAGGCTAGAAAAATGTGCTTGAAACAAAAGTGTTTATGGCTCTTCTTGCACAGATGACCCCCATTTCAGGAAAAAACATAAACAAAATGGGATCTAACTTGTGACAGGGACGTCTAACTATTAGCACAACACACAGTTAACAGCTCACATTGACAGTTTAACTAGAAAAATCCTAACATGTCCCAGTGATGGGTAGAAGGCAGACAGCAGGGCTTGCTAATTGGGTCATTCTATACTAGACATCTTTGAATGGTGGCTTGGGTTCTCTTAAAACTGCTGCCTAATGAAGTAATTCATGGTTAGTATCCTCCTGTCACTTCAAAAATAATTATTTCACATACAGTATTAACAAAATCTAAATTTACACTCACTAATTTTTTTCAATAGCCATGCAGACTTAAAGCAGTGACACTCCTAGGCAAGCGCCCTGCTCAAATTATACCAGAATGAAAGGCAGAAAAATAGAGCCAGCAGTTCCTGGCATCAACATCCTCTCTGCTACAATGGCCCCAAAGAGATGAGAGTAGAAATTGGCAACATTTAGGAGACAGGAAACCCCATGTCTGAAGTAAGGACCATGCCAGGTCCTCTTCCAAACTTCCTCAAGTCCTGAAGTAAGAGGAGCACAGACAATGCACTGGCACCACCAGTGACACCCAGGGAGAGTCCTTCCTCAAGCTCCTCTCAATGCCTGCATTTCAGCTGGGAGAATTCAGAGCATTTCCACCCCTCTCCAATATACATCTGTGTTTATTATTTTTTGCCTGCACAACTGACAATGAGCAACTCTGTTCACGTATTTTCTAAAAGAGAGAGCACAGTTTGTTTATGTGTCAGCTGTATGTGCCAGTCCTTAATATGTCTGGGGTTACAAGAAAATAAATGGACTTCCTATGTCATATTTAGATCCCCTTCCCATCCCTCACCAGTCCCCCAATGTGTTTGTCTCATTTTTGCCCTCACAGGGGATTTGCAGCACACACAACATTCCGCCCTCACTTCTATTCACTCTGATGCTCAGAGGGCATTTTTTAAAGTATAGGATATTTTTTCAAGGACTTGACCATTTATCATCCCAATGGAAAAAAGTTCTCAATGATTTCATGAGGATTGGCCCTTCATCAACACCTGAAACAGCTTTTAGAGGCTGACCAGATTCTGCAACTTCAGTCGCTTCCTCACACAGAAGCAACAGAAGAATTTCATCAGATTTAAGGCCTACAGTGACTTTTATTCCTGGTAAAGGAACCAGTCTGATGGGAGCTAAAGGTCCCTGAGACATATTTATGAAACAGCTCAGATTTTTTTCCAAACATTCAATTTACAGACCTACAGCCGAAAGCCCGGCAGGAGTGCATTTTTACATAAAATGCAATAAATAAATGCCTAAAAATACTGGCCCTGGTTTGCACCACGCACTGCCCCACACATTGAGGCTCTTCTGCCTTTGTCAGGGACTAACCAGAGCTGAGGAGTGCAGGACCTGCCCCAGCCCTCCTGGCGCTCTCTGATGCTGTCTGGACCACTGTCAGAAATGCCTGTTGCACTGATATTCAGCTAAAGGAGAATTAAATGTCAGACATTCCGTTTTCTCATCCTTAAGGAATGGCTCTACAGGTGTGTCAGGCACATCCCTCTAGATTAAACTAGATTAAGCATTCAGATGTCCACTCTTCCTTTACACTAACACAAGCATTAAGTCCAGTATCAACCTCCAGGCTAACACCAACGTGAACATGGTAAAAGAAAAATGCTCTGAATCAGCTTTTGAAAGTTACTTACAAGAGCCAGGATCTGGGAGGAAGGAAATTCAGCAAGCAAAGTTAATAAAAACATGCCCAGACTGTCATCTTAATTAGCTTCAGCATGATATTTCATGTGGTTGAACAGCATGGGATGGTTTGGGAAGCTTAGCATCAAGTGCAGCAGGCATGCAGCGCCTCAGCAAGAAAGGGATGAAATCTCTTTCTGGTACACAGAAAACTTGCTGGGAAATGTTTTGTTTGCTGGGAAACAATATCTGGCCGCAGGATGAATGTGCTGCCCAGTTTTGGCTGGCAGAGGGGATTGAGGACATTACTCATTCCTGGCTGGCATGGGATGCAGTCCTTTCCGTTCATGGCCCAGCATGGGGCACTGGGGAGACACTAAGTGTGTCTCCCACCCTAAAAGGGCTTTAAAGTCTGGTGGGGTCTAATTAAAGTCTAATCCCACCGGGGGGTGGGATTAGAACACCTTGTAAATAGAAGGGGATCCACCTTGGGGCTCCCAGACTGGATCCCAGCCTCTGATATAGTATTGTACAGAGCAAGTGCCAGCATTTCCTCCTCCTTGGGCAGCTTTGCAAATCTTGATTCTTCTGCCCCAAAACTAACAGCCCCAAAGTGAAGCACTTTATGTGGAGTGGCAAATGGAACATCCTTTTAGACATAAAGGAATTCACTTTTTGATTGTCAAGCCAAAAAGTCATGTGTATGTACAAGGCATTACTGAAATACACAAATTAATTTAAAAGTCCTGAGCATTCAGACTAATAAATTGGCACTATTATCTCCCCTCTTGCAAATAGTATCAAATGATCTTTAACTGGTGAAAACCCTGATTTTGTAAATGTAAATGTCAACCAAGAGTCCAACCCAAAATTGCCCCCAGATTCCTGAGGACACTTCAGAGGATCAGCTTTAAAGATCACTGCAGGACTAAACCCTTCATCTTATAAACTGGCCCCATTTCCTGAATATATTCACAAGTGCTAAGCTCAAACTATTTGTCATCCCCACAGTAATTTGAAAAATATGTTAAGAGAACCATTATATTAAAATCAAGACTAAAATGGCTGAAAACTCTGAGCTGGGGGGAGAGGGGGAGGAAAGTTATCATTGAACAGAAACACTAAATCCCTGCTGCAGTAATTCAGAGCTCCGTTTATGCTTTTGCACCATCTGAGGATCCTGGCCCCATGGCCATTTCAAAGGAGGTCAAGGAACAAGTCTGAGAAGCTATGCACCAGTTTCCTAATAAGATTGCCTTGTCTCACATTTCTGCTGATTTCTTTCATACGTTCAAAGTTGTTACAGCAGCTCATAAAGAGAAAATAAAAATTAGACACCAGCCTTTGCCCTTGAGACCATCCCTGACCTCTGGTTTGCCATTTACATTTATTACAAAAGAGCCTGAAATGTTTTTGAGTCATGGAAAAGCATCTGATAGTTACAGAGGGTTTTGCACCAGTAATGCTCTGTTCACCGGGTCTCCTCAGACAGAATTTTGCAAGGATATTGAAACTCCCTCAGTTGCAGGCAATAAACACAACTATGCCAAAGTTGGGAGGAGGAGATGGAGGGGGATGGTTCCTTGCACACCACTGTTTTCTTATCCATCTGGAATTAGGAAAGCACGCCTGGAAAGAAAGAGCCAACAACTTTGGATAAGTCAGCCCAATTCCTCAGCTATGACATACTCCCTGCATGCACACGCGCGAGAGAATGCGAGTAACTCATTTGTCTGTATTCAGCCATTATTTAAAATAGAACAAATTAAAAGATTCACCATGGCAGTAGTAAAAGACTTTTTAAAGGATTTGCTAACAAGCCTGGTCTGGGCTGAGGCCCCTCCTGCAAGAAGCAAAGCAGTCCTGCCTCCAAAACCGGATTTAAGAGGACTTGAGAGTGTTCACATCTGGTAAAATCTGACCTCAGATCAGTGCTTCCCTACAGGCTTTTGTCTTTAATATCAATGGGAATCACACTGGAGACATAAGTGTGGTTAGTTGGTAGTCACAGCAACAAGAGAGCAAGACTGAGCTGCTGTAAAAATCATCCTCTACTGCTTCTCTCCTTTCTATAGTCAGTTTTCTTCATTTAGGTAGATATAATTTGTCCTTGCAGAATAGCTATAGCTTTCTTTTACTCTCCCACTCAAACTGCCCATTGCTACCACATGCTGCATTACAGCCTAGAGGAGAACGACAAACTATTTCCCAAGAGCATTTGTATATTCGTTCCAATTCAATTTAAATGTGAGCTTCATTATGACCTTGTTAGCACCCCCTCTCCTGTTTACTTTCCATTAGCATTCAGCCTGTCAAACTTTATTAGCACAAGTGACTATAGAAATCGTGAGCTGCTTGAATTCTCACAGTTTGAAACATATTTAGTGGGTGAAATTCAATCTGTCCAGTAGGCCAAGGGAGCGCTGCCATGCTCCAGCCTTCTGCTGACTTGCAAATTTTGGGAGTGTTCACAAGCAAAATGTGATGACAACAATAAGTCTCTCTGAGTAAGGGAAAAGAAAGGAGACACGTGACTGCCAGGAAGCACCCCCAGGTACACTCCTGCTCCACCACAGATGGGAGAAAAAGTCAATGGGAAGGATCTGATTCTCCTCTACCTCTATCACCCATTAGACAATTAGGGAGGAAGAACACCTCAAACACAATGATATTTTTAAAGAGATAAAAAAGCAGAGGGGGAAAAGTAAAATTAATTCTATGACTCATGGAGCTCTGCAAACCACCCAAGAGTTTCACATGCAGCCCACATCATCCCATCTGTCCCAAGAGGACACAACTTCTCGGGTGAACTCACTCTTCCCTTTAGTCTCAGCAAGATTTCTTGTCCTCAGAAGAATATTATAACATATGGTTAACTTTTTCACACAATACCTAGTTCCCAATCTCACACAAAAACTTCCACAATGTACGTCATTTTGACATGGATTTAAACATGATAAACAGTGTAATACAATCTCGAGCTGTTTGAACAATTCTGGTCATAAACTGCTTCACTGCACTGTCATCATGCTCGTTTCTGCAGTGAGCCTTTGTTCTCTTTGATTCCCTACATAGTTTCCCTTCCACTCCAAGATATTTTCAGAGAAAAATGCATAAATTCAAACTTCAAATCAACATTCCCTTGGGTTCCTTATGCAAAAAGAGAAGAATCTCAATTTTAATTTTTATTAAAATCAGAGATAGACAAAAAAAAAGTGGCTTCCTTTTTGGAATCTGGTCAGGCCATTCTGAAGTATTAGGCGTAACTTTTCCATGAATACTGGTAAAGAAGATTACAAGAGTGGAAGAAAACACAATCCAGAAAAATTAACCATTCCAATATTTCAGTTCAAAATATCCAGGTCAATATTTGGCTCATTTTTATTAAAGAAAATTATAAGATAAAAAAGCATCTAAATAAAATATCTTGTTTATTAATTTATCAATAACTGTCAGAAAAAATACTTTGGTTACAATCGTCATGATTTCTTTTTTCATTTTTTTTAGTGTAGCCTAGCAGACCAGAAAAAACCCCTTCCCTTTCTCTTTGCAGTTTTAGTAAAATAAACTCCACATCTAGCAGTGTTGATTAGAAGAGGTTAATACCCACTGGCAAGCTGTTTTCTAAGCTCCATTCCTGGAGGTTCCCTGTGCTGGTTGGACATGAAACCCTACCTGCCTCTGCTCTAGTGACATAGTCCTGGCAGAAAGCTCCTCTGCTCCAAATGCCCCTGGGATACTTGAAAATCCCGGAGAATGTATATTTTCCTACTGTTCTTCTATGATGGCCCAGGATACAGTGAAACACTGAAAGCTGAGCCCTATAAAGACAAGTCCTGAGTCTACCACTGGCTGCAGATGCAGGGGGTTTAATAAAAGCCTTTCCCATCAAGTTAAGCATTTCTTCAGCGCTCCAGCATAGCTGAGAATAAATTTAAATTCCTCCCTGCCAACCCAGGTGTGGAGGAATATATTTTAATAGCATAAGAAACAGAGAAAAGGGAAAGGATTATTTCACTTCATTAGTGTGCTTTAAAAAGGGGAGATCTAAGATAAAGATGAAGGGAAATTTAGGGCAGGCTTAGGAATGAGTTCCCAAGGGAAACCATGGAAGTCCCATCAAGTGAGATGTTTAAAATTAAACTGAATAAAGCACAAGAAAGTACATGGCACAAAACAACCCTGCATAGCAGGAGGATCAGCTGCATTAAGTGTCTGTTTTCACTCCTGGTTTTTGTTGCTTTCTCTCACTTGTATCCAAGCATCCCAGGAGCATTTGCTCCCCCACAGCATCACCCTCACTGCTCAGGCAGCCAGAGACAGCTCCAATGATCTTAACTAGTTTAGCTTCACGTTAAATTCCTATCTGTAAACACAGATGGACACATTATTATAGGCTCATTTGTGCTGAGTAATAACTTGCTCTGGGCTGGCTTGTAACTTTACACTTTGCGCCAAATGAAGACGATCACTGTCCCAGTGCTCAGCAGGGAAGAAGGAACTGGAGCCTCCCATCACTTGTGCCCTTTGATTTCCCTCTGGCACGAAGGCATCATCTTGGGAACAGCCAGCAGCTCCCTGGGACAAGGCTTTCAGAGCTCACGCTGCTGTAAGTCAGCAGAGGCTTGGTGGCATCCCCGATGGCAGGGCCAGCAGTGAAGAAACCACAAGCAGGTGCCTGTGTGGGTAACTTGTTCTTTTCACTGTGCAAACCTGGGGCAAAACTGGTGTAGTTCTGATTTGCAAATATGATGGGGCTATTCCTCGTGTAAGAGAAAGAATTACCAAAATCAAATAGGTCAAAAACCATGTTGGCTCATGCCAGAAAAGCAATTACTATAACTAAATACTGTTAACAGAGAGTAAGATAAAAAAATCACATGTAAAGGCTGGGGAGGAGAGGATTTGATTAAAGATGGCCTAACTGATTCAGCAGCAATTAAGGTTTCTCTCCAACTGGTGCAGTTCATTCCTGTCAGGAAGGAGGCACGGGGTCCAACTCTCTCCTCACTTGCACCAGCCCTACACTGGTGAAAGCCATCACCTCTACTCAGGCACCTCCTCCCAGCACGGGAAAGGAGCCGAATCCTGCCCAGAAAGGCCTGTGGCAATTGTACAGGATCAGATAAAACACCTCAGGAATGCAGCACTGAATGGAGCACTAGGTAATGCTTTCATTTCCAGCCTTGGCATACTCAGTCCCAGCTTTCATTTAGACTACACAGTGGTTGGAGAAAGAGTTTTAACATTAATTAGTTTAAAGGACAAGGATTACATTCGCATTTTAATAGTGTGGAAATGAATAATCTGAGCAGGGAGCAACAAACTGTGGGAAGGGCTGCTCCATGTTTTCTGTTTACCAGATGGAAATAACCCTGGTCTTTCTTACTAACTACCTCTCTGATTACCTGGCAGCAACTCGGCAGAAGCGAGGCTCCAGCGCTGCAGAGCACACAGATGCAGTGTGGGGGATCATTTGTACTGGGATAGCAACTGGGGGCCCCAGTTGAGCTCAGACCTGTCTGGGATGGATTTTGCCCCACCATACAATGCCATAAACGACTGCAGGAGAAGCAGACAGCACCTAATTCAGGAGATAGAGTGAAGCCATCTGCCACCTGCAAACTGTAGCTCCAGCAGCCCTTTCCCAGTACGGAACCCAGACCAGATTTGGGAAGTGCATCAGAGTACCAGCAGGAATCACACCATTTCCCAGGGCAACCTATCTCATACTGATGATTCTAAGAGTGCTTTAAAACTTGTTATTAATTCCCAATGCACCTGCTAGAGAATTAATATTTTTATCTCCCATTTATCAATATGTTAACTGAGGTCCAGTCAATAATATGTTGCAGTGATCAATGGCAGAGCCAGAAACAGAAGCCAAAATTCTGCTCCAGGGGGAGTTTGTTCATCAGATAAATAGGTGTTTGCACATTTGTTTTATACCTGCATAAACCAAGGGAGACAACATGCTTGCCTGAAGTTTAACAATGAATCACTGCAAAAGCCTGGAAAGACCCAAAAAATTCCTTGGGGAAAAAAAATGTTTTATCCTAACACATCTTTACTCAGAGTGCGTTATTGTTCATGAGTCATGTGCAGTGCAACATCCATCTCAAAGATGAACTGTAACAAGGCTCTGCCTTGGGGACCATCAGAGTTTTTTCATTTTTGTAAGGGTAATTCCACAGATGAAGAGACCGTGGTTATCTGTCCATTGAATCTGACAGAAGAATGCACTGCTGCTATAAGTGGCCAGGCACACACAGATACTGGTTTCCTGAAAGTAGCTGGCAAGAGTGAGGAAGCAAAGGGAGAGGAAGATCTCTGACACAGGGCAGCAGAGGGTCCACCTTGTGCTAACCACGGCAGCCAGGATCTCGTTGCAGTTTGCCCCTCTCAGCCAGCAGAGAATGGAGTCCCCAGTAGCCCCAGAAAGCCAAACTGGGCTCCAGGAACAGTGCCAGGGCTCTCCCAGTTGCTGAACAGAGTTACATTCCAGTGGCCATCCAGCTTGAAACATCCAACCTTTGTGTTTCTAGAGTGGAAAGTCCTGAGTGGAGCTAGTCTATTACTTCCTTGCTTATGTTGCTGCACTGTAGGTCTGGACTGCTGAAATTTCACCCCATGAGCACAGGACAAAAGGTTGTAGACAGCTCCTGTATCTTATTTGTGCCTGATTTTCAATCAGGCTCCTGCCTGAAACCTCAAAACCACAATATCAGCCTCTTGGAAATATGCAATGGTGACCAACAGGGCAGTGCTGCTTGTTTAAGACCAATAAAACATGAAGTTGGACAAATGCCACCCACAGAGCTGATTTCTTCAATATTTTCTACTCAAAAACCTACCTACTGACTTCAGCAGGAATTGTGGATATGTATAGTTACAAATCCTGAATAACAGTTCCTAGAAATCAGAAACACAAGCTTGTATCCAGTACCAGAAATAGAGTTTTGTGGTGGTGCAGGCAACCAACCTGTATGTTCACACCCTTGGCCTGTATGAGTAACTGGACAAACCAGCTGCCCCTTGCAGCTCATCCAGAGACCAGTCTCTCTTTAGACAAGACAGTGGTACCATCGCATCTGCAGAGGGGAGGTGGTTGGTTGGGAAGTTTTTAAGTATAGCTTGATTTTGGTTACACTACAACTCTTAGTCTTTGAAGAGAAATGATCACAAAGAGCCTGCAAAAAAACCTCAAGCACGTCTGCCTGTTCCCTGGGGAGCTCTCTATCACAAGTACCGAATCTACTTGGAGAAATTAAGGGAACTGCAACTCTTTTGTTGCCCGCTGGCTCTCCCAGAAGAGCATCCTACATCTCCACCCTACAGCAACACCAAAGGATGGAGGGATGGGTGTGTATGGAATAGGGCCATCTGGTGATGGCAGCATGAGCCATAGGCATGTGTTTCACATATGTACTTACATGATATATTTGGTACATATTTACCACAACGGTTTATACTGCAAGCAGTATTTCAGTTTCTTCTGAGCTGTGGTGGCAGTTTTAAGGTAGGTCATGAGGAGATCTTAAGGATATCATCTCACTCTACCACCAATTTTGCTTGTTGACACTTTTGTTAGACACTTCATGCTAAAAATGGTGCTGGCTTGTTTTGTCTCAAGGTGCTCATTCCTTTTATAATATAATTAGTATTCCTTCAGGGAATAAGGCCTTACTGGGTAAGTACCTGAACATCAGTCTCAGGACTAAAAGAAGCAATTTTCAGCCTGCACAGAGGCACACCCACACACATGACCTGAGAAAGACCCAAGGACACAAAAGGAAAGAAACAGGTACAGTTTAGCTTAAAGCTGCTCTCTGTAAAGAAAGCAATGAACATGAGCTCTAAAACTACAGGCTATGAAGGAAATAAAGAGGCTTGGGGAGAACAGTGGAATGATCTGGAACAAAGGGAATCTGGTGTGTACAAAGAGCAAGGACAGGAACAGCAGCTAAGTGACTGGGAGGATGTTCTAGAATGGCACAGAACACATAACTAATGGTCATTAATCTCTGCAAGAGAGGCAGCTCTTCTTTTGTGCCCTCTGTTTCTAATTACTGTCCCAACTCAGCTCTAGGCCTAAATTGCACAATTCAAACTCTATTCCAAACCACCCAAAGTGCTAAAGGTTTTGGAAGGCACAGGAATGGAAGTATCAGGCTTAAATTGCAGGGTTTATGGTATTTACACAAGAGCACCCAATTAGTTCATGCACAAGTGCCAAAACAATACACATGAGGACCCCCTTGGGTCACACTTGAGTGCAAAATTGCTTCACCCATGTACACCACCCAGAAAGTTTATGCAGGAATGATCCAGCAGTTCATGCAGGAGCACCCAATTAATGTATGAGTGTCCAATTAGTGCACACATGAGTGCCCAATAAGTCTGTGCACACCAATTAATTTGTTCATATGGGCACAATTAATTAATGCATGAGCACATAATTGGTTTGTGCATGGCTGCCCAACTGGTACATGCATGAGCACCCAGTTAGTCGTACACAAGTGCATAATCAGTGTATGCTTGAATGTCCTATCAGGTCATGCTTGAGCACTCCAACACTTCATGTATGAGCACCCAAATAACTGAGGGATGTGTTTTGTGCATGAGCACCCAATCAGCCCATGCAGGAATGAATGCCCATGCAATTTATGCTTGAGGACCCACATATTCCATGAACAAGCCACAATCAGTTTGTGCATCAGCACCCAATAACTCACCCTGAGTGCTGCAATTGGCAGGTTTTGGGTAGATGGGGCTGCAGTGATGCCTCTGCAAGGTGCTGGGCACAGCCCATGCCCAGCCAGCTGTGAAACTGGTGAAAAAATCCCAAATGCCCCAAAGCTTCAGCCCATCAGAAGAACCCTCAGGATCTTATCTCAGACATACTCAAGAAAGAAGAGCAGCTGTAAGAATTTGAGAAATGTGGAGGGAGAGATGGCTGAGGAGATGTCGGGCCGGGGATGTGCTCTTGGAAGGAAGCAATCCATGTGCAAGGAGTGCATCCCAAGGGAATAGCTCCAGGACAATTCATGGGTATTTTTAATTCCTTTAATTCTGCATGTCTTTTACAGAAGTGTCAGGAACATCACATCTGGAAGCAGAAACTGAAGTTGCCTTAGAAGCTCTGAGCCAGCTGCTTGTGATTCTGTAGCATGCCCACAAGAACTCAAATCCAGAGAGTAATGACTGTTAGTATCTAGAGAAAAATCTCATTCTAACAAAATGTATTGGCTTAAGAAGAATAAAGGATGAAGGTCTACAGCCTGTGCTACACAGGAGCACAGATAAGATGATATAATGACACAGTGGTCACAAAACCTGTGATCATATCAGTCCAACTTGCTTAGGTCTCTTAATCACTGGTAAGTTCAACTTGCACTACTTGTTCAGGCATAGAGAAAAACAAAGTGGTATGTATTAAGCCTTGCTCATGCCAATAAAAATGTACTACAGGAATGCATGCATTTATTAACTCTCAGCAGTGGTGCCAATGGTTTTGGCTCAACTAGTTTCCTGGCCAGGGTCACAAATCTCTAAGTCTGTTGAATCTTGCCCTGCAGTAAGTCTGAGCTGGAGCTGTCTGCCACAGGGGAGAGAAAGCAAAGCCTAAGTAGCCCTAAATAATATTTTCAGCATTCAAATAGAACATTTTAAACATTTGCAAGAGCAGGGGAAAGGCTGGCTTCAAGATGTTTGGGATCAGCTCTTTGCACTTAGATGCAGTTCGATGCAGAGAAGAGCCAGCCAGAGCCCCCTGCCTGGGAGAATTTGCCACAGCCAGGAAGGGGAGGCTGTTCCCAAAAGCACACAGCAGAGCACCGGTGATCCAAGCCCTTGCAGGAGAATGGCAAGTGCAGGATTGCCTGTATGTGAAGAGGAAGCCCATTTCTACCTGGCTGGAAACCAAACTCACAAAAGCAAGATTATTTATTATTTACCAGAACCAGTAATTTCTTGATGTAACTGGGAAAAAAAAGCTACAAATTCAGTCCTTTCAGCATTTTATTCAGAAAATTACCATGGAAGGATGGCAACAAGTCCTTATTACCTAGAAAACAGCAAATGTGGGCATAAACAAGCATCATTATTATGTATCATTCCCTGCCACAATTGTCTCATAACTGTAAAAGCCTTGCTATTAACTTCAAGCACCTCCCTCCTCTGCATGCCTGAGCTCTCCTTTGCCTAGGACCGGATGCATTTCTTCATTTCATTACATACCCAGTGTCTAGAGAGATGAGAGGCAGATAACTCACTAGAGACTACTCATGCTTAGACCCAACAAAAACATATTTAGCATTTGCCCATGGCCAGCCAAGCAGCATCACCGTCAACCTGAGCATTCTGAATGTGCTCAGAAAGGTGTATCCCACATAATCACAGTGAAAGTGACTCACCCGAGTTCTTAGAAACACACATCTCAGTAAAAGACAATCAAAATTATGTCCCTAAGGTCCAAACACTCTAAGCTGTACTTTTAAAAAGTCAGTGCCTAATGATTTATGTCCATAAGGCATCTCACTGGGTCATATCCAACCAACAGCAAACGGCAGGCACAGGGAGTTTGTCCTGACAAATCTGGCCTGAAGCCTCTCCTCTGAAAATGGGTCTTGGTCTCCTAAATCCCCAAGCTGTTACCTAATAAATACATTATTAGATTCTGAGGAAAAAAAAAAAAAAAAAAAAGACTATATGGCTGAAGAATTAAAAAGGTGGGTTTGTGCAGAGGCATTTGGAGAGACATAGCACATGCTCTAAGCACAATTCACCAAACAAGATTTACTGAGGCTCCTGTTCTGCTTTCAAACCAACCCTCTTTACTAGGTGAAGTCACTAACCTCATCAGATGGAGCCCACCCATCCAGTCCTGAAGGACAGAATAAGCCAATTTTACTAGAAATCTTTCAGATTCAGTTTTCATTTACACCTGTCTCTCAGTTGAAAATCAGCAACCCTTCCCACTGTCTGAACATACTCTGGCCACAGAAACAAAAAGTTTTACATTTCTACAAGAAACCTACTAGCTTTTTTATTTCAGAAGTAAAATCCATAGATATTGAACATTTCTTCATGTGTTGAAAACCCTGCTGTTACTGCTGAAATTTAACCTATCAGAGTAGGCATTGAAGGAGACCATCAATAGTCTGTGGTTAAATCCCCAAGGGAAGGTAAGGACCCGAACACCTGTGAAAACCTGGATTTATAGGTTTCAGCAGAATCTCTCTCTGCCCATGGTACTTTAACATAAACATGAGCCGTATGAAAAGGCCCTGAACAGCCACCCTGCACCTTTTTCATAACACAGCTTTCTCCTTTTGTCCCCCCTGCCTGCGTGGGAGGTTTTTCAGGGGAATCTGGCCAATAATACTGTGAGCTAGAAACAGCAACTTTTGGACAGAGCAATATTAGCTAGGGAAAAAAAAAGTCAAAATTAAGAAAAGCACATGAAATTAGGCTAGGATGTGACATCACCAGTGATATGAAGCATCATTAAATATTCTTGACCCAGATAATGAATAGCAGGCTAGTTTTTACAGACATGGATAATCTTGACATAACTAAATGGTTCACAAATCACTGGCATTAATTCTTAGAGTGTCAGTGAGTTTCCACATGAAACAGGAAACAAAGGGTGTTGCAAGAGGATCAGCAGGATGATTTAGAAGCCTGCTGTCTTGATTGATTTTCAAGAGGAGTTTTGCAATTAGACAAGAGGATGCCCAGCTCCATGTAGACTTAATGTGCAGACTCAGTGGTTGAGAAATAACACGTCCTAGAGAAGAGGTTCAACTCACTGTGTGCAGATGGGAGAGAGCCCCCACTGCTGCTCCCTCGAATGACAAACGAGCCACATTTGCATCACACACACAGGGAGCTCCTCCTGTGGTCCTGAGCGCTTGCCTGCCCCAGTTTCCACAGCATCTAAGCCCCAGTTTGCCTTGCAATACACTCTAGGTGCACTGATCCCCATGATAGTGCTGCAGGGTGGAAAATACTTTCACAGCAATTTTACAGATATTAAAGGGAGGCATCAAGACATTAATTAACTCACCAAAAGTCATAGAAGAAATCTGTGGAATAGAAGAGAACTGAACAGAGGTTTTCTACACTTCAGATCATTGTCAAGAGTTTGTACTTCTCTTCAGAGCTATTTCTTGAAAGATGTCTTGGCTGTAGCTGTAAATTCTCTCCTTATCATAACAACTGATTTGTTTGTAGAGAGATGATGCATGTGTGTAAAATGTGCCCATAAACCATGATGAGGTTATTTCACTTTCAAACAGACACCCCAAACATTCCAGAGTTAAAAATAAAAGTAGCATTTAGCTCTACAGAGCATGTTTTCTGTTCCAGACAAGGTTAGTTCTGCTCTTGTTTTAAGAAAGTAATATTTTTATTTTTTTTTTACCATTGATATACCAGGTGTTTCTAAGGGTGTGTTTAGCCCCAGATCAACTGCGGATGAAGCAGCAGCACAGCACATCCTTGCTGGCAAATGAATCTCTACACATTTGGGAACTACAGACTGGATGAACCATAAATCTCCTTCAGTGTGAGTGCCTGGACTCTTCTCCAGGTCTGTTACAAAGCAGATAATAAGTAGGGTCACTGAACAGTACAGAATAAAAGTCTGTATGGGGTTGGAATATGTCAAGCTTTACACTGAGACATTAGGATTTGTTCTTCCAGTGCACTTGGGCTCTTCTCAAAGCATCAACCAAGGGACAAAACAAGGAAAAGGTTCAGCACCTACCTCCAGACAGGTAAAGCTGCAAGGCTGGGTGGGCAGAAGGACACAAGATATTCCATGTTACAGCCACATACATGAACAAGCTCCCAGGGCTGTCAGCAGTTGGGCACAACCATTCCCAGCTGCTGTGTGCCCTTTTTGCTGAGTATTTTGCTTTTCTCAAGGAAGGATCCACACGAGCTTGAAATAATGCAAAAAACACCTCAGAAAGGAAAGGCAGGAGTGAAACTGATGATTCCCAGCTCTACCATCCCACTCTGTTTCAGATCCTGAGTAAGGATCCCAAGAAGAAACCAGAACCATCTCTGAAACACTCAGTATTTTAAAACCTCATTGCAATCCATGCAAATTTCCAGAAAAAGATAAATCTGCTTTACACTGAAATACCTTTTTCAACAAAGCTACTTGAAGTAAACTTGATGTGTTTCTTAGTAAATATTATCTGACTAACATACCAGTACTATTTATTGCTTTTCAAGGCACATAGTAGGTATTATATCAAATGCCTCCATAAGGCATTGTGAAGAGAGCTTTTCTTTCCACATCTGAAACTCCCTGTACAGGGCAGGTCTTTAGAAAAGAAAACATCAGTGAGAAGCAAAATACTTGTCAGAGGGAAGAGAATCACACACTCAGACTTTACTAAATCAGCTTTTATCAGAGCAAACTTTCTTCTACAAAGAAATATTCACAGCTCTGGGAAAGGAAACACACTTATCAGATCAGTGCTGTTTGCATAGGAAATGAAAAACGGTGACTGTTTAGAACTTAAAGTGTTTTTAATGAACTTAACTACTGTATTTTAGTCTGGGAGGAAGAGTGAAAGTGCTTAGGAAAACAAGCAGTATAACCAAGATTATGAGATCTGGTTGCTCCCCTGGAACCACTCTGTGGAGCTGGGATTCTTTCACCACCTTTACCAGTCCTGTTTTATGGCATGTGGGATAATTGCAGCCTGGCAGAGAAGGAACATGCTTTTTGCCAAATGTGAAAGTGAGCTACTGGTGTCACCTCCCTGTGGGATTCAGTAAAACTCCTGACCGAACTACCAAGCACTTGCCTGTTCCCTGGTTACCTTTCCAGCGGGTTTCTTATGTGACAAACTCTGAAGGCAGCAAAGCACGTTCCCACTTTTCTGCTTCTGTGGCCACAGCGGGGGTGTGCTGCAGGTAACAGTGCAGACAAATCCATGTCTGAAACCACTTAACAACAGCGAGTTAGAACAAGAATCTGGGAGTGCAACAATTTCATTAATCATCTTCCTTATCTTGGCACACATCAGGAACTTATTAGCAAAACGTAGGAGCTAAGCAAAGGGGTATGAATACTTAAAAAACTGCAAATAAAAGAGGATAACACACACCCAAAGAAAGATCAAATGAACACTAATCTGCTAAAAAAGGAAAGAATAATACAGAATATTGGAGAATAGGTCCTTATCACCAGTATGTACCACACAGACGGATCCTTCTGCCTCTACAGAGCCCAAACAGGTTTCACTGCTCCCCAACAGATGCAGGTGTGGAGCTGGAATGCTTTGGGAATCAGGTGCACAAACAGGCAGTGACTGACTAGACTGACCAGGACGTAGTGTAACCCAGGCAAAGAGCAAGACACAGAGAAAGCAGCTGGGTCCACCTGTAGTGGGCTTGCTGTCAAATCTGAGACCTCAGCATGTTTCCAGGTTGCCAACATGTCCTTAAACACTGCCCTCTATAATAACTGCACTTACAGGTTGCAGGGAAAGTCCAGCCCCTGCACTCCTCAGAGTGACTGACAGCTGGAAATGGATTCAAGAAATCTCCAA
This sequence comes from Acrocephalus scirpaceus scirpaceus, assembly GCA_910950805.1. NCBI lineage: Eukaryota > Metazoa > Chordata > Aves > Passeriformes > Sylviidae > Acrocephalus > Acrocephalus scirpaceus. The sequence goes on from OU383789.1 coordinate 8,638,966, forward strand.
CAGGATTTTCTGGAAAGAGAGGTTCCTAGACATGATGGGAAACAGATCCTCTCACATAGTACATAAAATCCTGCAAATTTGGACAAGGTAGAAAAACAACCACTTTGAGACTTTCATTTTTTTTTCAAGATGCAGTTTAAAACACTGTTCTTGGTAAATTTCACAAATGGAGAAAAAGTCAGAGTACAAGCTTGGCTTTAGCACAGGGAAGCCAAGGCCTGTCTTGGCTCTTTTTTACATGGAAAAACTGAGACTTGATAGAAGTCTGACCTCTGAGGAGTCACAAGGTATTTCAATGGCAGACACCAAACTCTGGGCAGCCCATTTTGTTATGAAAACACCAGGCAAGAATTTTGGCTGACACAAGCTACATCTGGCATTTCTAAACATTGCAAAAATTTCCTTTGAATGCCAAGTGACTGGTGTTGCAAGGACTTTTGAAAGCTCATAGCAAAAGGACCCCTTTACCTTTCATATGACACTACCACTGGAGAATGGAAAGGTGCCTCGCCACAACATACTGAAATAAAAGTGGAATGAGGATATTCCCAGCAACACCAGCTGAGACCCAAGGCAGTATCATATTGGGATTTCAAGCACAGGCCATAATCTGTCTTTTGGGAAATAACAGTTCAAAATGGGGAGAGCAGGCACCCCTCAAAATACGTTCCTTAACAACAATGGCTGAAAATTGCACTTTATAGAAAAAACTTCAGGGCACTAATTGGGCTGCTACTGACTACAATAAATCCAGACCTCCAAAGTGAAAATAAAACAGCAGAGGATATCTCAATCAGCTCATGCCCAGAGACAATTAAAAAGAAAGACAACTCCCATTCTGCCTCCTCCGAGCACCCAACAAGTGAAATGCTTAAACCGTTCAGATCTAACCTCATATTTAAACTCCTACCAGTTTACACCACCTTGGGAGTATATAAAATGACCTTAAATATGAGTATAAATAATTATGTGTAATCAAGAATTCAGGCTCCTTTTGCCTGAGGTGGAAAAAAACCCATGCTCATTCCAAATCCAAATTCATTTTGGAAATGAATTTTCATGACTGATCAGTGTATCTGCTAATCAACATATCTACAGTCTAGCCTCATAGCATGAATGCCCAGAACAAATGGTACTGATGACAAAAGATGATACGATTTGCATGTTCATTGAATTTATCAGAGTATGACGGATACCCTGTGCCCCAGGCAGATAATTAAATGTGATTGATTTGGGTTGGAATGGACCAAGCTGAAATCCATTTCAGAAATATGGTTTTTTCTCAAGAGGAATAGCCAAGAGCAGTGACCAAGTCCCACACAGTCTTTTCATTCACTGCAGAATTTCAAGGTTGTTCTGCTCAGTCAGAGAGCCACAGGACCACCTGTTCTGTCTGAAAACAGCAGGTCATGACTGTGGATATGAACTCTGCAGAGCATCCTTTGGTGATGATCTCAATGCCTCTCACCCCTGGCTCGGACCTTTGACTGACCCTGTCATGACAAGGCCACCTGACATACTTCTGACTCAGCTCCTGGAATCTCATGTGCTGGAATAAAACTGGGGTCTTTTCAGAACACGATAGGTAAGCCCTACAGACCTTCACTGCTGCACTAGCCCCGATCTCCTTGAATCCCTCATCTCAGCTTCAAGTCAATAAGGCTCAGTTACTGCATTTAAAACTCCTAGCACACATCCTTCAGAGCCTTTTAGCCTAAACCTAAAGAGAAATGGCAGAGAAATGTTTAGAATGAGGTGATGGCTGTAAAGAGAGCCTGGATGTGCTTTAGTTTCCCCAACAACATAAGGGCAGAGATACCCTGCAATGGGTTTGCAGCCCTCATCTGTCAGAACCCTGTTTCTCCATCCATTAAATCACTGGAATTGTCAGCCCATGGAAGCACAAAAGTGTTTTGTACACCTAGAAAGACTAAGTAAGGAAGCAGGCAGGTTTCTAAATACAGTCAGAGTTTGCAACCAAGGAACCATAAAGGCAGACACATCAGATATCTCTAACATGCACCTTAGCAATTTTGCGTAAGCATATAGAATCATTAACACTCGCAAAAATATGTGACAAATTCTCATGTAGCCACTATCAATGATTAATGAGGATTTAGAATCTGGCCTTTCTTACTACTTCCCAGTCCAATTATCTGCTTGTTAAAATGGACTGGTTCACAGCTGGAAGGTTCTTGTTAGATTGTCCACTTTGGGATCTGCTATTTTCTAGACACTAGTAAGGATGAGGAATAGCTGAAGAGAGAATATATAGATGAACTTTTGTGTTGCTAGCTCTTTCCCAGCCCTTACTTCCTGTGGCCTCACTGGAGAAAAGAAAAATCAAAAACCCAAACACGAGACAACATTTCAAGAGTGACCTAGTTAGTTACTGTAGGTTTGGATCCTTCACATTCTTGGCACCCAGCATTTGCAACTGCATACATGAGAACCAGCTCACAGAAACAGGGATTATTTTTCCCATAGCACTTCAAAATAAGATAAAGGTTGAATATGGCCTGGAAATTCACACCAGATGAATCCTTATATCTGCAATCTTCAGGCTGTAAACAGGAAAATTATTGTTTAAAGGGAAGAAATAACCCAACTGTGGTGATCTGCTGTATGTGCTTGTGTTTGCATCCAGTACAAGACAACTGCAGAAGTAAATGAACACCTACTAATTATTTAGATCTAGAAATGGAAAGGCAGCATCTACTGGCCTAATTCCCATGTCTGTCTACTCCCTGGAAATATTATACTGTGAACATCAGCACCAGTAACTCTCACAGCAAACGGAAAGCTGAGGTACATGATCTGTAACAGTGAGCTTAAATATGGCTCTGGCCACTTGGCTTGTTATGGCAAATACTGAGACGTGACAAACCTTTTCTGGCTCTTCATTCCCATCCACTGACTTCTTGTCTTGTAACATATTTGCTATATAAAGTCACCCGTTACTCAGTAGCAAGGATTAGCAGCTGCAGCGAAAACCTGTGGGCCCTGATGTCAGACCCGAGTGCAGAGGCACCAAGCTCAGAAACTAAAAATTCCTAGTTCAATTTACAATAGAGATGATTTAAACAATCACTCCAGATCTGAAAATCCCAAGTGGACGAGAGGAGTGGGCTCAGCACATCCACCTCACACTAAATTGCTGGCCACTTCCACAACCCTACCAGCACATCAAGGCAGCTGTGCCCTTTAAATTGGTAATTCTGAGAAAGAAAAGCTCTCTCCAACAATCCTGGCTCTGCACAGAATTTGCTGTTGGCTCCTACAGCTGAGCACGCTGCTGCATATCCACTTGGCACAACCAAAGGAAAGTGCACTTTATCCTGCATCCGTCAGCATCAGTGACAAACAAATTCCACATAAGGGCATGAAATAGCACATATCAGGGACAAGGTACTCGTAAGAAATGTGAGAGATTTAAACAAGAATTTCCATCTTTGCACTTCTCCCCTGGGAGAATGGACTTGAGGTGCTGCTCAGGAAAAGGAAAGATTTTTCCAGAACTGCAAAGGAAACTTCTACAGAGCGGCAGCAAACTTTCCTCTCTTTGCGTGGTTTCTAATACACTTGGAATGGCTGTGAGCAGTGCTGAGCCTTCTGCATCTCATCTGAGCTCTCATTCACATCAGAAATCCCTGCAAAGAAATGCAAGCTCCCTTTCCCCAAAGGAAGAAGTTCAAATAAAACAGCAGCACCTCAAGCTGAAAAGGAAGGTTTTAAAGGCCAAGGTCATGTACAGACTGAACAAAGTGGACAGCAAGGGCCTGGGTTCTGGGACAGTGCTTGAGGTCTGCTCCTGAGCTCTGCTGCCAAAATGTAGGGTCTGAAGCAGCCCAGCCTGGAAAACAGGTCTCTGTTCTGAGAATGAAATCAACACTGTTCTGAGAATCAAATCCATGTTTCTGTAAAGTCCTTAATGCTGTCATACAGAAATGTCTTTGAAACAGCAGATAATTACTAAACTACTACAAAAGTGAACAGTTACTTTTCCATGGCTACTTCTCCCTTTATAGATGATAGGCAAAAAAAAAAAAAAGTAAAGTACCTGACTGGTTAAATTCACATATTTGCAAAGGTGTGTTTGTGCACATACATGAACACTGCTGCCTGCCTTTCCTTTCAACTCCCAGGCAATTCCACAAGTTCTTAAATCCCCTTTGACTAACCAGTTCAGACTATATACAGGCAGCCCATTCCTGGAGTAACAGATGCTCCTAATTTAACCTTCAACATCATGCCTAGAAATTGTCCCATTTGGATGCCAGAGTCCCTAATTTGGAGTGGTGCCTGCCAGAACAGGGATGGTCACAGAGCAAGCCTCAGAACTGCCCTGCTATTCAGAACAATGTGAAACTACTAAAAAGGAAAAATAAAATAATCAGGCCAGAATCAGTTCTTAGTAATACATGCTGTAGGGAGAGGGCAAAGCTGCAACAGCTCAGCAAGAGTTGAAACTCAGGCAGGGGAGAAGAATCAAAAATAGTTTATTAGTGAATCAGAGACGTGGAAGGAGAGACAGTGAGCAATGGAACAGCATGTGGAGGAGGAGCTCTGCTGGAAAATAAATGCACACGTTATCATGGACAGAAAATAGAAGAAGTCTGAAATAGAGCTAGTCCAAAACAAATATTTCTGTCAATAGAAACATTTTAAAATAATTTTTTTCCTACTGAGTCCACAGGGTTCTTTTTGTATCTGCAATATGTGACAGTTCTAGCAAATAATGTTGTAAGTAGGAATGTTGTAAACAAGAGCATATTAATCATGTGTTGGCATATACGCAAAGAATTCACATACAAAAGCATTTTCCCTGAAATCCCAGAGTTACCTTCATCCAATCCAAAAAGAGAAACAAAATCACATGTGTAAAATGAAGCAGCAGATTATTTGAATTTAAATACAGCATTTCCAACGCCAGCCATTCAGATGTCAAAAATGAAAACCTCTGCTTTCCAGTTTTCTCATGGAAGCTGATATTAATGAATTGAAAGAGCACACTCATTAAACAGTGAGGCACAGACAAATGTGGTCAAAGACTTATGTGTCTTTTTCCAGCAGTTATATCAGAAAGTTTATACCAATAAAACCTCTACCACCCCAGTGAGGCAGGTAAAGAAAGAAGGAATGAATTTGCCTGAACAGACATACTAGAAATATAATTTACAAAACACAGACGAGCTTAGCAACAACTGGAGCCCAGTTAGTGGAAAGCAAATGAAGATCTTGGGTGAGATACTCCCTGAGACAGTTTGAATCACTTTCCCAGTATCTGATCCCAGTGGTCTTCAGTGTATGTGGAATTGATGTCATGTTGTCTTTAACTTAAGTCAGTGGAAGCCAGGCAGTTACAATTAGAGACACATTTGCAGCCATGTGTCCCCTACTGAACATGAAGAAAACATTTTTGAAGCAATTTGCAGGTTATTCTAAGTGGGAATTGAAATGAAAACACCGATTTGCTTTAGAAGGAATCACTGTGCACTAGTCTCAAGATATCAAGGTGCAGTCACTAATGATTTTACACCTATAACAATTCCATCTTGGAAAGGCTCACTTTAACTGAGAGCAGGTGCCTTTCTCAGCTTATTCTAAAAGAAAGAGTTGATCTAGAGGTATGGGAAACATAGGCTGTTTTTAGAACAAAGTCTGATTAAAAAGAAAAGAAAAAACAGCAATGTTCAGTCTAAACCTTTACTCAGATCTGGCTCTTTTTGGAGTTCTCTGTCACTCAGGTCCAGTCCCAGCTGAGGCGCTCTGGAAAGTCACTCTCATCTCATTGGGGTACATAAACTAACACGGGCTGAATGTAGCTGAACTCCTCCTGTGTACATTGCAGTAAAACCCCTTGAAAAGGAGCAAAATGTATTTATTAGTTTGTTAATTAAGTTTGTTTTGATTTCCTCAGATTATTTTGTTCCACATTTAAGAGAAGTGGTGGAGACTTGAAAATATTAAGTGAGTCATATACTGCAGGTTTTATTTGCTTCTACATTTTTTATATATAAATAGTAAAAAAAGCAATTTTTAGTATTTATTTCTCAACACAGATAAGGGGGTTACCATGACTACCAGTCTCCAGTAACATGGTTTAAAAGGACAAAAAAAGGAAACCAGACTGGAGCTTGAAATAATCAGGTTGCTCTGCCCAAAATGTACACCATGCAGTTTATGATAGGAACAGGGGACTAAAATCAGACAGGCTGGAAAAATACAACACTGAAAACAAAAACAAGGAAAAGGAGTCAAAAAAGTATGTGAGCCATACACGCAACTTCAGATTCAATATATTTTCAAGTACACAGAACACCTCAGCAGGACGTAAGCAGCTCTGGCTTTGAAACAAACACAAAGTCCCTGAAAAAAAATTAAAGAAAACTGCTTCCTAAGGAGGGTAATGCAGCTCCACAGGCAGTGCACACAGGACAGCCCAGTCCCTGGGATGAATGTCCATTTTAATGGCCAGGTACAAAGATAAAACACTGCCCACTTCCACTTGTTGTGAGTGACATGGAAAATTCCTCATCATGTCCATGCCCTTCTTCCTCCCCCCTCGCAAGGAAAAACACGGCTAAAACCCACTTCCCAGTGCTGTAAATACATGCTGGAAGTTCTTCATGTTGCTCTGCCCAGATGCCCTGGCAAAGGAGACAACAAGCATTACTTGCTTCTTCCAGAGTTTTTTCACCCTTCTGTTTTATTACAGAGAAGAGTTTAATGGTCTTCAAATATGGAAATCTGATGCTTACAACACTTGAGTTTCTGATAAACTGAAGGCTTTAGACAGATGTTTGAACTATTTTATTGATACGGTACAAAGGACCTTCTACATACCAGACTTCCACCAAGAACAGGCAAAGATATACTCTTATATTTCAAAAGCTGAGCAAAGGAGGTAATAAATAAAGGCCTGAGAAGAATGTGTGAGGGTGATTCATTTTATATTGATACACACACTGTTCACAAAACTGTAGACTCATCTAAACAGTGTAATATATTTAGAGGAGGAAAAAATTACTGCTGGCTGCAAATTATTGGCTGCATAGGATGATGCACTTTCCAATTCATTGTCATATGAACAAACTGAGTGTAGGGATAATTTATTGAGAAAAAGTAATTTATGCATATACAATTGGGACTTTAAATCATAAATATAGCTGTAGGACTCAGATTTTTTCAAAATAATCTTTTTTTCCTCTCCCCCTCTCAGGTCCACTAATCTATTCCTTATATTACCTTACTGCTGATACCAAGTGTTTAGAACACCCTGGCCCATCCAGCAACAGGCCCCTTTGTGTACACTTTGTCTGCTCAGTGGCAGTGGGGAAGGCCTGGTCCTTTCACAGGATCTGCCTCCTAATTTGTCTCACTCTGAATTTTCTCATTACTTTAAATCACATGAACAAAAAACAACAAGATGCCCCCTTGGTAATGCCAGCAGCATCAGCAAATTTTAACAATAGTTTGTTTGTGTGCTTTTCAACCTCATGATGGCCTCTGGGTGTTTGACTCAAGAGCTTGATATTTGTTGGAAATTCTGTAGTGGTAGAAGCATATTCTTTGTGGAAGGGTTAGAAGTACAAGTTGTTTTCAAAAGCAACACAAAAATATCTCTCTGAAGATGAGGGGAGGTTTTTTATATATTTAAATTTTAAAAGGTCCTAATTATACAGGTAAAATGTATTTTTCTGTCCCTCACTAATTTATCCCCATGTGTCCCTCAGGCACAGCCCAATGAACTGCCAGGAGCATTGAAGCAATTTTTCCCCCTGCTCCAGAAGCAGTGCCTTGTGCAGCGATGTGACAGTTCAAAGCGTGCATGTTGTTTTAATGAAATATCATGATAGTTCATTAAAGAGGATGGCAATGGAATTGTGGAGTCTCTCCTGTTCCCAAGTTATGTATACAAATGAATACTCACTTTTCTTCACAAGGTACAGGCAGAGTTCAGCTGAGACAGATGTCTGCTGCATCAATTGTGCTAACAACCCCCTCTGACAAGGCAGCCCCAGGATAAGGCTCTGATTATCACAGCTAGACCCATCTTATGGGTCATTGGGGAATTATGATTAGACCATATACATTTTTCTTAGAAGACAGAAAAACAGGATTGGATAAGCAAGTTCTGGCTCACTAGAAGGCTTTTTTTTTTTCTTTTTTCCTCAGGATGGAGATGCTCAAGTTCCTAATGAATACTACTTTGTGAATGGCTTAACATGGATGGAAGAAGGGGGAGGGACAAAAAACAGCAAACAAGAAGAACAGGTAATGCAGACTTGTAGACTGAGTTCTGCAAAGCTTTCAGGAAAACAATACAGAGATTGGCTTTTGTTATAAATGGTCAGAGGCCAATTCAAAATAAAATAACAAAATTTATTTAACACAATTTCAACACCGAAATAAAGCCACAATAAAAAGAAACAACATTGATCGAATGCTGGGTGGACAGAGAGGCGGTACAAAAGTACCCTCCGAATTCTGCCACACTGCTATGTTTCAGCCCGTGGGGTTTTATACAGTTTTTTTACCCTAAGGCTAAGCCTGTTGAAAGTCTAAATATGCTTTGTTTCTAAAAGAGTCCTGTCTGCATGAAGAGGTTCCTTGATGGTTTTTTCTGAAGTTCATCTTGGGAGGGGTGATCTTGATCGTCCAGGATCTCCACCAAGATCGGTATCTGATGTTGAAGAGCTGTGAAGTGAGGGTCCACCCTTAATGGCCGGACCATCTTCTGGCTCTGCCTTGTTGTTACAGTTGTAGATGTGTTTGGGAACTTTGGAATCTTGGAGGCATTCTCGGGTAGCTTTTTATTAGTAGCTTAAATCCACACGAATTTATCTATTATACTTATTACAGCTTTGGCAGAATGAGACACACAGACAAAGCACCTGAACAACCCACAACTCAACCAGAAAGGATGCAGAGATGTGCAAACACTCCACAGGAAAGTTTTCAGAATACAGGTCCTGGTAGTTGACAACCCTGTTCTTCCAGTTCCCTGTGCTGCTCTGGAGAGCTTCTCCAGGAAGGGATTACCAGGACTGAAAGACTGAGCTTACAGGGAACCACCCTCTTACACTGTTTCTCTGCAGATTTGCAGCGAGGCTAATGAGAAATGCACGGTGAGGATGCACTGCTCTCTGCACTGTGTCACTGAGTCCCTGGGTGCTTTTGGCCTCACTCTTGATGAGCCACCCGACCTCAGGATTAAAATCCAAAGTGAGGAAGGGGAGATCAAGCCCTCCACTTCTTGAGTCTGCATAAAAAGGGGAAAACAATCTCTCCTGCAGCTCTGTGAGGCATTTCTCTGCCTAGAAAAGTCTATGAGACTTTCCTTAGCTGAAGAAAATGCTGAGTTCAGTAATCATCTTGTAAGCATCATAGTGGACTGGAGAGGACAAACATACGCATTGGTTTATTCTTTGCTATACTACCAACTTCATGTGGGATCTTAGCAACTTAGCAGCCTCTCCTGGACCTTATTGCCCAACTCACATTTTTAAAAGTCTGTGGTATCTACACAGGCAAGATCAAACGATACAGTACTTTACCATTTTGAAGTTCCCCAATTCTGTTTTATATCAGCAAGGAATTTGGTTCAGCATTTCTGCTGCAATAAATAGTTCACTTTTGTTTCAAACAAAATAGTAGTAAAAGACAGAGAAGTTAAGACAGTAATGAGATAAACAAAGTAACTTTGTTTATCTCAATGAAGTAATTGTTAGCCCAGGGCTCCTTGTTAAATGTGTCACCCCCACCCTGTTAATCGCCTCTTTTGTTCTCTTTCTGCTATACCTTCGAACCGAGCCGAACCCCCTGGCTACCCCTGGTTACCCACATAGCAACCAAAGAAGCCAAGAGGAGGAGAAATCCAGCAGACATGCAAATAGGAGAGATGCAGTGCCAGCTGGGAAAAGAAATTATTACTCCGGACCAGAAAAACATTATTAGACCGAACCACCAAGACACATGGATAGACCATGCAAAGAGTGAGGCTGCCTCCTCCCAAAGCTGAGCGGTTTTCACCCCTCACCCTGATTCTCAGAGACGTTGCCCAGAGAAGGACTCCCCTAGAATTTCAGAGCCAACGAAGCCTTCGGGACAGGACGGGGCGGCCGTGAGGACCCCTGAGCCTGACTTTGCCTGCATTCTGAGTGAATGAGGCTGCTGCACACCTCCCTTCCGAGATGCTTCTGAGAGCAGCCTGCAGTCGAGTGGACGAAGTTGCTGAACACCCCAGCCTCCGAGATACTTCTGGGAGCAGCGGCGGCGTGTGTTCGACCCGTCGGGCCCCCACCCTGAGCTGATCACAATAAAGGCTTTTAAAAGGAGAAAAATCTCCTGCCCTGTTTATAACAGTAAGACGACCTGTAACTTAAATATGAGCTGTTCAAATGCTAAAACCTGGCACAAGGGACATGGTTTAATCTTTTGCCCAGGGAGGTACCTAGGAAAAGCCTCCACAACCAAAAGAAAATGGCCTGACAGAAGAAAACATGAGGCCAGCCACTAAAAGACACAACAAGCAGTTGTGTCTTTTAGAAGCCCCTTGGTCACCTATTCTTCCATCCCCAACAGAGCAAAGGAAAAACTTGAAGGGGAAAGATCATAGCTGTTGACCAGATTTACCATTAGAGATGTAACCAAACAGAAAATAAATCACCCCTGTCCTTATCACACAGATCAAGAAAAGCATTTGACAGCCTGCAGCTGGTTCATTCTAGAATACTTTGAAGCTCTCTGCCCTGCCAAGGATAACCAGGAATGTCCTTAAGGCTTCCTGTTGAGGTGCAGCACGTGCAATTCCACAGCAGAGGCTGGAGCACTGGGGGAGGTGATCTGCCAGCCTGGCACTGCCCCGTGGCTCCCCAAGGAAGCAGAGCAGAGACAAACATAGCTGGCACCACACGCCTGCCCTGCTCTGCTCTGCTGGAGGGATGGATATGTCAGAGGTCCATTTGAAGTGTCCCTGCCCTCAGGGTCCATTTGAAGTGTCCCCTCTTTCTCCTGACAGATCTCTGGGATTTAAGGGTTCTCTTCACCTGTCATGTGAGGAGCACATGACAGGTGAGGAGAACCCTTAAACCTTAATGATTAACCCTTAACCCTTAACCTTAAATGATTCTTCCTGTAGACTCCTTAATTCCTTACAAATGGATACTTCCCATGTGTGAATCCAGCACTTAGTGTGCTGGTTCAACATAGTGAGTTTGTGCTAACCTTCCCATTGATGCTGTAGGACTTCACACAAATTTAATACAGTGGCATTATTATTATTATTATTATTAAAAAAAAATAAGTAGAAAGACTAGCATTTCATACCCATTCAGTTTCTCTTTAAATCAACCTAATGAGTCATTTGAATTAATAACAAAGAGTAAAGGAGAGCTTGATATACAACACTACTCTGCAGGTTACATTTAGCTGCAAACAGAATAGAAACCATGATAGAAAATAATGCAGAGAGCATGCAGAAAGGGAAATAGCATAGGAAGGGATGAGAGGAGTAAATTTTCAGGGTTTTGTAACCTGCCATTTTCCAGTCAGGCCACACTAGGATGGAGATTGCACCAATCACCCACTTTCAGGTGCAATCTGCATTTGTGGAACAATCTTTTTCTGGCTTTATTTGGACATATCCCCACTACTCCTTCCACTTTCCTGCTGAGTCTGTCTCCTCCTCTGAGGTACTTGTGACAGTTGGCTCCTACAGCCTACATCAGAAAATGGAAAAAAACCCAAACTTTTCTACAATACTTGATGAACACTAGATAAAAGTGTCTGCTTCACTAAATTCTCAAAAGTTGTCAACATTTGCTTAGAATTTACATGCTTTAAAATATAGCTAACTATTTTTCTAGGCAAAAATAATAAATAAAAATTTAAAAATAAAATAAACAAAAATAAAAATAAACACAAACATAAAAATAGGATTGCTAAAATAAAGCATTTTATTAATTGGTTTGATTCAGCAGAAAAAATAGGGAGGGGACTTGAATCCCAGATTTCTTTTGCTTGTTTGTTTGAGCACTGATACACCTGATCAACCTCCACCAGTACATTATTGTGCTGGCTGAATAAAAGTGGCCTTCAGATGAGTCTCAAGAAAAGCTCCTGCTCGCCACTCTGCTAAAATATTTCAAATTACTCATCACTCACTGCACCTGTGGCTCTCCAGTTTCTTCAGCTTCTTTGCACTGCAGAGCTACAAAAGCGAGATGTCTCTACCTCATGTTGCAGATGTGAGGCACAGAAAGATTCAGGACTCACCTACATCACATGAGAGTTGTGACACAGAACAGGAACCCAAACTCAGGTTCCCTGTGCCAAGGCTCGTATTTAGAAAGGGGTTGAACTCCAGATTCACACAGGCACTTATTAAAATACAGAAAGCATTCTTGAGAGGAGTGCCTTGGAGATAACACAGCACTGGAGTTATTCCCTAAGCCTGACAGTCACTTATATATACTCAGGTGATTAAATTAACAGTACTTCCAAATTTCCCATGTAGAGCATATCTAATATAGCTCACCTTATGAGCTGAATTTAAGACTGAAAATAAATTAGTCTTTTGGAATATCCTGAATAAAGTTTTGGCAGATACTTCTATAATGGGATTTTTTAAAATTAAATATGAATAACAATATGGATACCCAATTCAAAAAGGAAGAAAAGCCACTAAAAATGTCTTCTTATTAGGATTTATGGTTCTCCCAATTTTTATACTAATTATTGTAGAATCTTATATTCATATTTAATTACAAAATCTTACCAAATTCAAAAATATATTCCCTGTTAAAACCTGTATTTCAATACAGTACCACAAAAGGCTACCAGCATGAGAAGGGACACTGCTAACATCAACAATCTTCTCCTCTTCCAAGTCATTCATTTCCAGTGTTACTGAGAAGGAATTCCTGAGAGCATCCTTCTAGGTTAAGGTATACAGATCATTGGTTTATGTATAAACTCATTTAAAAGAAATTGAATTTACCTACATAAATAAAGCTTATAAAATTGCAATTCCCAAAGACTTTTTTTTCTGTTAATCCAATAATGCATTTTCCTTTTATTCTTTTGTTTTACTTGATGTTTCTTCCACCCATATTTTAAGGCAATTTCGTGACAAGTAAATCCAGGCAATAAATATTTTTGCTGGGTCTGATCTGCGAATTATCAAATCTAATGACACACTGACACAGCGCGTTCTTCCTGCCATGAAAAATTTATCACATGCAACTCGAGCACCTCCGAGCAGGAAGAGTCCAGCATTCCTGATTTATGCAGCTCAAAAAGAAACGGACATGTTTGAAAGTTGCACAGCTGCAATTCCATTTTGTCTTCTGCTGGGCGTGTTTGATCAAATTAGAGCTTGCAAACCAAGCTCTCTACTGCGGTCTACATCTGAGAGGGGAGAGAGTTGTTTTTGTGGGAATGATCTAGCTCGGGAAAAATGCCGAGGTTAGCACACCCTTGTGTAAAACACATTGCCGGCATTACTTGGCACTGCTGCCTGCAGGTCAAGCTTCTGCTCATGTCAGCAGTCTTGGCTCTTTTGGAGGAAGCTTGGCAGGATGATGGAAAAAAAAAAAAATCATACATCCCTCCTTAATGAATCCTCCCCTCTTCTCCTCACCCTTTGGACACTGGCAGCAGCACCAGTAAAGTTCAATGGTTCTACTCACCTGTGCTAGGGCAGCATCTAATGCTAATTTCCTCACAGGAATAAAAGATTTATTCCAAGTTTATTCCTTGACCTTTCTCAAAAAGTTGTAAGGAATGGGAGAAAAGTAAAGAAATAAAGTCCTACTCACCCCAGGAAAAGCAAGGGCAGAGGGAGACAGATTAAAATGGCTTGGTTAAGTGTCTGATTAGAATTGAAAATAAATCATATTAATATGCTGTGATCACACACAAGTCTGCTTTGATACACTGGTACATATCACTGCAAAATCAGCACACCTGAACAGTAACACACAACCACAGGTTGCAACATCACCTCTTCCAATGTTCAGTATCCCACCAGCTCTGAGAAGCTACTTTCCAGAAGGAAAGGCTGACTGGATGGCACCAGGCACCATGTCCCCCCTCAGGGGACATGGGGAAGGAAAAAAAAGAAAATGGGAGCAAGGCTCAGGAAAGGAAACAGCTCCAGCAAACCGCAAGGTTGTCCTGAGGTTTCATGCTGCAGTGAAGAAGTGTTTAACATCAGAGAAAACCAGGTTTCAGAGTCTCGTGCCCCATAAAGCAGACTCTTGACTGAAAACAACATTCCCAGCATCAGCAGAGCTGAGACTGCACACGCAGCTGAGTTCTCCTACCCACGGGAGGGCAGGGCTGCTCTCACATGTTACACATATGACACAAGCACATTTTTACATAACATTAAGACATCTGTAACTTCAGTGCCAAATACCTCTTACAGAGTTTCAAACAGCTTTGGTTAAAGGAAACAAAGCTTGTCTCTTTACGTAGATGTCAGACAGCTGGAGGAACAAATACACAATGTGGTTCTTAGGAGAGAACTGCAAAAGAGAATTCAACTGAGCTCTACAAACTGCAGCTGCATTCCCATAGCCAGGACTAGGAAATTCCAAAACCAGATGACTGAGATGGCAATGAGATGGCAGGAAGAGCATTTACCCAGGAGAGGAAGAAAAAACTATTTACACAATGGTGTTAAGATTCTTCTTTAGCACAATCATAAGGGCTTTAGTAAAAAGAAGGGATAAATACAGACCTTCCCCAGTTAAGATTATATACAGCAAATAGGATTTCAGAAAATGCAATTTATCTTTGCTGTAATAGGAACAAAGTGACTGATACTTGTTTGCATAAAGATGGAACTATCAATCCTTGCATATACAAATCTTCAAAATAATGATCTCACATAGCTGAAGTATTTATTTTAATTCTCTATTAGGTGTGCATGTTGCTATTTTAAAGGAATCAGAGGCTAAATGGAGGTCTCAGTAACCACAGAGATTTCAGCTCATATTACTCCTGTCGCTGATGGAATGGAGAAGACTCAAACTACAAACCATATGTACACTGCTTCTCATCCTTACAAATAACATGTCATATCTCTTCTGACTTAAAGATTTTACCATTTTTTACTCCACATGGAACAAAAATGTTAACCTATTTATTCACATTATCAGATCCAGCAATTCCAACCCAGACAAGAAAATAAAATGAAAGACACCATGCAGGCCAGTGCACAAATACAGAGCATGAATCTTCCTCCAGCCAAAAGAGAAGAATGTCCTTTTTATAGGGCCGTTACATTTGTTTATATTATTTTCATAGAGCAGATCCAAGTTCTGCATTTGGCACACATTACTCAGCAGCCAACAGAAGAATTAAATCAATCAATATAGCTGCCAGTGTGCAGGCCTGAACAGCTGGCCAGAGCAGTTGTGTGTGCAAACATGCACCGCATGCTCTGCTAATCCATGCACACATGCAAATGCACAGCAGGAAAGTTTAAATTAAGCCATGTCAGTTTAAAATATCTCAGGTGTCAGAACTGCACCTAACACTCCAGCATGGGGCATTTCAAGGAAGCAAATTATTTATTTGGCAGCCCCAGTTTTTGTTCTTTGGGACTTCCTACCTGCCAGGACGTAAGGGCTCCTTTTATCTTAACAGAGATTTCCCTTCTACTTGAAAGCCAAAGGCAGCTGCCCAGGAATCAGCACCTCACAGAGCTACGGCTGGCAAGTGAGGTGAGGTAACCCTTCCTAGGCTTTGCTACAGAGAAAGCAGAAGTAAAATACAGCACAGGAAAGGATCTCCAGGCTTCCTGAAGGTCTCTCTCCTGTGTCATGCCATGACAGGTGGAGGAAGAGCCCTGCTTTGCTCATGCACTTGGCCCTTGAAGGGCCAAGCTCCACCTGTGCTCTTTGCCTTTCTTTAACACACCCAGGTAATGGCCATTCACTGGTCCTCTTCCTGTTGTGCCTTCATGACTGAGACCATCTGTGCTAAATACCTGACCTGTGATCCTGCATGCCCTGGTGAGGACATGCAGGCACAGGCTGAGCATGCTCTTGTTCAGTAGCTGCAGGAATGGAACACTGAGGAGAGGGCAAAAGAGTGCACAGAATTCAAGTGACCACAGGTGAGTTACCCTGTTGCCTCCTGAAATACAGAAACTCTGCAGCAGAAAAGCACCCATAGCTCCGAGTGCCACAGAGAAACCACCTACATGCTCTGTGGGAACAAATGGAAAGTTGCTCACCTCTGCCACTCTTTTGGAAAAACAGACCAGAGCTGCCAACTGCTATGCTGGGAATTAAAGAGAAATAGGAAAGGGTGGAGGAAATGGAGAACCTGTTTGCACTGAGGTGCCGTGCTCTAGGATCAGCGTGATAATCCCAGCCAGGTTTTCCTCAGGTTTTCCTGACGCTGCTGAGATGGTCACAGCTAAGCTCAGGCCAACAGGGATGGATGGCACCTGGCTTACCCATGTACCAACTGTTAGATACAACTCCCTGTGTCTTGTCAGCATGATGGTTCAGGACATCACAAAAAAGAATTAGTAATGTTTAAGCAAGCCCCTCTCCCCTCCAAGCCCACTGTGTCCCAAGCCAATGGACAAGACACCACACAGAGACAGGTGAAGTCAGTGACAGGCAGTGCTAAACTACTCGTGAAAAAATCTGAGCTTCAGCCAACATCCACAGAAAACACTGTGAAACGTTCTTCTTCAGTAGGTGTTGAACAGGAGTTATCACTCATCACTCATTACTACATTAAATGGAGAGGGATAAAAATTCCAAAACTTGAACCCTTGGGGATACGACACTTTGCTTTCACAGACAGGTGTTAACCAGGAGCAAACCCACTGAAGTCAGTGGACTTACTCTAGTGTAAAACCTGCACAACTGAGAGAAGAGACAGGGTCAGAATCAAATGGGGATAACAGAGGCGGGGATTTTGAGAACCACCTGTGTAAAAATGTCCACACATACTTTGCACACGTCATTGCTATGATTAATTTCTTGCACATGCATGGAGTACTCAAAACATGGGCTTGAACTTGCTAACTCCAGCAGTAGGAGAATAGACTCACAGAGCAGATCCTCAGCTGGAGTAAATCAACATAACCCTATCGAAACGAAGAGAACTACATTGATTTATACCACCAAAAGATCTGGTCTGGAGGCATTCAAAAACTGTATATGGAAAATAAACCCATCAAAAAACAAAACCAAGAGGAAAAACACTGCAGGGAATGTGCTTCTCCATCCTTCAAGGCAACTTTGGTTTTCTTTCCCTGAAAATGTACTTACTCATCACACTCCTCTGGGAGTTGCTCACAAAGCTTTCTTACATTGCTGTCCATTTAGTGTCAGGTTTCATTCTCACCAGCCTTTCAGTTTTCGGGCTCCCTTGCTGATTAACTGACCTAGAGTAATTCAGTAATAGTCCAGATGCTAGACACTGCCTCTCTAGGTAGCTATTTGAGGCCTGGTAATTTTAAACCTTTTATTTAAATCCCCATCACCTATCAAAACACAAATGTTGAGATCTGTCTTACTGTGCTTTCAAAGTACTGAAAGCAGCAGGCGGGTTCTAAGGAAGCAATTTGTTATAAACACGATGCTGCCTAAATAATGGTAGCTGTTTAACCCTATGATGGTTAATGGCCAGCATGCTGGAGAAGAGTATGGGACAATTTATGAATTCCAAATATAGTTTTCTAACAGAATTCTGGCCTCCAGGAAGAGTAATATGATATATGGAGCAGATGACGCTGATTACACCTCAACTCTTCTTGTAGAGCCTGAAGGAAAGATTTGAGACTATTCATAACCCAGGGCTGTTTAGCAGCCTAATCTTCAGATTGGAAACACCTTGAATCCCTGGGGTCAACTTAGCTTTTCATCCTTTCAATGTACAATAGGGGCATTGAAATGGGGTGGCATTTCTGAGGATGAAAACTCTGCAAACAGCACAGGAAGCACATCTTGGACCAGGGGATACAAATCAAAAAGTTTTATGTTGCTTACAGATACCCACAGCCTGGGGGCACATGTGGGTTCTGCCCCAAACCCAGACAAGCCCTCCTAAAAAGCTCTGAGACCTGTTTTATGTTAATGTATTTGAACCTTCAGCTTCCTTCCTTCTCTGTGTGTGATGCTGGGCAGTCTCTATATGTGCTGCTCCTCTCCAAACTTAAGAAGATTTTCAGATTACACTAGTGATTCTGAGAGTCCCTTGGAATACTCCCATCCTAGCAAACATGCTAGGGACTGACTAGCAATCACTAAAAGGAAGAACTGTGACACATTTGAGAAGTTTCAGGCCACAATGAACATTTCTAACTGCCTTCTTACATTATTATAGTAATGCTAAATGCAACATGCAGTAACCAAAAAACAAACTCACAAATACTTCCATCCCTAACACCTTGGACAGGTATGAAAAGAAAACAGACCATGTCTTTGGGTCTATGTACTGCAATTGAAAATGGAAGAGCAACTTAACAAGCAGCAATTGATGTTGATTCATACAGCAAATCCAAATGAAAAATAGCAGTAGCAGCTGACACTGGGAGGTTTATTCTGTTTTGGGAGGTTTCAGTAAACATCGAAGCAGCAAGCCTAAACTGTACTGATAATGCCCAGGGGACAGCAGAAGCTCTGTTTATGAATTCTGTATCCAGGACTGACCCAGTGTCATCCCAGTGTGCACACCAAAAAACCCAAATGTGCACAAGAGGAAACAACCCCACAAAGAGACCAAGGGAAAGCTTGAAAGTGAATGAACTGGAAAGAAAATGCACTTACCGCTTTGACAGCAAATCACCAGGTAATTGTTTCTTCCCACAGACATTATTGTAACATAGACAAAAATTGGTCACCATTAAACGCAGTTTACTCAGTGGCATTTTTACTGTTCTGATGATGGGCCAGTTAAGAAAACACTAAATAAATTATGAAACAATAGAAGGAAGATGGCTCTTTATAAGACGTGTTTGATATAACAATTTTAAAAGGCTATAACACAAGCTTATTGAATTTGGCAGGGCTTATAAATCCTAACTCCCATTACTGTCCTGCAACTTAAAAGAAGTATTCTTCATTTTGTCATTGGAAATTTTAAGTGGTCCCAGTGCAAAATGATAACTTACATGCTTGAATGTTTCCATGCACAGAGCACAGGTCAAACATCTGGTTAAATGCAGTGCTCAGTACTGCAGCCTGTCCCGTTCGTGTGTGTGTGAAAATTGGTCTTTACATAGCCAGCAGGCCAAATTTTTCTCTCATTTGAGATCTCAGATTGGCAGTGCTGTTTTGGTGGAGTTTTTTAAGGGTTTGAGTGAGGTTTTTTAGGAATTCTGACCCTCTTGAGCAGATTTCTAGTATGATTTGGTAATGCAAAAGCTCAAAGGAGTGCTAGAGCATTTCAGTTGCATGGGCACACACAGCCAGTTTAATGGCAAATAAGCCACCAGAGGGTGTTTGGGGAACCTTTTATGCTGTTGCAGGAACTGAAGCAGTTGCCTACAGAGCCTTTCTGGAATTGGATGATCTTGTTTTGTGGAGTAATGCTCCCAGTAAATAATCTGGCCTTGCCGGATGTTCTCCTCCTCCAAAGATCGTGAGATCTTTAGGGCCCTGATCTGCAGCAGGCAACAGTTGAGACCCAAAATGCATTTAGCCACAAGGCAGAATTGCAGAAATAAGCCTGTAAAATTTCAAAGGGAAGGAGGGTCCTTCCCCTTTTCCCTACATAACAAGCATGCTAATATGAAGCTGCTCCAAACAGACAACTTTTCTAGAATATCCTCTTGCAGGTAGGTACAAATTGTTTAGAGCAGAACAGGACTGGATCATTTAACATTGATTTTGAAAGTAATACAAATTCTAAGAATGTTAGAAGCTTAACCAGTGGAAGCTTCTAGAAATGCAGCTGCTCCAAGCCTGAAGTGCCAAACTGTGGCTAGAAGTAATATTCCAATATTTGCCAAAAAAGCCTGAAGCTTTTTATTTTGCTTTCATTCTGTGGAGGATATGCAGCTCTGCACAGACTTCAAATGAAAAGATACAAATATTTTGTAGTAAGAAATTAACATCATCCTACTGTATTTTTCAATTAATTTCTGCTTTGAATTTGCAGCTGCAAAACTGAAACAAAATCCATGCTGCAATGATTGTGAATAAGATCTTCCTATAGAACAATATTAATTTGAAAACACTTAACCAGAGAAGGGCATGAACAAAAGACAGGATGTGATTAAAAAAAACCCCTGTACATCTTTAACAGTTTCTGAACCAAGTCAATGTAACTTTTAATTGCTCCAGTTATAGATATACATATAACTTTGTGTAACTGCACAAAGGATAAACTGTGTTTTCACTGTGGCTGATAAATGTGGACTTTTACAGGGACTAGGATGGGGCCTCTATTTTTAAATCTCAATAAAGCTTTCCAGAGTTCTGTACTCTAGATCTACCTTGAACAAAATGCAGCACCATTTAAAAAGAGGGATTAGAATATCCATAAAACAGTCAAATCTGTTTCTTCAAGGACACAAACAGTTAAACTAGAAACCTGAAGTTCAATGCTTGTGCTTGTATGAAAGCACACTAAGTCAACTGACATTCCAGATTTAGAGCAGGAGATCAGTGATGTTGTGATGACTCCTGGGCTGGACTGGCTTCTGAACACCAGCCTTCAGTTAAGAGCTTTCTTTCAATACATGCAATAATATTTGGACAGCTCCAATAGAACAGGATTTACCGCTCTGCTCCTACAGCCCCTTCCCTCTCTAGGATGAGTGCTTTTGAAATACAAATGATTTTATAAGCCTCCTTTTTTTTTTTTGGTGAGGCACAGAGAGAGTAACAGCTTTGCTGAAAGTCAAGTGAAGTGAGAGAAAGTGATATTCTTCCAGGACACACTGAAAAACCAAGACAGTCTAAGAGCTGCATTCAGACCATGAATCTGAGCTCTGATCCAGGAGCTGCTAAAGCTGATGGAAGGCTCTCTGCTGACTTTAATGGGCAACAGACCAGGGCCCTTTGGCCTTAACCCATGGGTTAATCCTTGGCACAAGCCTGAAGATAGTAAGTGCAGAGCAACCACACTTCTTACAAAGCAGCACATCACGACAACAGCCAAATTTGCTTCACGTGGACTGTGAACATGCAGTGCACTGAAAACCACAATTCTCATTGTTATCATGTCGTTTTAACCCTTAGAAGTTTGACATTGCCGTTTGCTGCTTTAAAAAACAACTTCCCTGTGGACATGCCCTGTCACACCCCTTTGTTATTACAGGGTCAGATACTGCACAGGATCCATAAGCTCTGTTGTTGCTCAGGTTTAATAGGCAAGACAAGTGAAGGACACTCAAGTCCCTGCCACTTTCTCACATAAATGTACTGAAACTTTTTAAAATTCAGGTAGATTGACAAGGACTGCAAGTTTTTATATGAAACCAGACTAAATTAAGGTACAAACTGTAAAGAGGGAGATTTTGCTCTAAGCTTTCACTTTGTTTATTTCAAAATGAATATTCCCTATAAAGAGTACTGCATTCCTATACATCTGAGAGTCCAGCTGTATTTTCGTTTAAGGTAATCACATTAGCACAGACACCGACTGGACGCTAACAAACCCTTTTTTTTTGAAATGTGCTCTAAATAACACATTTTGAGATGTTGTTAGACTAAATGCAAACAGAATCTGATACCTGACGTGTTCCACACATAAAAAAAAAGGATTCCTAGAAGTTGCACTTTATGGGACATATCATACACTGCTGACGTCCTTGGATGCCCTGCCAGAGCCAAGATTAACAGGCCATTTGAAAGCTTGAAAATGTTTAAGAACTGAAAGGCTCGTGCTGATGGCTGAGCTCCGTCATGTTCCACTGAGATCAATGAATTTGAAAGCATTTGGCATCTTACATGATGGGTGAGCTCTGCTCCAGCTACCAAATCTTGATTAGTCCAAAATAGAAGAACTTTGAACACAGAAGAAAATGTGAGTTGCCATGGAAGAGAAGTAAATCTCTGCCCTGTCAGCCACAGTGAATCTTTCTCTCTCTCATCAGCTTTCCCTTCCCCCATGACCCCAAGGAGGAAAAAAAAAAGGTAAAAATAAAAAAAATATCTTTTTTAATGGACAAGCTGGGACCACCTGATAGTGTATTGCTGACCAGCTATGTACAACCTCCTGGGAATTTCAACAAACAGCGTAAACAAAACCAGGTGGGAAAATGGTTTCATTTATTTTCATTTTACAAAGAAGTTCCGACTGAAATTGAGCTGTTTACAAAACTACAGGACTTTGAGGGACCAGACGAAAAAACTATGTCAATTGAGATCCACAATTCACATCTCACTAAAAGCAAGAGTATATTTATGTAACATGCCTAGAATTAGCAATAAATAAAACTCTATTAAGATGCAGAGGCAAAAATCCTAGTTTACACAGCTGCACCAAGCCAAAGCATTTTATAAAATTATGCAGTACCTGAAAAAGTTGAATTGCAGCTTCCTACAAAGGTGAGTTTTGCAGCAGTTTACAGAAGGATGTGAGGGTGAACAATACACAGCTGTAACTGCAAAATCATTTAGAAAGAGGTGGAAGTTTAGCCTGAATAGAGGGATAACCTGGAACATGAGTTCAGGTAATTTGAAATAAATGTTTCATCTCCCTGAGAAGATGGAGACTACAATTTGCATTATGTGAAGCAGGGCTCAGACTGAAAACAGAAACATCAGCTAAATGGTCATCCTAACTATACTTCAGAAATCTCTCTCCAAAGCATGTCTCAAAGTATTGAAACTATAGGTAGGAAACACAGGATGATAAAACGCATCTCAGAGGTTAAGACCTATCTGTGGCAGCTCTGCACCACCACCAGCTGGGTCAGAGCACACCAGAGCACAAGCAGTACACCAGGAGCATGTGAGGCTCCACAACCTCCCCGAGTTCTCTGCTTATGAATGGGTGAATCATAACTGCAGAGCCCTTAACCACAGGGCAGAGACATCAGTGGGTTTCCATTTTCATGACATGACACTAAGTGCATGTCAAAGAGAAAATGGCAACACTCCCTTAATCAAAGCAAGAAGCAAGTTTTCACCAGCCAAAAACACAGATTAAGACTTAACTGATGAAGCTGCTGTCAGACAAGTAAGATTGAAAAAAGATTCACATCCTTGCAGAAGTAGACTAGAAAATGTCATTTGGGAGGAAAAATAGTTTGCCAGGATAAGCTGATCTGTGTGCAGCTCCTCTGCCATTTTTCATGCAGATTCAGAAAATGCAATTTCATAAGAAAAGGAAAAATTACCATGTCGTAAGAGCTGAAAATTCAAAACAGCCCCTTTGCATCATTTAGCTGAGCAAAGGAGCTTAAAAATACATTAAATTTAAATTTACTTTAATATCCTGGCAGATTGCTGGGGTGGTACAGACGCTCTTCTATGCAATTTAGAATCAAATCACACTGCAAGTTGCAGAGAGTCCTGAATACCCTATTTTATTAGCAAATAGAAAAGCAACACTCAGTACCAAATAGCTTTCACTTGAGCTCTTCAGACAGCAATGTGCAGATCCCACCTATGCAGCTGCACAAATTCACCAACGTCTTGGTGTTATTTCATTTTCAGGAGAAAATGCGCAGACTGGGCAGAAAATGGACAGATTTCCACAGTGAAAAAGTGACCACTGTGCCCAAGAGTAAAGCTGTTGATGGATTAGGACAATGTTGGGCTTTGTGCTGCCCCATATCAGGCAATACAGGGATGAAAGGGGCAATGTTTGTCTGAACACCTCCACCACCACCCTTCCATTGCACCACTCCCCACACAATTCCAATGTTATTTCTCCTTTCATGGCAATGAATTAATCCCCAAGTTTCAGTCACAGGAAAGGTTCTCCATAAAGACTGTATGAGTGTATCAATTCCAAAAGTTTGCAGGTCACATAACAGAGATAAAAACAGAAAAGAAAGGAAGATTGGAATAAGAGTCAAGAGGAAAATGCAGTGAATGGCTCAAGGTGTCCCCAGTGTCTGCTAGCACTCCAGGCCTTCCCCCAGCACTGCCAAGTTCCGGCTGCTTCTTCCAGGGTCAGCCTGGTGGCCATGTAGCCACCAGAGCAGGAAGAATTTTAAATTTAAAAGCAGCACTGCATTAAGTAGTGACCTTGGCCAGCTGCCACAGCCCCAGCTTTCCCAGAAGCTGCCTTCCTCAATCACGTAGCACCTCCCAGCCAGACTACCTAAAGGCAGCTGTGATTGCTCCCTCCCCTAAAGCTGGAAACTCACATAAGACACAGGAAGCTGGCAGAAAATAATACGAAAAACCTAACCCATATCAATTGGATATCACCAATATCACAAGGAACATATAGCACTGAGAACACCAGGTGAATTCTTGCATTTTGTAGGTTTAGAAAGATGAGAATGTACAAGATGAGGAGAGGGCCAAGAGCAGAAGATTGAAGGCTGTGTTGGAAGAAAGGCAGATGGACTGTTCTGTCCTAATATACAAAATATTTTTAGTTGATCTCTGTTTTGGTATGAATGTTCTGAAATGAGACATAAAATAAACTTCACAAAGATTACCTATTTTCCCTGTGCCTCAGTTCTCTGCCTACAGTTCTTTAAGCAGCAGAGTATGATACACATGCTAAAAGTAATGACGCATTTCTATTCAAAATAAGATCCACATGGACTTCATAACTCCCAGAGAAACTATACTCATTACTAATCATAAACTAATATCCTCTCTCTGAGATTTTTAAATATATATACCAAGGGTTCATGCAGATCCCAGGAAGTACTATGATAATTTTCAGTAATGAAGATTAGCCAAATATTTCTTGTGAAGTATTCTGGGTACATGCTCAGATTTTAACTTGAACAGATTTTTCAGCACAATGTGATAGTATACAATGGGTTGTAACAACTTATGCCAGCTGAAGTTCTAACCCTGGACAGTGCCTCTGTTTATATTTTTATTTTGGTTTTAGGAGTATGCATCTACTGCTACCTTGGCGATCTTACTTTAAAAAAAAAAATCAAACAAAATAAAGCCCAAATCCACCTCCACCCCCACAATCTCCAGACAAACAAGTTTAAAGAAGGAAACACACAACGCTTCAGGGTTTAAGGCCTCAGTCTGTCCTCAAAGTTCTGGCAGCAAGTTATCTCACACCAGAAGTGTTATGAGGAAAGGGGCACAGCTTCAAAAAATAAATCATTAATGAGTATGGTTATGCAACTCAAGAGCACATGGTGTACCTGGCTTCCACCTTGGAATGAAAAAGCAGAGATGTTTGTTACTGCACCAGCCACCACTCATTCAACAAAGCCTCCCTCTGCCATCTTTTCCCATTTCTGGTTTTTTTGTTTTGTTTTGGTTTGGTTTTTTTGGTTTTTTTTTTTTTTTTTTTAAATATGCTTTGAGTGAGGCTTTTCCATGTAGCTACTATCCAGCTATCACCCATGCAAGCTCCCAGGCAGGTGCAGCACGGACCAACACCTGCACAGTGCATTCCCTGGAGAGGGAGTGCAGCTGTACTGCTGCTTTGCTGCAGCTCCTGCCAGCTCCCCCAACTTTTGCAGGGCAATAAAGAAAAAAATCACATCTTCACAGTGAACATCATCCACACAGACAGCAGGAGCCAGGCTGATGCAATGGTTTCCTATGGATCTCACTAGAGAAGAAGCCAGGGATTTGGGACCAGGAGCTACAGCAAATGCATTGCCATCACTCCAACACTCCTCTTTGATCCTGGTGTTTATTTACATCATCAGAGAACAAAAAGTTAATTCTTAAGCAATTTCAAAGCAACATCTCCAAAGTTCTGATTGTCTTTGTCTGCAGTTTTGACAGTGATCTGAAGACCAAGTTGGACAACCTCATTAACAGGAACAATCAGTGATTTAAGATCCAAGGATCTCAAAGTACTTTACAGAAAATAATAAGATGGATAACATGCATAGGAGATAAGTGTCAATATTATAGCATATTTTACAGCAGGGTAGAAATTAACATAGGATAACAGAATTACCAAGAACATCACCAGAGCAAGGCAGGAATAAAAACAAAATTTGATCCTCATTTTCCAGCACTGTTTGAGCAATGCTGCTTCCCCTGCTGTGCAATTACTGCAGAATCCTGCTCATCTTCAGTGTTGCAGAAACTGAGAGCTGCTCAGAAATACAGCTCATAAGAGATAGACAGGAAGGCATTTCTGGTGAAAATTCAAAATGCCAACAAACAAAAAAATCCTCTTTGGCAGAAGAGATATTTTCATTTGGAAACACTGTGGATCTTAAGGGAGTTGTAGGCTGGGCCCATAGAAGCTGAGCATCTGCTGCTGAATAGCTGCATTCTTACCCCGCCACAGCTCTTGCTTAAGCTTGCAGAACCAGAGTCTTCAGAAATGGGAGGCAATACAAAAATAGGCATTCTGGGGAGTTCAGACACAGATAATATAACATGTAATATCTCTGAAACAATTTGGCATTTTACAAAGGAAGCACATTCTGTTTCTGAAAAAAGTACTTCAGATCTCAAAAATAAGGATTTTATTTTTTAAAAACTGACAAACTTTTTTCAGAAAGCAAATTTTGTTACCCCCCCAAAAGATAATGATGGCAATGAAATATAACTTTATTTCCCTGAGAGTATTGTTTTGACCTTTTAAGCATCATTCTAAGCATTTAAGCTAATGCATGGGACCAAAAACGGAAGTTCTACACCTTAAAAAAGCCATCATTTTTATGTAACATATAAGGATAACAGAGTTCATTATTTTTCTCATGAATTCTATTCCTTTTTTCTCCCCCAGCCTTTCCAATACCCTGAGTTTCTTTGACTGTTATGTCCACGTCCTGCAGTTTCATATCTAAACTAAACCCTGGGCACAATTGATCAAGCACTCTGAGCTCTACAGTAAATACATGAGATGGGAAGATCTCGTCCTATGTGCCCTCTATAAGCTCTGGATCAAGTCCAGGACAAAGAGAAGTTTATTAATGCACATACATTCCTACTGGCCTTTGAGCTCTTTGGCAAAAATTGTTTTAAACAGGCTCCTGTAGAGACCAAATGAGCAGTATTCAAATATTTACATTGAACAACAGAGTTAATTATACTTCAAGACATCAGTAAGATTCACTGTGCAGCAACCTCAGCATCATACTCCAGTAAAGCAGCAACATAAACCATTTTCCGCAATCGAGGCGGGCAGCTTTCCATCTGGGTTTCAGCTAAGGCAGGAATGTTTCTGTCGACAATAGAACCTCACTAATCAGCACTTCACTAATCCACACATTTTATTAACTTCGCCAAAAAACTCACAGCCTCTCCCTGCCCCTCAGCAAAGATTTAATAGCAGAGACCTCAAGCAAAGTCTTTCATTCCCCAAACACATTTTTTAGGCAAATGTTACGTGCATTTGAGTCAGATATTACAAAGCAGTTTGATAAATAATTTGAGCAAAACTAGTTATCACAGACAGAGCCAAATCTTATGCATATCTGGAGAAGAAAACCCAAGGCAACTTGAAGTTGAATCTACAGAAGAACATTTTATCAAAAACACTTAATCCTTAGTATCTCTCAGGATTTGGCCCTCTGTGAACAAAATAACATGCTCAAATGAAATTTACTTCCTTCCAAGTTAACACTGCATTTGCCCACTTACTTACTGGCTCACAAATTCACTAACTTTCAGAGAAGTCTCCCTCCAGCCACTTTTGACACTTCATTCTTCCTTTCACAGAGCAGTCTGCATCCTACAGATGTAAGCCAACAGCAACAGCAAAGCCAAAACAAACATTAAGCTATACTCTGGAATGAAAAGCTCTGTCCATGCCAGTGTCTTACCTCTGTGTTTAGAACTCTTCATACCTCTCTGCCCCAACCATTAGCGCTGAAAGTCTACAGCTGAAAAGCTGAAAAATGGCAGCTTCATTTTTCAAGACCACCAGAGATTATCCACATACCACCACCTTAAAAATCAAACTAACAGACAGCACAACATTCATTATCCTTCCACTTCCAAGGGTATTTTTAAACAAGTGTGGAGATAGCCAAACAGACTAGCTTGATGGTTTCTTTCTTCCTCATCAATTATCCTGGCTGTTGATAGAGAATATGAATAATACCGTGTATAAATTATGTACAGGCATTTGTAGATGAAAATAAGGGAAATTCATATACAGAAAACCAGGAAATTGGATGGCATTTATACTGATCCATTTCTACATTTTTGTGTGGAATATCTAACAACACATAGAAAAGAATCAATTTAAATTCTACAAATGTAATTTCCTTAGTTGTGATTTCTGTTAAGACAGAAGGGAAGCCTCAGCAAACAACAGAGTACTCAGAGGAGGGGAGGAAGCTGTGGTCTCACATGTTCAGTCCAAAAGCTACAGACATCCCCACTCCATGGAACATCCTCTGTACTGCCCCAGCCCAGAGGAGCACAGACTTGGGCACTCCTACAACAAACTCACTCAAAGAGACCTTTTATTAGCATCTGGTGCTCAAAGAGAAGATGCACGTAGATACAACCAGAGAATGAATCCTTAATTTGACCATCCCCATCTGGCTCTGGGCTCCTTGAAATCTTATTTCCTGGACACATCAAAAGCACAGTTCCTCCAGAGCCCTCAAGCCCTGGCAGCATTTCTAGGTGAAAATACATTGTCCTGGATTTACAGTGAATAGTGCTACAAAACTCAGGAATATAAGAGTGTATGTCTGTTAATGATCTAGTGAGTTTATTATATAGATCTGGACATTGTAAATTAAATCACACTCTTAGAGTAAAGGAGCATAGAAGA
Organism: Acrocephalus scirpaceus scirpaceus; assembly: GCA_910950805.1. Classification (NCBI taxonomy): domain Eukaryota; kingdom Metazoa; phylum Chordata; class Aves; order Passeriformes; family Sylviidae; genus Acrocephalus; species Acrocephalus scirpaceus. The sequence goes on from OU383789.1 coordinate 8,667,811, forward strand.
AACTCTGATGAACCATAGCTCTGAGACCATTAAAAGTAACTCTTGTACCAAGCAGTAACATTGACTGCACATTCCCTCACTATCATCATCTATACTCAAAGTCATGGAAAATACCATGTAGCATTTGAAGAGCTGAATGTACTTGAGAGTTAAAGCAATGTTAGGATGTTTAGACTTTCTGCCTATACTTGAATGACACTGGAAAGACAGGCTCTGTGCATCACTGGAGGCAAGATCCACACACCCACCTGTATGTCATCCTCAGCTTCCCACTAATGTTTACAGGAGGATATTTTGATTTATTCAAAGAGCTGCCCTGCAAAATACCCACCTCACCAGAACAGACTTGATACTGGCAGGCACTGACTCTGCACATCTTTATCAGTTACCCACAAACCGTGTGTTGTCTTAATTTTGGAAAACTACTCTGCTCCTTGCCTCTTCATTTGAACTGTATTTAATAGTAACCTCCACTTTGACTTTCTGTAGCATATCTGCCCACGAGTGAAAAATCAGAGGTACACAACTCTTCATATGAGAGGGAGATTTTGTCAGGATTCCAGTGAAATTAATTGTCCCATACATACAAAGATACTTGGCATAATGAGGAATTGAACAGACAACAACTCATTCTCCTGTTTAAACTTGATCCCAAGTATTCCTTTTCAGAAGACAAACCTTCTCCCCCTCACAGGTGGACAAGGAACAGAGGTACTTGATAACAACCATTCTCAAATTTTTTGAGGCAGCAGAAAATTCCTTCTTAAAGGTTTGCTTAAATGTCTCCTGAGTTCAGGTATCTGATCTTACCCTGACATGTGGGCTCCTCTCTTCTCTTCTTCTATCCTCCTTACTGGATAAAACTCCACTTTTCATTATTGAATCTATGCTGTCACAAACACACATCACTAGGTAAACTCTCCGTTTTAAGAACTACAGAAATTTTGATCAGACCAGTCGGAGATCAATGAGAAAGGAGCTCCTACCGTGATCTGCTGAAATCACAGGACTTTGTCATATTGTAGTCTTAGCTGAGCATGAGGAACAGATTTGACAAAACTATCTCTCCTAAGACAACCTGCTTGGCATCCAAAATAATGGAAAACCTACCCTGAGCTGTAATACTATTGGAAATCCTTCTCTGGCATGACTATTTCAGTCGAATTCAGTACACACAGCATGATGCATGTGGCAGAGACTTCCTCTATTACAGAGCATCAACAGCCTAGTGTAAATGATATTAAGAAGATTAAAATAAAAATGTATCTACAGATTACTTGAAATAGTCAACCAATGGATTTGAGAAATTCACGAACTCTATCTTCCCTCTGAAAAGTGAATAAAATCATCTCTCCTACTTTATGTATTACACCCCATTTGTTCTCACTACTCCAAATTACACTGTAAGTTTTCGGGTGAATTGAGGCAGAGGCAGGATGCCAAGGCCATATTCTGTGTGCAGCCACACATGCTGTAAGCACGTAAACAGGCACTGGATTTATATGAACATACACACACATATAAATTCACTTTATAAACAGAGGCAGACCACACCACAATCTTGCAGTCTGCACAGAACTCCAACTCCCACATCACTGGGAATTTCAAGATACGTTCAAACTTGAAGTCTATCCTGGGCATGCTTTGACCTTCGAATTTTTGGGCCTAAGTCAGATCTGAACTTGAATGGAAAGGTTTCACAGATCAATCTCCAAATCATACCTCATATTACAAAGAACCAATATATCAACAATAGCCAGCAAAATAATTACAGCATTAATGTGAACATAAATTAACAAACTTTAGAACAAAATCATTTGATAGTTGTTATTTTTATAAAGGGATTTAATAAACCAAAAATCAGGAGAGCCCAAGTATAGCTAATAAATCAGTCTGTGGCGACATGATAAAATTGATGAGGTCTTTGTCTCCACCTACTGTATGGAGGAATAATAATTGTAATTCCCAGAAGGACACAGAGGAAATTAATTGATACCTTTCTTGATATAAAATCCCAACATCTATTCCACACAGATCACAGGACTTCAGCCTTTACCAGTTACAACAGCTGCTGTTACAAACCTGAGATACTATCACAATGGCTTCCTTTGCTGAGAACTGAGGTGCCCATAATTACTGCAAAGTGGCAACTGTAATGATTTTATAGTTCACTCTTCCTTTACAACAAAAGGTTTTGAAATACAAGAGACTGTTTAAAATAACTTATGTAAGCATAAGAGAGGATCTGGGAACTTCCTGAACAGGAATGAAAATTAAAAGCCTTCATAACATTTACTTCAATTTTTTTTAATGACCAACAATTATATTAAAAAAAAAAAAAACAACCTGCAAAACTGCAGTCAGAACATGCACAGGCCTGTGAACACTCTCAGGTGTAAAGGCAAAACGAATTAAACAAAACACTCTTAATTAAAACTGTCAATCTGTCAAAATCTGGAAAAGATTACAGAGAAGTCTGATCTCTGCTAGCCCTATACTTTGCACTTCCTAATTTGACAAAATAAAATGTAGGTTATGAATTTTTTCTAAAAACAGCTCTTTCCTGCTATTCTGGCATTCATCCAACCAGTTTATTTCTTTCCTACCGTCACTAAATTTCTGTACAATCAAAAGCTAAAATAAAGCTTTTCATTGTTACGGACTTGGGGAGACTGGTGCCAGATTCTGTTTGAACAGAAACTGGGGGAGCCCCAGGAGTCCATTAGAAACTTGATTGAAACTGTCAGGCTGATGGCAGAGAAACAGCCAGCCTGCACAGCAAGGGGCACAGATGCACCCCAGGCAATTTGGTGTTTTTATTTATACAAACCACATGATGTTTCCAACCCTCAGAATGTGTTCAGGGACCAGATTCAAAAGTGCCAGAAAATTGAACTTTTGAACACACTGGTATTGGTGAACAAGTTCTTTCAGAAATATGCCCTGAATGGGACCAAGTATGTACTTGTAGAGGTGCATGTTATGGGAAGCATTTTGTTTTCACAAATCTATCTAGAGTGCATGTTACAGATCTGTGAGGGCTTTTGGTTATTCTCAAAACTGCTTGCAGAATTTTAATAAGCAATTCCCAATTCATTTAACATGAAAAAGAGGGTACGGCTACTGTGGTAATTTCAAAATTTAATCCCTTTCTTCTCTGTGTACAAAATTATATGGGTTTTTTCTTACTCCAACTCAAGAGCACACAGGTCCAACTCATACAGGGCAGATGGATCTAAGCATAGCAAAGATCTAAAACAGATATCTTACATTCAACTCATAAACCTCTGGAAGACTGGTACAGTAACCACTCTGAAATAAACAAGTCGTTTGATATAAAGACTAGGAGATTTTATGTACATGGCAGAACTGCATCAGCAGTTGCAGTTGGTGTTACTTCACCTCTTGGTTTTCACCTTCACTTCAGGCCCTCCTAGAGCCTGCTCAAGACGACAATGAATCAGGCCATGAGTGCTATGTTAGAGACCCACACCCTCCTTCTCCTCTGTGGATGCAGCAGGGTGAAAGGCATCACAGCACTCTCCCCCAGCTGGATCAGCCACATCTGAGAGGGCAGCAAGGAAGGGAACAGGGAATAGTGTCACCAGGAATGCCATGGCTTGGCCAGATGTGCACACTCACAGCAAACAACTGAATACTTCCATGTGTCCTGACAGATTGTTTTCCTGAGGGACAAAGCCTTGCAGCTCTAAAGCAAACTGACTTAATTCAGCACACAGTTCTCCCCCATTACTTATTTACACAGACACAAATGTACACAATAAAACCATAAGCAGAAGCTCCACATGGGATAAAAAATGTTTGATAATATGCAGAAAATGTGTGGCCACAAGAAGAGAGTCAGCTTTAGATAATAACCATAGAGGACACAAGGGAAACACCTCAACACAGGCTCTTTTGTGCTCCATAAAAAGGGAACAATCCCTGACAGAAGTAAGTAGTGTCAGAAGCTCTTGATCTTTGACCTTTGCTGGAGAGATGGGCTGTTGGTGTGGGGCAGATTCCAGGACAACAGAGCAAAAATCCCTTGATTTTATTTCCTCTGCTTCACTCTGTATCGTTTTTACAACCTTGCTAATATTATTTAATAATATCGAATACTGAGCTCTGCAAGGAAAGCTGCACAGATATTGTCTAACAGGATCTCACCATGGGGCTTATGATCATCTCTCCACATTACAAGTAAGAGGTTGTATTTTCCAAAAACTCATGAATTGGCCACAATGATATGGTGGCAGCACCTGCAGCTTCAGAGGAAACGAGCCTTAATGGAACAATAATGGCAGAGCTTGACCATAGAAGTCATTCCTCCTTAACTTTTCCCATTTCCTACTCAAAGGAGTACGTTACAGCAAAAATATATTGAAAGTGCAAAACCAATTTGAAGAACAACTGGGCATCAGCCACTTATACAAACACACACAGAACACCCAAAATATCCCCACACTCAGTGGGTTGCTGTGTGAGTCCCAGTGTCCTCCTAGCCAAACATGGTCACTTCTGCTGTACAGTTCAGAACCAAAGAATACAACTTTATGAGATTTAATTCAAAGATGTTGTGAAATAGAAGTGTATGTTTTGGAAACAGCTATATTTCTGGGTTTTTGCTTCATTGTGGCAACAAGTTTCACCAATTAATGCATGCAAATTAAAAGCACTTCTGAAAGTTCTATTTGATTATACTTGAAGAGGGGGGAAAGGGATTCTTCTTTGAAGTGTAAAGCACTGCAGTCCTGGCACCAAGGAAGCTTTGGTAACCATAGCAACACTGTAAATTTTTTTCAATATATATTTTAATAGATATTTAATTTGTCAATTTGTAGACTGGCATTCAAACCATTTTTTTTCCAGCAGACCTATGCTTTTCAATACATGAAATTATTCACATTTACTAGCAGTGGCCTCTCAGGTGCTTTACAACATAGTTCTCTTCCAAATATAATTTTCGTATCAGCCTTGACAAAAAAAATTGCTAGTGGTTTCTACTTCTGCTGTCGCTGTCCTTGACAACTTCGTTTTTTTATAAACCAAGTGAAGTGTTTGCAAATGTTCACTTTTTTAGAAGACAGAGCAGGCAATGTTCTGTAGTGACTAACTCATAAGTTGCTAAGAGTAGCTGAAATACTCTGTCTTCCAAATCCTGTTCAATATGCAAGTTACTTTAAAAGCATGCAACCCTATGGATAGAAAGTTAATGAATAAAGCTGGCACTGAACTAAGGTAGAATTTTATATCAGAATGAGATCTACCTGCAAAAGGCTTTCTTAAATTCACTGCTGAAGATAAGACTGCTAAGCAAGAAAAACATGTTGTGTACTATGAGTGCATTTGATGAAGAATTTAGGTAGAATAGGCTTCCAGGTCTAAGAATAAACTGCATTCCTCTGTTGTATACTGCTGACTGTAAAAAGCTTGAAAGCAAGCAACTATTTCACAAATCCAGAACTTTTTCCGGATAATTATGATAATTCTTGAACATGACAGACTCCACTGAAAATCGTATCTCTGACAGATCTTTAAAAACAGCATAGAAAACATGAAGTTAGAAGGAATTTGGGCTATGTGCCATTATCACAGTTCTGGTCTCTCAAGATATGCCAACACTGCCATAATTCACAGGATTTTGTCCTAGTTCTCTAGTAGAGCTCTAGTTCAGGCTACCCTGCTTTGGGAGAAGCCATGGAGATGAGAGGACACCATTGCCAGTAGTGCAAGTATCACATTTTGTCAGATAATATCACTGAGAGACCTCTTGTAAAGGTAGACAATTGCTATAGTATCAATTTTGTGATAATGAGCAGGCAACAAAAAGGCTGAGAGAAAATATGTAGGAAAAAAACCCCCAAAATAAGAATCTGTAAACAGTAGCATTAAAACACAGTTAATAGAAGTGTTAATGAAAACAGAAATTAGTCTAATTAAGTAATCCCTACAGCATCTGATGGCAAAGCAGATTGGTATACTCATTATTTTACTGAAGCAACAAGAGAACAGTTAAAACTATTGAGCTGTTAAAAATACTAGCCCTGCCATCCTAAGTGTAACAACAGAATCCATATAAAATGGATATTAAATCCTCAATCATACTAATTTGTTTAAAGCAGAATCTACCTATCCAGCCACAAGTACCTATTCCTAGATTGCAGTCCCCATAAAAAGATGCAATGAGATCCCTTGGGTGGAAATTCAGACTAGCCAAGAATAAAGAAACTTCTTTGTTATTATGTTATGTTAGAACATGGAGGACATTTGATAAGACATGGAGAAAACAGCTGCTGCCTACATCATTAAAATAGCATTGAACAGTCAAGCAGAACCTGCATGGATGAATCATGGGAAGAAGAGCTAAAAATAAATATTCCTCTCACATCAGTGTCATGTCTAAGGTAAAACAGCAAATAAAGAGAAAAAAAGATGGCACTCTGAACTAGAGAAGGGAAAGTTCTCAGCTCAATTAGGCAAGGCTTCAATTAAAGAGGAAGCAATCAAGTGAAACTTGAAGCACACTCCCATTGTACAAATGAGCACAGTTACTGCACCCTCTCTATTCTCCCCTATTTGCCTCATTTCAGCCTCCTCCCACACTCACTGCTGATACAGTCCTCGAGTTGTTACACAAAGTGGATGCTGCCATAATAGAGAACATTTTTCTTTCCTTTACCTGGCACCAGTTGCTGGGTCTTTGCACCACACAAAGGCAGAAACAAAATCTAAATTTAACCCCAGGCAGAAGCAGACAATAGGTACAAAATTGCATTAAAAAATGGGAAGAATCGTTCCAAAATGGAAAATTCAAGCAAAAAGTGAAACACAAACCATAGAGATAAGCCCTGAAACCAGAGAAATCCTATTGCAAAGCCTGGAGGACTGAACAGTGGTAGAAGCTGGCATTAAAGCCTTAGCAATATCCAATACCTAGGCAAGCTGAACGGCAATAACTAACCCAAACTTGACAGGATATGTAGCAAAGGAAGCCAATTCCCACATACCCGCAGTCTCAATCATGGAACAGTTAAGTCCATTAGCAGGACACTGAACTTTGCCCTTTTGTTTGGAGGCAGTCAGTATCACAAAGGTTGGGTGTTATCCATTTCCCCAGTCCTCTAATACTCACCAGCCATATGCTGGACAAATGCCCACATCTGCTTCCTTGTTGGGGGAGAGGAAAATGACATTAAAGATACATGACAGTAATGTAACCCATGACAAAGACATAGCTCATTTAAGAAGTCAAGACATCCTTTAATCAGAGCTGCACGCTGTGGAGGGATGGAAGGTGCCTTGTGAAGCCTGAGAAACCCTTCCCCTGGCAGCTGCACCCTTGCTGAAGCTATCAGGTGCCAGTTTTAGGCAGTCACTCCTCTGCACAACAGAAACTGCTGCACTTAATGGGACAGATGATGAAACTCCCCATTCTTTCATCTGAGAATTTACCTCTGTACATAATTAGGAGCACAATCATTAAAGTTAGCATTCCAAATTGCTGTCAGGAGCCAGCCACACAAAGTATTCCTACAGGGCTACAAGGCACTTTACAGACCACAACACAAAGCCTATCTTTAAACCAAATCCCAGATCTGTCTGAAGAATAGTTTGCCCACTTCTCTGCAAAGGACCAAATTAAACCTAATCCGCTCACTAACACAAGTGCACATAATAGAACTAAATGTAATTCTTATCTAGCAGACAGGCAGTCTCAGCCTTAGAAATATTTATCTGTCTTGATATTGTCTGACCAATCCCACTAAAAAGACCAGACGTCTGGCAAGCTGCAGAGATGGAGGCCTGATCAAACAAATCAAGCCTGAATGATGCAGATAAGCTACAACTAAACAAAACAGAACGTAAAAGGCGTTTCAGACATGGAAAATAATCACCTGTTTTAAGAACATGAAACTGAAGGTACTGATAAAAATAACACTGACAACAAAGGAGGGTATGGTATTCCAGCAAATCCAGTAGGGACAGTAGACAAGACAATGATGATTGTTGACTCAGCATGTGGCTGAATGCACCACCTTGGTGCATTCATTTCAGATTACTTGTCTTGCTTCAGTTTGTGATTTAAGGAGTTAACTACAGTTGAAACAGAATTTGCAAACTTCCCTTACGTGTTCTTCTCTAAGGAGAATGCAGCAACTGAGATTCCTGTACTGAATTATTTTGATTTGTTGCCCATGCTTCTAGTGGAACTATCAGTTTCTCCTCTGACCTTGCTATTCTAATTCTACCATACTATTGTCAGCAACAAAGTGAAGACCTGCTCAGCTAGAAAACTTTCCTTCCTATCTGGATCTCCAGTTGCATAGTAGGAGGTTGTACTGTCTGCTGTGGGGTATAGGTCCTGTTTAAACTCATGGTCACACCTATTTATTTCCCCAGAAACATTTGAGCATGTAACATGGGACAGGGAGTTACACAATTCCCAACCAACTGCAGCCAGCCAGAACTGTATTACAAAGTGGCATATTTACTCTGGTGTCTGGATGAAGATTACAATTCAGGCCAAAGAATCAAGACTTACTGAATCATAGAAGTTAACTTTCCAAGGCCGATTTCATCTACATGTCCTGAAACTAGCTATCATCAGTGTGGGAAAAAACCGCACTTGACACAACCTGGTAAGAAATAAATGTAGCTATTGAGCCACATTCACAGGTTTTGCTCTGTAAAGGTCAGTAGAGCTAAAAGTAACAAAAAGAAAGCCCACTATATTAAGAACACAGCAATAATGAAACACAGAAGTAATGAACACTGAACACCAGCTTTCACTGAGAGATGACAGGCATTGCATAGGCGCACATATAGGGACAGAGGTTCTGCCTGGATAATGAGCTGCCAAAGTTTGTACCAGCTGAAGATCTACTCCAAACCTTTAAAGGAAGTGATTTCATCACTAAACCAAATTACTTGGATTGTGTGCTTTGCTGCTTTTTTAGTAGGTTCCAGTTTCTACTGCCAAGCTAGGAAGCTGTGCTAGGAGCAGCTGGTACTCCAGGACTAACAACTCCACCGCTAATTTATCCTCTAAAACTCAAGCTTCTGATGTCTCTGTGTGCAACACAGAACCACAGAGGGTAAAGTATCACAAGTTCCTTCCCCATGCCTATGGAAACTTACCCAGCTTCACAAAATGACCTTTGTTACAAAGGGATTTACACTCACGTCCTTGGAAGCAACAGACGGTCAGGAATGAGCTGCTGCCATCAGCATTTTTCCTTTAGTCTGTGAAATTATTCACATAGTCCCCCCAATAGTGGAGGCATTTTCTCAGTTCAAAAGTGAAAGCAGACCAGTTAAAAGATGGGACAAAACAAGTGAAGCAGTAGTGTCTTTAAAAGACACTGAAATGGGCTGGATTTTGTGGTTATATAAAAGCAAGAAACACTGTCTCAATCTGATGTATGAATTAAGTGCTCTACTTTATCAACAGGAAATATGAGCACATTTCCTACAATTATTTCCTCTTGCAAATGAAACCCTGTAGGTCTCAAAGGAAACAACAGATGCACCCCAAACAAGTTTTCATTTCTTTACTGGCTGTTCAAAGAAAACGCAAAACTCTGGTTTGTTTTCATTTTTTAGCACCTCACTATTTAGAGAAAATCTCTTGCTCAGCAAATTTGAAGTACTTTACTGGCTGGTGTCATTATCTTTACCTACAAAGTGAGGTAATGAGAAGAAAAGCAAGGGTAGCTTCAAAGTTGTACCCTGTTCTCCTGAGCCACCATATTCTGCTACACTCCTATGCCATCCCCACAACATAAACCTAGCAAACCTTTTAACCTGTAGCAGGGTCTCAGTTCTTTCAATGGTATCTTACACTGTGGGTATAGAAAGGGGAAACCCTGTTAAAGTTGTATGAGCATTTAACTGAGTGATCTTTGACACTTCTAAGTTTTCCAACTGATGTACTGCCAATGTGTTTCTTGTGTTCATCCAAGATTTATGATTTGGTCCTGTGATAGGCACTCTGTTCCCTCTAATAATTTGAGCAGGCTGAAGGGTTGACTGTTGGTGTGAACTGTTGGCTCATGTGTTACCTTATGTTGGTTTTAATTGCAAGTATTCCTGCCTAGAATGACACGCTTGTGTCAACACAAAACAGGCTTGGTCCAAGACTCACAATGGAATTTGAAACACTCTGTAGTGCAGAAACACTGGAATCGGTGAGCTTGGTTTCAAATCCTTCCAGGCAGATGCTTTCTGAGAAGCCTGCATCTGGTTTTCTAATCCCCCTGAAGTTTGAGAGTGCTCAGATCAAGCTTTACATCAAGCCCCTGCCCTAACAAGCAGGGCCAAGTTGAACAAAGTTGTATTTGCCAACATATCCCTGGAGAGAACAGTGCACCTCTGCTGCAAAGTCCTGGTTTTCCAAAGCTGGAGGGGGTAGTGTCAGTTTTAACCTTAAATGGAAACTGAAAACAAATCTTTAAGGTTTACAGTCATTTCAAATACAAACAGCTTAGCAAGGCAGCCATTCAGTACAATTTCTCCTCAAATAATAAGACCTTTGAGACAGACAAGACTGATTGCAATTAAAATTAGAGGGTAAAAAAACCACATTGATTTATAAAGTGCATGGAAAGTGGCTTGAAGATTCAGGAATGATGGAATTTTGGAGCTGTACAGGAAGAAAAATCATCCTAATCAGTGTTATAAAGACTTTTTGCTTATCCTTATAAAACAATTCTGCAAAAGATACGTTTGCTTCCACAGAATTCTATTAGTTTCATCTTTATTGAATATGGTGGGATATCTCCCACAAGCATAGTAAAAAAAAAAAAATATTAAGCCTGAAGTCAAATGATGTTCTTCACTCAGCCATGGGAGAAATTTTTCAGTCCAGTAAGTATAACTTCAGAGTGAAATAAAAAAAAAAAAAAGATAAACTAATCAGGGCCATGAATTAGCCTCACTGGGGAACAACAGGGCTATGCAGAACTCTGATCTAAATTGCTCTCAGTGCTAGAAATCCAGCCCACGGAGCTCACACTGCTGAGCACACACCGAGCAGGGCAGACAATTTTCTGCTGCCCTCTGCAGGGAAGCCTTGGGCCTTGTCATCCACAGCCAGCCTGCACAGGAAAAGCAGGCTCACAAAAGAACCAGGGAGTTTTCAGAGGAAATGTTATAATTTGCTGGTGTATTGTTACTTCAACAGTAATCTGCACTCAATTTATCTTTCTGAATACTGCATTTATAATTGCAAATCAACTTTTTCACTTGAGATGATGAGCCAGTTATTGGCATAATTGAGGAAGTTTTGATAGAAATATTAATCTCTAGATCACTTCATCATATGGGAATAAAAGACGAGGCCGTCTTTTTTGCAACCTCAACACTATGCTTCCACTCTGCTTTGACTGCTAGGTACCAAAACATAACCAGGAATTGAAAGGTACCCAAAGAAAAGTTCTTGTCCCACAAGCTCTTGTCCTCCTGTGCTCTCTAGGAAAATATCGAGGAAATATCACTGTGTCGTTCACGTCAGTGCATTAATTATTTTGGTCTCATACACTGGATGATTTAAAAAGAAAAAAGAAACCAAAAAAACCCCATTGTACTGTGCTCCAGTTCAGTCGGTGTCTAAACACAAAAGCATGAAAATATTTTTGAGATAAAAGTGATTAATGAAACATAAGCACATTGAAGGTTATTGTTACTCAGGCAACCAGCCACTCAATCCATTTATATACTTCATTTGAGAACACTTCCTTTAGCACAAAGGTGAGAAGGACATGGCTCCAGCTCCACCTCTTCTCTTAGGGACTCTGTGGAGGTATTTTGTGTTCCTATCTCCTCATTTGCCACAACACAAACAGCAGAACAGCACCAGGAACCTTAATTCACTACTGTCTGCATGACACTGAGATTATATACTGCAATATATATAAGCAGAGATATTTTCCTTGTCATTACACATCTGATGTTGCATGAGAATGTAATAAAGACAACTGTGAGACTCTAGGGTAACATGCCCATACACAAAAGGTTTGATGTGGAGAAATCTTTATTCGGAGGCAGCCTTAAGCACCCGACATTCCTACTGGATGGAGCAGCCCCCCCTATATATCAACACGTGTATTTGCAAAATGTGCATCATGTATTTGTAACTCCTTTATGCTGAAATACATAAAAATAAACACAAAACAACTTGTTCTACTCACCACAGCTGATTTTGTTAGACACCAGTATAAGAATCACTAATGGACATTAGAACCATATGGAAATACAACAGACAAGCTTGAAGGAGGGAGAGTTTTTAAAGCTATCCGAACCAATCTGACAGCATCAAATGAAAAGGAAACTGAAAGTTACACAAAAACACAGAGATCAGCATGTCAAAAATTACAGAATCCTAGCAAACAAGCTGAAGTTTAGAAATCAAATACTTCTCCTCAAGCAATTAATTAGCAACATAGATCTATATAATACAAACAAAACCTCCAGAAATACACTGACTCCTTACACTCAGCACCTGCACTCTTGTTTCAAGGGCAAGGGTGGGCAGTTTATGAACAGCTCAGAAACAGTCTAAGCAAAACTCTGGAGATGGTGTCACATTTCTGGCCTCAGGCCCAACTCTGCAAAAAAGCCAAGGGACTTGACGCAGTTCAGTTGCTGAAGAACATAATCCAACACAGAAGCCAAACTTATTTCTGACCAGGCTCAACCTCATTCATCAGCATCATCAAACTGGCCCTTCTCAGCTGTTTTAACTCGTGGTGGAAAAACAAAGCAAGGTGCGTGGCCACAGCCTGGGTTGTAAAACCAATCCTCCTTCCATACATATGAGCTGAAAAGATTATTTTCCTCAAAGCTTCCACAGGAGAGATCGTCAGCATCTAAAGAAGATAAAATAAACCATGGGAGATACTCAGGAAAGTAGTGGAACCCAGTGCAGCAGGTTATTACGGAGGTCTATGGCATCTTCCAGTTCACTATTTAATTTTGATCTGCCAGCACTCATGAATTAGACCTTAAAAAAAGGCAAACAGAAAACTGATTTTGGCAATGTCTTCATTTTAAGGAAGGTTCATGCTACACAGACAAAACCGTTTTCCAGAAAGCTCAATTATACACCTGGGACTCAGAATACCTGGCACCAGCTCTTACAAGGCATGCAGTTTTTTCACATTTTCCCTGGGAATAAAAGACTCATGAAACTATTACTTATATTTGCCTTCTCCCTTCCTGCAGTTTTCAAAACACCATCCCAATGCAGAGCCCTCCAAACTCTTTAAGAACTGGGTCACTGGACAGAACATGAGGATGGGGTCCTCTAAAAGCTGTCTCTGAACAACATTTCCACTAGGCTAGAATTAAGCCTGATGGGCCTGTATTTAACCAATCTAGCACAAAAATAGGGCAAAGTGTTTTAACAGGAGCATAAAGATTTCTATCCAGCAGACACTGAGCAAAGACAAAGTCCAGAGCATGGAGGAGCAGAGGGCCCAACACAATATCCCACGTGTCAGCCTTCCAGCAGCATTGCCAAACAAACCATCACAGCAAGAGCTTAAGACACTTAAAAAGCCATAAAATGACCAATCAAGCATGTTTTTATATCTGTAGCAGTTAACAACTCAGACACTTGTACTCAGTATCCTTCAGAAAGACTTGAATCCAATAATCACAGCTGCCTTAGTTTTTGAGAATTTAAAGAGCTACAGGTGGGATGAGCAAGTTAAATAAAGGGGAAAAAGAGGAACAGTTCCAGTACAAAATTCAAAACATTCCATAAATTTGAGCATATAAGAGATTAAAATGAAAGTTCAGAATGGAAGAGAGGGAAAAACCTCCAAAAAGGGAACAGTCTTTTTCTCAGATTACCCAGTGTGAAAAACCAATACTGTATTTCCATTTTAAAATCAGAAGAGTTTTACAGAAAGGCTGCAAAAACCTTCTCACTTTCTTCTGTTATCAAACAACATGATTTAAATACAAAAGTTTATTTTAATTATGGGATTTAAATAAACAAGAGAATTCATATTTCCTAAGCAAAGAAAAGTGTATTAATTACAAAAAGATACACATTAATGAGAAGAAAATGGAAATGGTACTATTCTGCATCAACAAAGACACAGCAGGTTATTAGTCACTCCTGGCTAAACCCCATCCACCTGTTCTGTGCTAAGAATCAACCTTGCCAATGGAAGCTTGAGACTCTTGAGTCTCAACATGTGAGCCACCATAAAAACAAGTTACAAACTGGAGGAATAATTCAACTCTAAAGGTGTGAGTGAAACTCCTTCTATTCATTGCCACTTTTGTCCATGGGACTGATCATGTGCAAAACCACTTAGGAGGATAAAGCCTCAACAAAACCAAACAAAGTCAAACAAACAAACACAAAAACAAATACTCGAAAAACCTACAGTAAAAGCAACAAACCATACTCAGAGGCTGAGCACTGTTCCAAAGAACTCCGTGCTCTGGAAAGACATTATAATGAACAGTCTTGAATTTTCTTGAAGAATTTTTACACAAAAAAGTTAATTCCTGCACACCATGTACCTTTCTCTTCTGCTTCAGAATAACAAAGATACACCACTGAAAACTTGCTTCACTTGAGAAACTCAACACAGACATGGAATTCTCCTTACCATGCCACTCCCTAGGAATTCAATTGCTCAAGCAAGAGTTTCATTTGAACTCCACAACACCACCTTTAAATCCTGTATTTGACAACAAAACTGTGCATTATATATCCAGGAGGTCAAAACAACAAGAAATTGCTTCCCAAAATAGAATATGGAGTTACTTGAACACATTGTCCTACAAAGCACCTACCTCCAACTATCCAAAACTCAAACGAAGCACAAGTAAATGTGTACTCACCATAAGGACCACATGTGGACTCCTCCAACTCTTTATCCCAGTCCTCCACCTCATGCTCAGATGCATCTTGCTGCCCTGAGATCTCAGGTATATTGGAAACTTCATTATCCCACACATCCAGGTCAGCATAAATATTGTACCAGCCCTCATCAGTAGAGCCACTGACATCACCTTCATTGGGAGAGGTAGAAGCAGATTCACTTTCTTCAGACTTGTCATCAGGAACATTTGGAATATTCTGCAGCAAACATTCTAAAACCAGTAGAAAGCAACAACAGATACATTCAGAAATTAAACAAGAACAATTAAGTGTTCAGCACACAATAATTCAGAGAGATACACAAATGCACTTAGTGACTACTAATCTTATTGTAATACAGGCAGTTTCTTATATATGCAATATCACTACAGAGCTGCTTCACATTTCCTTTGCTTGGGAAGAGTGGACATAGCCTTGCACCATAGCACCAGTGCAAATCAGGATTTTCCACAGACTCTTGCTGGAAAATAACTCTCTAAACTAGGGCAAAGGACCCAGTAGTCTTGTTTCACCACATTCACCTGTAGGTATTTAAAAAACAAAACACATGGTTCTGATTAAAAAAAAAAAAAACAACAACCCAGCCATATTGATTAATTACTCATCTACCTAGGCATACACAAGTATCTACATGGAAATAACATAGTGCAGTAAGTAAAGAGGCATTTGCCATGCATCACCAAAAGGTTTTAAGTATATTTCTCAAGTAGTGCACTAGTTTCAGTATTTGCGACCTGCTTCATTTTGTCCTACCTTTTCTGGGTTTCCAGATCATAGTTTCTGTCTTATTAGGAATTTGTTTCCTCTCAGAGTTTGCAGCCTCAGAGGCAGTGGCCATCACCTACAAGACAGTTTTAAAGAATGCAGTGGCACCTCTGATTGCTAACAAAACTGCTATTACATTTCAGTGTTTCCGAGCGTCTCCCTTGGTTCCCTTGATGTATCAGGGGTTTAAAAACAAACAAACTTTCACTTCAGAAGGCAAATCTGCAGAGGTATAGCTAATTCTGCTGCTGCCATAGGTCACCCCTAGCATTAGCCAACACAGAACCGCCCATCTCTTCACTCACCCCCACAACCCCGACCCAAAACGTGCCCCTTTGGGAACGGCAGCACACTACAAAAGCATCAGAGGTCATGAAGACACAAGGAGTGGAAAAAGTACTAACATTGAATCAACCACTCTGTGGGAGCCCATACGCCGAAGGGGACCCTCCAACAGCACTGAGAGGTTGGACCAAGATGGAGAGAACACAGAAGGAAACCTTCAGCTGCTCTTGAGGGGCGCACAGAGAAGGGGACGGCGAGTTCTCCTCACACTTCCAGTGGAACAGGGAGGAACCAGTGGTGAGTGCGGGAAGCCGGAGCCCGCAGTGGCCAAGGGCAGGGCGCGGACTCCGGGCGAGCCCTCACGACGGCCCCGCCGCCTCCGCTGCCCGCCCCGCGCTCCTCGGGAGCCCAGAACCTTCGGAGCCGAGCCCGCGGCCGGCCTGAGGGCACCATCGACCGCCCGGCCCAGCCGGGCTCTCGGCGCCGCCGGGCAGCGTCAGCCGGGCGGCCCGCGGGACAGGGTGCGGCACCGGGATGAGGGGCTGGCAGGGACGGTGGGACTGCTCCCTCTCCAGCCTTGGTGCCTGCTACGCCGCGACCCCCCAGAGAGCCCAGCCTGCAAAGCGCAGCGTGCACAGCTTCGTAATTACAGACGCAATTAGGCTGGAAAGAGCTCCGAGATGATCTAGTGCAACCATAACCCAACACCACCATGTAATCGAGACTGCACCCTGGACAAACACAGGCATAAGAGCTTTGAGAAAGCATCTTTTCACTCCTGAAGTTGTAAATAAAGTATCAATAGCACTCATGGCTGGGTGGTTTTCCCCTTGCCAAAAGATAACAATTTCCTTCTGGCCTCGTGGGGGCAGCATGCTAAGAACATGGATAGACCATGCTAAAAACATGGAGAGACAAGGGGAAGCACGTTGGCTGAACAGCTGTGGCAGGTGTCAAGCACATGTGCTTGCAGGGAATGTGTATCCCTGGGGAGAATGGCAAAGTTCTGCGAGGAACTAGAACAGCTGACAAAAACGGGCCCACTTTCTGAAATGATGGCATCACCAGCTTTGTTGGACTTTAAAAAACTCCAAACTTTCCACTTAAAAACTTTCAGTTGTGAAACTGATGAAGCAAAAAGTGGTTCAGGAGACGGAGTAACAGCGTAAGAGGTTGGGAAGGTATAAGTGATTATCAGTAAGGAAATCTCAATGTCAGACAATGAGGTGGCAGAGAACTAGTGGGAATATAAGAGATGGCCTAGCTAGAAGCTTGGGAAACACAAAAGCAGGATGTATTTTAGATCTGGTCACAGAAGGAGGAATCTTACCAGACTGCTGCTCCAGACTTTATTCCCAGCTAGTTAAGTTACTGGAATTCATTGCTTGAGAGGAGCTGCAATTTCTACTTGAGTGCAAAATCAAGAAATATTTCCCTGTGTTTTCATTATGTCACCCTTCAGTTACCGGGAAATTGCACAAAGGAACACTTGCTGCATGTTCTTGCACTTTCCCTACATTTTCCTGTTGGTCCAAGGATAGCATTTATGCTGATTTCTCAAGTTTGTGGCTCTGTAAACAGCCAAGAACAGCACTCTTTCAAAAAACATTACTCATTTTTTAGGCATGGTGGACAAAAAGTTGAAGTGTAGATCAGAGCTTTCCACTCTCACCTCCATGACATTGCTAACAGATCTCAACTCCCCTCCACCCTTCATCACTCTCAGGATGCAAATATCAATGCAAGGGAGCTGCAGAGGCTGTTTCTCTTTTTGTCATGAGGATTACAGATTATTCCAAGGCTAAGAAGCAATACATACTGTATTTTTACAGATTTTTGGTTACCTAATGAAAAGTGTTCCATTTTTCATGATGGAGCTTAATAAGATAAAAAGATCACCCACAGGTATAGTTTCCACAGGGTTTGGTCTGGGTTTTTTGCATTAAGTGCTGTAGTATTAGCTTTCCAGAGTGTAAAAACTGATGCACTAGAACTATCTGGATGTTTAAGCAGGATCAAGAGTTTGCTCTCAGAAGTCTTGATGAAAACACCCTCAGAGGTTTGCCTCCTCTGACTGTGAACTTGAACTTGCCCCTGGCAGAATCAACACTAGAAATTACTGCAACAGAGACAATTCTTGTCACATAAAATGTAAAGAAGGTAAACTTTAATAAAATCCAGGGTCATATTTACCTTTGTACAAAGTAGTTTAAAATGCACAGTCATGTTATAACTATGTATAGTTTTTCATAAATGTCCAGTTTGCAATAAAGTGTATTTAGAAACAAAATCTTCCACCAGGTCTCCCTGCAACATCTTCATAGCTCGCCAGTGAATACTCCCACAGTTTTGTGGTTTGCCTTGGGGATGACTTAGCTCCTCCTTGATATAATCCAGCCAGAGGTCTTTAAAAGAAAAATGGAAGTTCTGATTAGATTTTGAGTAGATATTACTTAACAAACATAGCAAGCCTAACTAGAAACTTTCTAAGTGTCTTTGATATTAATGCAATAGGGTTTACTTTGTGAAGCTACAATTTCCAGCACCTTGAGGAGCAAAACCCTGGATTCTATTCCCAGCTGGAACAGTGATGTCTTCATAAATAATGCAACAAGAATTGAGCTGTGTACTTTCTTAGAAGGAATATTGCAGAAATCTTGATTATAATTATATAGCTCCATACTTTTCATAAATCCAAATTAAAAGTGATACACATCTCTTACACCAGCCAGTGTCTGAATGTGATTTGCTCCTAATTGTGCTGAAGCCATCCCAGTGCCAATGACCCTGGGCTGACAGTGGAAGGTCCCTGCAGTGTCCTACACTCAATGGCACAGAAGAAGTAAGTTCCACTCTGCATGACAGCAAGCACAAGGGCAGAACAAACAGGTACCTTATGAAATGGATGGAAATAAAAGAGGCAGCAGTGAATGAATGAATAAATAATAAAAAGCAGAATCCCCTTACCAGTATTTGTTGATCCAAACTCCCTCAAGGCACGTTCATAGTATTCTCTGAGATGAAGCATTTTGCAGGATTCCTAAAAAAAGAAGATATTAAAAGGTCATTTATTTTGTACAGAAGTGAATCTGCAGCATGATTAGATTCTGATAAAGGAAGAGAGTCATGGCAATTACATGCACACACTGCTGAAGATTAGCTACCATGGAATTTGGGTTTTTATCACATCCTCTGAATCAACTGCAGAGGACAAACACGAACTGATCACAGACTAACACCACTATTCTACTTCCTATTTAGATCCCAAGTTAGAACTGTATTTTATAAATACAAAGCATTAATTGGATAGTCAACAACTTACTTGCTCCTTTTCTATTTGGATCATCTTCCTGAAGAAGTCAAGTGAAAATGGACGATTTTCACACAGGCTGAAAATAAAATAAGTGACTTTAGACTTAAGGAATTTTAACATATACCCTAGAATAATCAGGTTTGAAGGTTGGGTTGTTTTTTTTTTTACCTGGTAAAGAGTGTCTTAACTTTCTTATAACCACAATTTCTGTAAGTCCAGTCAAGATACATTTCTTTCATAGTCACAGATTCAGCAGGCATTGTGGCATGTAATGATCTCTGCAAGTTCAAAAGTAAAAACAAACCAAAACAAAACAAAAAAAAGCTATCACATAACCTACAATTAAATGGCCCAATTAATGCTTCTCCCTAGGCTGACAAAGGGAGATTTCCTACATTTAAAATACATTTCTCCTCCACTATTCCATATAGCTGGAACTGCCATTTCCATAAACCCCTTCATGCAGAGGGTTTCACAGTATGCTACAAACAGCTGAATTCAAGCTTCCACTTGAAATATGTGTTTTATGTTGTAAATGGGAAGAAAAAAACCACAACCCAACATGCCAGGCAAAGAGAAAATGTTTTCCCTACGGAGGAAATCCATAGTCAGATTAAAGTCTTCATTCTGATCTTGACTTTTCTGTAACAAGACTGGTGTTTTCACACAGATTGGAAATTTCTCTTTTCCATGCTCAGATAGGTATCTGAAAACAGAGCAAATTTTCTAGACCACAAAGTAGGAGTCCATCCTTGGTTGTGCTTACAAACATCCATATGCCTTAGAACATGGGAATGACATTTGTACCTGTAAGTTTATGTCCAACTGCTTTTTTTAATGCACATAGTTTTGCTTTAAATTCTTTGATATCAACACATCCATGAAGGAACTTCAGTATAAAGCATTTGTTGCATGTTCCATCCACACGCATTGTTCCATTTTATTGACACAGACATAAAAATAGATTTTGATTAGTCAAGTACCTGGTAGAGAGCTTCTGTGTCTTCCTTGCTGTTTGTGCCCTCACTCCATTCCACCCAGAGGGTCCACAATGGCAAAGTGCCCTACAAAGTCAGCAAACACATCAAATGGTTGAAATACAGTGACTCTTATTAACAAAAACAGACAGGAACAACAGACAGCAGGTTCTGTATTACCTGCCATAAAAAATATCCTTTGGACACAGCTCTTGGAAAGACAGCTTTGCACTGCACACTGAAATCACTTGTCATTTCCTTCCTCACTTAGAGGATAAATCATCCTTAGCTGGACAGCTGTGTTGTCAGGGATGAGAACCAAGTTCTGCATCACTGAGCACTCCAGTACAAAGAGGTGACTTCCAAGAGCAAAAAGGAAAGAAACCCTCCTGTTTCCTCACTCATTGTGCCCAGGGTTTGAAATGGAACAGCGCAGGAGAGCACACAGCTAATTCAAGGCTTGGAATACCACACAGGCATTTGGTGTATCAGACAGTGAAGAAAGGGAAACACATTCTTCCATTAAGACACAAATACCAGCTCGCTGCTAGGAGAATATGTAAAATGTCACCTGTAAACATTCAAACTTTAAAAATGTGACTTTTAGGTGAATTGCCGATTCCCTAATACTCGGGAATGCAATTTGCATGTGAAACGTCAAGTTCTCGTTTCTGACCTTAAAGATGATTAGAGACTTTCAATGCCTTGTAAACAAGACAAAAACAACAACAACCAAAAACCAACCAACAAAAAAACCCCAAATCAAACAAAGAAAAAAACCCACAAAAAACCCAAACAAAGAAAAAACCAAACCAAAACAAAATAACAACCAAACAAATAAACAACCAATCATCAGAGGTTTCTGGCCCAAGACTAATGCATGTAAGTCCATTAAACCAGCACAGACCTTAGATTCCACATGTTTCATGGCTTCTTCGAAACACTGGGTCACATCACCCCTCTTCAGCTGGATCAGCACCTGCAGCCTCATCTGCCACATCCCTGCGGACTGGCTGAAGTGCCTGGTTGCAGCTTCTGCCACCTCCACAGCCTTCTCAGAGAGGTTGGAGTCCAGTAAGAGCTGAAGCTAAAACCCACCAGATACAGCTTTGTTAAAAAGCAGGGCTTTGAACCAATATTGTTCATCTTTGTGTCTACTCAAAATGGCAAAGACAGGCATACAAATAATGCAGAAAAGCCTCAGCATCTATTTCTTCTGTGTCAGTTCTTACCCACTGCTTGTAGAGAGCTTCTGAGAGCAAACTGGACTTATGGGCTTGTCTGAACACACTCAGTGTCCTCTCCAGCCTCTAGAACCAACAGAGAAGAAAAAAATAAAACAAGCATTATTCCTGTATATATACCAGATTCCAGCATTCCAAGAAGCCCACTAGATTGTGTATCATGTCAGTGAATATCTCATTACATATTATGTGTTTAATGCTCTAGCTACCTGCAAACATTCCAAGATAAAGTGGAAATCTGAGCATTTACTCCTCCTCCTTAAGGAGCAAAGAACAATATTGCATTGTTCTCGTAGTGTAATACTAGGGAACCAAGTTGCACAGGATAATTAATTCACTGAGTCATACCTAAGCAGGGATGCATGATTAAATTACCCATGTGCCAACACCAAACTTAGCTCAGACATATTTCCAAGAGTCATTTTAATTCATTCTCTTCTTTGAACAAGCACAGGTTTGAAGGATATGTCAGTGAATTTTTCAGATCCCCTTCACCATTATCCCAAGATGAACAAGTCTGCAGTCTTAGCTTTCATCCAAAGAGGTCACAGTATTTTACTGACAAGGCTGGTTTATGCTCAGGTTAATCATGTCCGGGCAGGCCACCTGTGAGCCTGACAGTAAAAGTGATCCTCCCAGATGGAGAGTAAGTTATTTTTAATGATGGCCACAGGTAAGTATTTTTGATAAAATGTAAAAATATATTTGCTTCAGAGGTATTACAGAAGTCAATAAAAATAAGGATGATTTGTTAGTATTATTTCCTAATAAACTCTTACCTTTTGCTTTAATTCTTCACTGTTGGTTTTTCTGTTGTACCTCTCTAAGCAAAAAGCTATGTAGCATTTCCACATGTCCTCTGTAGAAGCAAAGGCATAATATCGCACTTTACAGAATCACAAGAATAAGCACAAATATTTGTCTTTAAGAAATACAAAGATACAAATGATACAAAATGTTAATGCCAACTTTGTTTTAAAATTTTGTATTATAAGAGAGGCCCTAGATTTATAACAATTAACTTTAAAATGACTCCAGTCCAAGCTGCAAGCAGTAGCTCTTTGTAAAGAGCATCAAGCTCTTTGTTCAGCTGAGACTTTTAAAGATCCCTTCCAACCCAAACTGTTCTACGGCTTTAAAGGCTGTACAGCAGCAAGTTTGAGACCACTCCACAAACAGTCCCTTGGCAACCTCCTTTACAAGTAAGAACAATACCACAGGCTGAAGCTGGATATCCACTCCCCTGGCAACTCAAAACCATTACTTACTCAGCTGACCAGCAACAGACACACATTTTCAGTAAAGCAGCTCCTCCAAGAGGATAATACATTGGAAAACAACCCAAATAACACATAAAATAGATCCCAAGAGGTAGCATCTAAGAACTGCTGCCGTCACTTTCCTCAAGGCTTTTACAGGCTGCTCAAGTACCAGAAACAAATGTTAAAATGCAGGCAGAACATTTCACCTGTTGGGACTGTTCTCACAGCTTCATCAAAGACTGCACAGCACCGTTCCTCTCTCTGGGCCATTTCTGAGACTTTCTTCTGTTTTGCGGTGTGTTCTGTGGGCTGCAGCGACCCCAGCTCCAGCTCCCGGCGGGCCATGTAGTCCCATGTCAGGGGATCATCAGCATATCTGGCCTGCAAACTAAACACAACATGCTTGTAACAGCCCACAGCCACCATTCTTCATCTGCAGGTATGTTTAAGAGGGTTGTTTTATTGCTATAGAAACATAGTTAATTGCTAAGTAACCAAATGGCAGAAAAGAAATATTTTCCTTTCCACAAGAGAAAGATAAAATATTAGCTTTTTAAAGTATTATTTAATATGGATATTCTCCAGAAATAACATGAAACAGACAGGGAGCTGTCAAGAGAGATCTTTCTTTTGAGAGGAACAACTGGAGAAACAAAAGACACAAAAACCCCACCAAAGCACACTAGGGAAATTCACAGTACCTGCAATGAATTTACAGAAACTAAGTGCAGTAATTATTCAGTAAGAACTGTATTTCACCTACATTTTCTTAGCAGCTTTTTAAAGCCCTTTCTCAAGTTAGATACAAATATCCTCTTCCAAAGATCATGCTTTTGGTTTTCTTAAAGGACTTCACATAAGCCTTAACACTATTTCCCTAGAGGAACAGCCTTTAGTTCTGAAAGTCCAGTCAATTCACTATAAGTTAAAGAACTTAGAAAAATATGTTTCTTAAAAACCAAGCCAAAATAAAATAAAAATACAACACAAAGCCACAACTCACCTTTCAAGGATTTCTTTTTGCAAATCTTGGGTAAAGTCGAAGAGCTTTGCAATAGAGAGCAGAGCCAGCTGGAACTCAACACCTACATTTCAAGAGAAGATAAAGCTATCAAGTGGAGTATTTGCTGAAGAATTCCTCAACATATTGCATCAATTGCACTTTGCATTTCTGTAGCTATGTTCTACATGTAAATTTAATCAGCACCTCCTCTACTCCCTCACTTGACTTTGGCAAGAAAACACAAAATGCTCCACACTTGGGACAGATCTCTCCAAAGCTGCACAAAACAGATGTCCACGAATCGTGTCCATCTTGTATCTCCACAACTTAACTTTGAAAATGCCAAGTGACGTGACTTGACATAATCCAATCATTGTGAACCCTCACCAGCCATTACTCATCTTACTATTTTTAGGTGCTTACAAATCATTTGTATGCCTATTTTTTCCAGTGTTTCTCCAGAAAATTAAATTAAGCCAACTCTTTCTGAAATTTCCTCTAATGTCCACTTTCCCCACTAATTTTCAATGTTCATTACTGTATTTTGCAGTCTTCCAAAATATGCCCATCTATCATGAGTTCTTAAAGATATCCGCAACTAGTTTGCAGTCATTTTACGCAATTCTCTCAATAAAACGGCTGGTTTTTACCAAGCCTGCTTAATTTAAAATAATTTAGCCTGGTTTATTATTAGTCTGAATTTTTACTTTTTTGCCACTAGTGGTAACTGATTAGTTGTGATCTAATGTTCAGCAAAGTAAAAAAGGTATGTAACTCTGAACTGTCCTTCAGTTTTGTTTTTTAAACAATCAAGTTTTGAGGCTGTAACCCAGCACTAGCCCTCTTCAGCCCAAAAGCTGTTGTGCTGGAAGAGATGTCAGCCTGCATGAAAGACATGGATTCAGAACTATGGGCACCATTAACTTATACTCTGGCATTAAATAAGTTCTACTGAAAAAATGGTGTATTTGAAAAAAGAATCTCAGTGTGTGCATTGAAGCCAAGTCTATCAGCATGGCTACTGCAGAACTGGGTTAAAGGTTACATTTTCTTAATGAATAAGTACAGGAAATGTTCATTCACCTTTAATTTTCTGAGAAGCATCCCTGTAGACTATGCGAGCCATTTCCCCATTGAGAATTTCTTCAGAGTAATTGAATTCCCCCTGAAATATCAAGCATATCATCGAAGAAATTATTGTCCTTTCTCTGCTAACATTTCTGCAAACAGGGAAAGAAAAATCAGAAGATATTAATGTTTTTCTTCATGCAAATCTATTTTTATGTAATTTGCACAAATCAGCTATAAAGAAATAAGGTAGGAAGTTTGATTATTACTTTCCAGAAGTAACTGTTAATTTTCAGACCGGGGAATGTAATAAAAAAACGCTACAAATGCAAAGAAAAAATAAATGTATGAAGTATTAGAGCTGAGCATCAGCAAATACTTAAAAAGCTCCACATAGGTGCAGGACACGAACAAAAACTTTCTCTAAGCCATTGTTAAATAAACAATTAACCCAAAACTGTGAATTTCAACATGCAATACACAAGCAGGCAATATCTCTTAAGTAAGTTTAGCTGTCCTACCAGGTCCATCTTTGCTTGTTCGAATTCCTTCTTCTCCTTCCTCTGTTTTTCAGCATTCATAAGCTCCATTCGGAAATACTGCAAGAGTGACAATAAAATGAAATTACTGTGGGGATAAATCATAAAAAACTAAGTCCACAAGCAGGGTAAAACAAGCTCTGAGGAGATACAAATCAGGACTTCACCACATTGCACACATGTCTTAGAGCCTTGGTTTTTTTGAAGGTTTGTGCACCTACCACTATCTGCCCTGTGTATTTGCCCAGAAATTTCCAACAGGTAGCAATGATCATTTTTTTTGTCGTTCTTTAAACCTTAACCCACCCCCAAATAAAACCAACAATCCTCAACAAAGATTGGGGTTGCCAGACTGAGCCTGACAACTACATCCTAGCAGAGCTTTAACAGTACCTAAGAAAGGAATTTTGGGGTTGGTTTTTTAAATATTTTTGACATTTTCCTGCTGATGGAAAAACAAGTTTTTCCAGTTGTCTCAGACAGATCTGGGAAACACGCTGAATTGATTTGCTCTGATTGATCAAGTAAGTGGTCTTAGAAGAAAACAGGAACTCACTTCTTGATAAAGTTTGGGGCACTCTGGATGGAAGCGCAAAGCACGAAGGAACAAGTGCCGGGCACTTTCTGATGACAGTTGTGTCTCCATTTCCCACTTTGCTGCCATAATCCACAGTGCTGCAACAGGTGACACAAATAACTTTATTTAACCTCACAACATGAGCTCAGCACCAGAATAAGACAGATTATCTCCCACGTAAAACTGTAAAGCAGACAGGCAGATCCAGGAAGTTTAATCTGGTTTAGCTACAGATCTAATGATGTCTTCAAAAGCCAAAAAGCAGTTACAAGCACTCAACATCTCTCACTTCTACATCTACCAGGTCCCCAATCCACCTGGAAATTGGTCGTTCTGACTTATTTCCCATCCCTTTAAGATTGCTCAGCACTACCCCTGTCAGAGCCCTTCTCTCTGAAGCAGCAGCAAGGCAAAGAATAGAGAGTAGCAACTTCAGCCCAACAGCCTGAACTGAGATCTACAAGAATTTAAACTAACACCATACAACCTATGCTAAGGCATTTATGTAGCACTCACCACAGTGTTATTTACCTGGTTTATTGGAATGAATGGCCAACATGGTAGAAAACACCTTACTGAGTTGATGTTTTGCGTTCTGTAAAAGAAGCGGTTTTGTTTCACCCACTCTGGTACTGAATTGAACCCCCAGCATCAAAGCCTCAGTAGGAAAGGCTACAAGCTGTAGTACAATTGCTCTGAAAAAGATGCTTCTCTATTACTTTATCTACAGTAGAAAGTTTCCTAATGTTTACTCACTAGTAACCAGCATTTCAATGTCACCCCATTAAAGTAGCATGGCTAACTCAAATTTTCTGAACTACGCAGCCAACACAAATGTTGCCCAAGTCCCAAACCCATGGTTTCACTGCCCTCTTCTGAGATAGAGACTGTATTTTCCTTTGGCCACCTTCACCACCATGCAAAGTCACCTTCTTCAGTACAGAAAGGACAACACTTGAATGCTAGTAGTAATGTGAAGCCTTGCAGAGGTAAATTTATCAAGTACAAAACTGACAGAAATAGGCTTTTCAGCGCAGCCACAACAATAAATATTTGGAACAAAATCACAATTCACAGACAAGTGAATCACTCACTCCAGGAAGGAATAACCAATATTATGGTTCTCACAAACCAACCGGTACTCCAGATTTAATGCAGTCAGCCTCACCTTTGCCCCTGCAAGCATCAAATCTCATACTAATTCATTCTCAAACTCTACACTTACATACATCAGTGAAAATCCCAAGCAGCTCCAACAATACTATCAAAATTATTTCAGTATTACAGCATGTAGCAGTAAAGTTTGTAACCCTGTCTTTAAATCAAGTTTCAGGTGTCTGAATAAGCACCAGTCTCAACCTGGGTAAGATCAGGATTTGAAAACTCACCCACTGCTTGCAAAATGCGACATGGGAAAGCCAGAGCTGGACATCATCCTGTTGGAAATCAAAAGAAGAGAATCAACCTCACAATGTATAAAATCGCTTGACTGACAAGCAATCACTGACAAGCAAGCAACACATCCTTAGTACAATGACCTGGCATGCAGAAAAAAAGAATTCCAAATCCCAGTACAAATAAACTTACTTTCCATTTCCCTGTAGCTCGGTTGAACAGGCTGTGGACTCTTTGCAGAATAGAATGCTCAATTTCTTCCTTCTTAAATGAATAACCAGTGCGCTAGGAGAAAAAAAATTGCTTATTTTATTGCAATAGAAAATTTGGCATAAAGTATTTTCCACTCTTAAAAACTGACAAACTTACTGCTCTTCTTTTCTTGATCAGTTCCAGCAGATTAACTTCATACTAGAAGGGGGAGAAAAAAATATTTAAAAGGAAATGTGAGGGCACATAACAGCATGGCAAGAAAAAAAACTACATCAAGTTTGTTATAGATGATCAAGTGGACAATAAACATTACAGTCAGGAAAATATAAGCAGTAATTTTTGGCTGGGTTAGTACATTTCTAAATCTCCTGGCCCAGCACAGGGCAGCCCAACAATCCCACCCTATGCCTTGATGCACTGTCAGGCTCCTGGCCACGACCATTCCCTGTGGAGCCTGCTCAGTGCCCGACCACCCTTTCAGGAACCTTTTCCTAATACTGAACTTATAGTAATTCCCCTTAACTACAACTTGCACAGCATATCAGGGAACTGGGGCCTCTACATACCTTGGAGAGACAAGAAACTACAGGAAAAGGTCACAACACGAGAGAAGCCTGACCCCAAACTCGGGCACCAACTCCTGGCTACATTTCCATACTCTGGTGCCAACAACGACTCACAGGTGAACACCGGGGACCAGGTGAGGAGGGGTCTCCGCTTTCTGACCTGTTCCCAACGTGGGTCACTACAGAACTACCCGGGTTTAACTGAGCTGGGTCTGCACCGAGAGCTGCCCCCCTCTGCCGCTCGGAGAAGCCTACCTGGATGTAATTAATGAAATCCTCCTTCTGCAGCGCTCTCCGCTGGATTTTGTACTCCAGAGCCGAGGCTTTCCTCAGGACAGCCCTGCGGGAAGGGGAGATCAGCGCCCGGAGCGCTCCCGGCCGCACCACGTGCGCTCACCCGCCCGCCCGGGCCCCGGCCCCGCTCACCGGATCTCTTTGCGTGTGAAGAGCCCGACCCGCTCCAGCTGCTCGAGCTCCGGGATGCGATCCTCCAGCCGCTGCTCGATGCGCTCTGCCATGGCTGCGGGGCTCCGGTGTGTCCGGCCCGGTACGGCCCGGCACGGCCGCCGCCGCTTCCGCCCGCTGCCCGCGCCGCTTCCGCCTCCGCGGCCGCTACACCGCTCTGCCGCCCCCTGCCCGGCTGGCGGGGCCAGAACCGCAGAGCCTCCACCGACTCGGTCGGGTTGGAAAGGACCTCTGGAGATCGCCTAGTCCAACCCCCCCTGCGCAGGCAGGGTCACCCGCAGCAGGGGACACGCAGGTGGGTTTGGAATGTCTCCAGAGAGGGAGACTCCACGATCTCCCTGGGCAGCAGTTCCAGTGCTCTGCCACCCTCCACAGGACGAAGTTCTTCTTCATGTTGAGCTGGAACTTCTTGTGTTTTAGTTTATGGCCATTGCTCCTCGTCCTGTCGCTGGGCATCACCGAAAAGAGTGTGGTACCATCCTCTTGGCACCAGCCTTGCAGCTAAACACGATGGCATTGCCCAGGCTCAGTGATGGGATGTCAGCCTGGAATGGCTCCTGCACTTTGCTTCTTGGTGGGATTCCTCCAGGACATATAGCTCTTTATCTCTCACATGGCACCTTCATTCTTTCCACCTTCCAAATTTTTAACAAAAAATCGTCTCCTGCGAGAGTGGTGAGATACTGGCATAGGTTGCCCAGAGAATATGTGGATTCCCCATTCCTGGAAGTGTTCAAGGGCAGGTTAGACAGGGCTTGCAGTAACCTGGTCTAGTGAAAGGTGTCCCTGCCCATGGCAGAGGGTTAAAACTAGATGATCTTTAAGGCCCCTTCCAACCCAAAACATTTCATGGGTATATGATTCTGAGAAAATTAACAATAAAACCAGGCAACAGTAAATTTTTATTTCTGAAATTAGGGATGTTTCAAAAAATAAAAAATGAAATGGGAAATAATTTATTGAGAAACTTGCTTAAATGCATGTTATCTATAGCAGTATCTGCTGCTTATGCTTTGAGTTGTCACTGCTGTCACTGAGCTGCTCAGCCACAGAACCAACCCCACCTCCAAAACTACCCTGTCACAGCCATCGTTCCCTCCTGGGGAAAAAGGCAGGTATTTGTCTCTGAAAAAACAAGTACCAGGGGAAGAGGCAGCAGACTAAGGGCAAGAGGGCTTCTGGCACAAAACTCATACATAATAGCCAAAAAGAAAGTGAGTGATTTTTCCCTTTACAGTTAAAAGTTTTAACAGGTGTTGCCAAGTACAGAGTGAGTACCTGAGCAATTGACTTCTGTTAAAAACACAGGTAAGACAAAATACTTTATAAGAACTACCAAGAACAGCAGTAATTTTTTCACCTGCTGTGACTTGGGTTTGTGGTGGGGTTTTTTTTGAATTTTGGGACCAACTAAAAAAAAAACAAACAACCAAACCAAAAAAACAAAACAAACAAACAAAAAACCCAACGAAACTAATTCTTTGTGGGAGAGGTTTAGCAGCTTTTCACTTTGACAGGAAATAGTGACATGATTTTCCAAGAAGTAACCAAACAGGAAAGCTACCAAGAAATAGAGAGGCACCATCCAGTCACAAGACCAAGAATGGTGCTGCATTCAGAAGTTGGTGGCCTAGGCAGCTCTGGATTGCAGCTGCCTTGTGCCAAGGGACCCCTTACCCACCCCACAAGGACAAGGACGATTCCTGATGGAGACTGTCCTCCCTACAGACTCCCTTGTCCTACACTGAATGACCACAGATTGGAGGGGGATCAGCATGACTGTCCCAGCACAGCCATTCCCACTGGTGAGCCAAAGCCTTCAGTCCCTTGGGACCTAAAGTTCAGTGAGTTCACCTCCCACTGAGTTCAGCTTTCAGTAAAGCAGCACAGCAGTCCTTCTCAGTGGTGGTAGAAGCGTGTTATTCATAATCACCAGTAACTTGTTAATTATATTGGGTTTGGTATTTTGAGATGCACCAGCTCAAGCTGATTCTTGTGCAAGTCCACAGACTTTACTAAAACAGCCCTTAAGGAGGACGGCACTGGGCATCAGAAGTAACATTAGCACACTGAATTGCTGAGCAACAGTGTGATTGGAATTACTACTGGATTGCCTCACTTCATTTGAGTATTTTTGCATTTGAGTTCATGATTTTATACTAAAAAGCATTCTGTACTTAGAGCTACTACATGCAGTGCAGGAGTTATGAATTTAAAAGGTAAATGTCAGCCATTACCTGAAAACCTCTGGAAAATTCTATTTCTATCTTCTTGCTCTCCTCTCTTTTCAACCAGTCATCTCTTTTTTGGCTGAAAATCAGCAGTAACTGCAAAAGAGAGACACCAACATAAACAACAGAGTCTTCTGAAACTTTGTTTGATTGTTCTGTCAGTCTGAAAATACTGTTCTGTGATAAACCTACAGTGTTCTGCCATCTGAAGTCAGTCAGGAACTTTGAAACTCACCAAACCATCCATGACTGTTTTAATGTAGATGGTGGAGAAGTGTGTGTGCCCTCAGAGGCCACAGCAACCTCCACCTTGAATGTGCCTCCAGGAGAATTCAGTCCTGTGCACAGATCTACTAACAGGTCTGAGAGTTCCCCACACACTGATAACAATGGGTGTCCAACAAGGCCTCAGAGAGCATTAAATTTCTTGCTAGCACTTGTCAAAGCACCACAATATCATCTCATAGGAGCACATAGGCACAGCACAAACCACTCTGCAGGACCCATCACTGTGGGACTCAAAGGATCAAAGAATGGTGTGCACCAAAACAATAGACTCCCCAAGTTTCTAGTTTAGGGGCCTAGTACTTCCAACTCAAAACCACAGAGTGTGTAACAATAAGATTTAAAATACTGAATTTTGTTGATGACCTCATAGGATTATTAAAAAAAAAAAAGATCAAAACCCGATTGAAAACATTTTTTGTTCCCTCAGATATCCCTTCTTTCCTGTAGATGGAACAAGTACAAAAATAAAAATGCCTTTCCTTTTCTTCCCCCAGCAAAACAATCCTTAGAACAATTAACATAACGGACTGTCAAAAGTGCTCATACCAAAGTGACAAACGCCGTGAGTGGCAGGCAAGCCCAGCCCGACCCACCAGAACACTGCATGCTGGATTTGTCATGCAAATCAAAATGGAACCTGACATGCTCTTTGTTCATTTCCCTTTCATAAAATCTACTTTAAATGCCTCCCATGTGCCTTGTTTTGGAAGCTGACATTCCAAATGCATCAGTGCAAATTAAGGAGGGATCCATTACCAATAAAGATGTTGCGATACAGAGAGTTTCAACAAATCTTATTGGGAAAACTGGAGAAACAATTGCTGCAGCTGGCAACTGTAGGGTCCTGCAGTTTGCTGCTTTTATGAAGTCTCTTTAGAAAATCTCAATCAGTAGGTCCTTGCAGAGAAGTTCTGGTAAGCTGTCATAGTTTAATATTTATAGATTATGTCTGCAAGCAATGGATACGTTGTGAATTAGGAATAATCACAGTAGTTCTCCTTTAAGTTTTGTCTATATTAAAACATTTAATGGTTAATGTGCATAAGACAAATATTTAAATTACAAATGGATTTATATCTATCTTCTTTATTTCTGCTATTTTACTACCTGAGCTTTTAGAAGATGCCCCCAGATGTACAATTTTACAATTAACATGTGCTTTATGAAAATGCCTTTTAAACAATGAGAGTGATGTTATGACCTCGTGAAAAGAATTGGGAAGCTTCCACTGACTTCAGCTGAGCCAGTGGTTCATCCCTTTGGGATATATTTTTAATAAAACCCTCAAAGCATTTACTGAGCATGTGGGACTTTGATTTAAAAATATAAGAGCACATCTGTTAATAAAACAGTTTGGAATTTACTCTCAAAAATACTAACCCAAACTTTGAACTACATTAACTTCCTTAGTTTTGTAATTAAAATAATTTAAATGATGATTTGGTTTCACCCCTGCCAAAACCAGCAGTCAATCTGAATAAATAGTGGTTTCATCACTGCCATTCCACTCTGAGCATCCAAAAATTTAGATTTAAGACTTTGCAGTTGGTCAGTTGGATTGTAACATACCAGCATTAATCCTGGTACATGTCCTAGACAGATGTTATTTTTTCAATTCTGATAGAAAAATGCTTGTCTTTGTCAATGCATTGCTTTACTCTTGCAGCCTGCTGGCACTGACCCTGCAACTTCAGATCTGAATCCCTCCTGGAATTTCATTCACTTACTCTTCTCTTTTTTCAGCTCTAAGTGGTAAAAAACCACAAAACCAACAAATATAAATATTATCATTTAATGCCTTAACAGAACTATTATCTGATACATGACATACCATCTCTTTTAAAAGGCAAAACCTTTACTTTCTTCTCTGCATTGGCTCTGAACTTGAATTTTTATGAATCGGATTTTTCCTCCTACTCATTTTGAGGCATTCTGTTTTGCCCCAAGATCTGAACATCTATGCACAGGGAATTTCCAGTGAAGGGGAATAATGCCTCTGGAATTGTTTCCTTGCCAATTCACATCTGGCACTCAGTATAAGATCCATCTGCTTATTCAGGATCTCCAGGGGCTTGCACAGTAGTAGCTCTGAGTGTGTCTTTTAATTTGGTTTTGTCATTCGGCTGGTTGGTGAGTAGCTGACAGTAGCTGACAGCAGGGCAGTTACAACTAGTCAGTCATCATGTCCTAGTTGCCAATTCATAACCCAGTACAATGCCAGTCACATTTCAACAATTTGAAACTATATCAGTCATCTCCCCTACATAGTCCCAAAATGTCAACACCACAAAATATATTGCTTAATTATCTTTAATTTAATTTATTTCTTGTCTGTTGCCAGAGATCTGGAGAGCAGAGTCATGCTAAGCTTAAGTTACCTCACTAACCTAAGTTTTGAAGGGTAGATGAAATTGTGGCATGGCCTTGGGTGACCTATGTCATAAGTAGCAATTTCGGGAAAACTAGAACTTCCTCAGAGCAAAGCCTTGTATCTTTTAAACACAAGCATGTTGGTGCCAGCATCAATTGTACTGGTACAACAAAAAGCATAAACTATACCACATACAGATTTATGTCT
The DNA here is from genome assembly GCA_910950805.1 of Acrocephalus scirpaceus scirpaceus. Taxonomy (NCBI): domain Eukaryota; kingdom Metazoa; phylum Chordata; class Aves; order Passeriformes; family Sylviidae; genus Acrocephalus; species Acrocephalus scirpaceus. The sequence goes on from OU383789.1 coordinate 8,701,485, forward strand.
CCTTCTAAAAACTGGAATTAGGATTGGTCACAATTTGCCTCCTACTGTGTTTCTCACATCCTTCAATAGAGATGGTTTTAGCATGGTAAAACTACTTTGAGCACAGTCATGACAACAACCAGTAAAACTACTTCTGAAGTATGGATAATTCAGATTATAGTGTGCAGAATCATATCCTCCCAAGCAGCATTCCGAAAACAAAAAAAAACTCTTGTAAAAGCCTTGTGAAGCAACCCCTAGCATATGAAACCCCAGATAACTCTCCCAGATGAAACATTTAGATAAGTTTTCCCATGTGTAAATTTTGTGTATCTGTGCTAGCTGGTAAACATTGGGAATATGGTTTCTGCCCTGATCTTATCCTTTAAGTAACTGATGGTGATAAAATTCCAAATTCTCACTTTAATAATCTGTACTTGGTTTAGCCACAAAAGAAAGAATTGGTCCCTGTTAAAACTTATCCCTTACTTAAAGCTGAAATTAATTAGCCAACTAATTCAGTTGAGGTTTTATTTTACTGTCTATTGACATCTTCTTTGATCCTCTAATATTTTTCTTTTTGAGTGATTGAAGATTTCATTCTTGCACTGTCAACAGACCTTTTGTTCAGAAACTTCTATTTACATCTGTAACTGACTTAATTCTCAGATCTTCCCAGCAGTCTCTTTGATCTCTGCATTTCTGAGTTTAATCATTAAGTTTGCATTTGAAGTGTTTCAGTTGCCATATCTTTCACAGTTTCTGTGACTCAGTTAAGAGAACAGAAACCCTGAAAGTTCACTTAGAATAATTTTTTGATAGTTTTGTGTACTACACATACTGCATCTCTGTAATTACAGCATGAACTAGAATGATTCCTTGTTCATTTCCATGTATTAAGTATTTAAATTCCAAAATTTGGCATGGATTTTGTTCTGTGTAGTTAGTATATTTCTGGTTTTACATTTTAATCATCTTAAGTGATGTCCTACCTTTCTGGAGCAAATCAATCTATTTGGCCTAGGCTTTTCACAATGCTTTTGAAACAAGTACTTTTAGTCCAGCATCTCAATTCTAATGACAAACACTACTGCTAAAAAGCCACCAAGCAAAAATAAATCATTAACTGAAAATCGGGAAAAAAAATTCACTGTAGAAGAGTCATGAAAAATACAGTAAAACATCACTAAGAGAACTCCAAGAAACAAGTTCTAAGCCATACTGACTACTGATTGTCACTGGTTGTTCACCATGTGAAAGCAGAAGACAGGTGACTCCCTGGTGCAAAACATCCCGTGCGTTCACTTTTTCCCTCCCTGCAATAACTCAAGACACACGAGCAACCTGCTGGCTGAAAGCTTTGCCTTGCGGGTGCATTAAGATTCCCTGAAGGCCAAGTTCCTTGAGTGCTGCACTCCTGGAATACATTTAAGTAGCTCTGTACAAAAGCAGTCCCCAGCCAAACACGTGAATGAGAATCACAAGTGGCTGTTCTGTCAATCTCTCACACACACACGGCATTCATGGCTACACTTGGGTTGCTGTGTGGGATCCTGACTCTTCCCTTTTGCCATGCTCCACAGCACTTCCCTTACAGGAAAGTTTATTTTCTCTTTGCTGAGTTCCCTGCTTATTAAAGCAGGGCAGCACTGTACACTAATATGCAGAAAAAACAGACAGAAACGGAGAGCTTCCACCCCAACAGCAGCACGATCCTGCCATCCCAAATACACCCAGTACTCCACCCACACCTGTGCTGTTGCTCAGAGAGCTGGAATTGCTCCTATGCTATTACTCAGAGCGCTGGACTGCTCTCATGCTGTTACCCAGAAAGCTGGAATTGCTCCATTTCTCCAGGTGCAATATTATGTAGCCTCTGTTTACAAGAGTGTGGGAAAACACTTAGTGGGTGTCAACTTTTGTTTTCCAAGTAGGTAGGGAAGAGTAGCTTATCTAACAAGTTCCATGGCCAATTACTGTTGATCTACATCAAATCAGACTGAAAATAAAGAATATGAACTGAAAAATTAATAACTATTGCAGGTCAAGTTAACTCAGCACCTAGTGAAGTTTATTTGTGTAAATGAAAGAAAGGGGTGCTACTGAAATGAGTCTGGTTTTGGAGTACAGTGACACAGATGGGACCTTCCCATCTATGCATGAGGTGGTTTTGTTTGTCTAGGTTCTGGAACATTTGTGCATCCTCACTTCTCTCATGGAAAACCTGGGTTTGGGTACAGGGTGTGAGAAGGAGAACCTGGATGCATGAAAACAACAAGAAGCAAGCTTTGGATTTAACCACAGAAGTAGAGTGTAACAGTGTGTGTTTAGGAGGGAAGCTAATGCCTTATCCCCAAGAAGCCACTCCAGTGAAGAAGCTGCTTGGAGCATCTCAGGCAAGGCAATCAGGCTCCCACATCCACACACACGCCACACGGCTGGCAGCAGAGAGAGGCAGAAGGCCCTCGGTCTGGAATGGTTCCAGCAGTTTATTTCCAGGTGGTGCTGAAGGGCTGTCCAGGTGCCAAGAGGGGGTATTGGGGGCCAGTCCTTGGCTTAAGTAAGGGTTACAACAGCCAATGACCTTGAGGCACGGGGGCGGTGCAAAGGGCAGGTAAGGTCAAGGTCTTATAGGGAGACAAGGCTGGTCACCAGGGAGACACCAAGGGATGGGAGAATCTACAGGGTAGGGGGGACCCAGGGCAAACCATTGTACACAGAGCACCATTAGGAGGTCCTGTCTCTCAGGCCAGGCAGATGATTCTAATTTATCCTGCCAGGGCCAACTCCTAGGTATTATATCAAAAGGTTGCAGGGATTCCACAGTAGAGTATGTAAAGTCTTTTCCATACTGGATGCCCTTGAATCCCACTGACTGCTCATTAGCTCAAGGCCAAAATAAAGAAACAGAGGTACCCAGAACAGTCACTGAGGATTTGTTATCCTCAACAACACCCTGAACACCCAACTCCAGTGCTTTACCAGTGGAGAACAACGTCTCCTAATAAATACTGACCCTGGCTTCCATGATGGCCCAAATCTGGAACCAATCCTTAACAAAGACTGACCAAAAGTTTATATATTTAGCTCATAAACACTCTTTTCTTCCAAAGTTACATGTAATATTAATTTCCCAGAAGATAAACTGATGTGTTGTAGTATTTCGTTAGCTACTAACAATCTATATAGACAGATCTATGTTTAAAGATGTGAGGAAAGGAGTATAAATATACTGACAGAACCTTGATTTAGACTGAGTTCCAAATGCACAAGTATTTATTGCTCCTTAAAAAAACCCCCAAAATATTCACAAAAATTTTGTGAATATTCTTGTGCTGAGACATAATTTGGAAGACTGGAAGCTGGAAAGTTAAGTAGTGTGGCCATAGGGGTACTACAGGCAACCAACAAAATCATGTAACTATGAAATGAAACAAAAATCCATAAAATGGTATAAAATATGCATGTTCTTTTACATATATGTCTGAAGGGACAAAAAATCGCTGCCGTTCGTCCATTAAAGATGACAGGAATGCTGGGCACGCACAGACTGCAAAAAGCCATAGGAAAAAGAGATTTACAAGTAGCATGTGCTTTCAATCTGCAGGAAACAAATCTGATCTTTTGGATATCAAATGCAAATCCCACTAACAGGATGTGAAAACAAGAATGGATTGGCCATCTCAAGACCGAAAATCTGACATAGCATGAAAGCACCTCTGCCACCTACTTCTGCTTTCTTTTCAGGGTTTTGTTCCAACAGCACTCCTGGTTTGCAATTGATTGTTTCTTCCATTTATCATCTTAAACTTATTAAACTGCCTGTTTTCCCCTGTTCCATTCTGTTAGGCTACTTTTTATCTTTATGGCAAAAAGATACAGTATCATAATCTACTATTTTAATTTAATGTGTTTATGTCAATTTCAGGCAGGCACACTCTATTTCACTGCATCTTTTTTGGACTACTTTACTGGAAAACACATTTTCAGTGTCATTTGCTAAATATGGCCAACTTTCTGCTATCTGATGTAGATGTATGCAAGAAAAATATTTACTTTTTTTTATTTTAATAAATGCATCTGTAAAATCTATAGGGGTCTATATTACTAGGCAGGTCAAGGACACAACAGTCTCACACCATAGCTCATTTCTTCTGAAGAAACTGTTATGATTTCCATCTTTATAAAAAGAAATTTTCTTGCTTCTAATTGTGCAAAATAAATAATAGTTACTTGCTATTTTGTGCCCTGTGCTCTTTCTAGCCATCCATTCTGTGAAGCACCAAATGTAGAATGACTCATAGAATCACAGAATAGTTTGGGTTGGAAAGGATCTTAAAGATCATCTCCTTCCAACTTGTGCCATGGACAGGGATGCCTTCCACTAGACCAGGTTGCTCCAAGCCCCATCCAGCCTGGCCTTGAACACTTCCAGGGATGGGGAATGACATTTCGGAGTTTTTGAGGACTGTACCTCATGAATACTCAGTGCTTCTTAAGGATATATGAACAGCCCAGGGGAACAAATGTAAACAAAAAATTAAGAGTCTCTTTACCAACTAAGGAAAACAGGCTCAAGCTACCAAAGTGCTCCTGTTTGGCAGCCAGTCCTACATTTCCAGAGGGTTCAGACACAGATGTGGTGTTGCACTGTCCTGTCTCACTCAAGGCAGGATTCGCAGCCCTGGTTCTTCTGTTCACAAGCAGATCCAACTCAATGCCAGAGATTAATTGCCAAATTATCTCTTACTCCTGCTTGGAAGGTTGCCCTCTGTCTCCTCCCAGTTCTGAAATTTAGAAGGAACAGAAGCAACAGGTTTGGAAGCAGTTGGGAGGATCAGGAATAAATCAATAAACAACTTCCAAGGACTGAATTGCAGTTATACAACATTGGGAAGACTTTCTCACACATAATTCAATATTGATACATTTTATCACTTGCAACAGGGTGTCACCAGCCTCAAGCTCAGCCTCTGATTACCTAAAGATACCCATAATTTGGGATACTGCTGCTCTCAAGCCTCTGAGTCTAGCCTGCCAAACACCAAACATCAGAAGCATCATCAGGAACTCCTGGGTATTATAAGCAAAGAAATTACACATAAGGTCCTCAAAAATGTTCAGTGCATCAAACACTGCTGCTGCCAGGAGTGAGAGACTGGCATGAAATGAAATATTCAGCAACAAGTGGCTGTAGAGAAATTGAGTAGGAAATAGAAGATAAAGAAGCTGGAACACTAGGCAGAGATAATTATGATAAGCAAGATAAAATATATGACAGTATTGTTTAGAGGAAGAAAAGACAACGTAGATAAAGTGGTGACAACAATAAATTTATAAAAATGTAAGGAAATTAGGCTGAAGAAGAATATTGAAAAGCTTGTAGGTAAAACATCAATGCTTGATGAGGGTAGGGGGGGAAATAAAAGATAAGGGAAGAAAAGATCTTTCCAAAGTGAACACGAAAGATAAATGTTACAACAGAAAAAGCAAAACCAGGGGGATAGTAGTCAACAAAGACTTGTTTATTTGAATATTTTGGGGGGTGTATACATATAATTTCATTACACATAATAGGGTTAATAAGGGACAAATGAGACATCACTTTAGAATCTCCCTTTATTGATAATGTAAGGCACGTTTACAGAATGACTGACATTGATATATGGTTTTCTTCTTAATATTTACCACTAAGTTCATTTTTCTTAAAACTAGAAATTAGAAGATAAACGGAGATGGTGCGATGCCAGCACCACAGCTGTATCTGGTATCGGAATTCAAGGCTGTATTTCACACATAGACCATTCTTACCCTACCCTGTACAATTACCCCGGAGAAGTTTTGCAAAGGAAAACAAACAGACTGGAACGGCTGCCGAAGCCTTTTGTGTATCAACTGCCGCACTGCTGATAAGGAGGTGATTAAACTGAGCCGCTGTTGAATTTCCCCATGGCGCGATTGGACTCGGTGTTTTCTCACACACGAGGGGCGGCCCTGACAGCGGCCCTGGCCCGAGCTCGGCCCCGCCGCAGCCATCAGGGCTCCGGCCACAGCGGCACAGCCTGCTCTTCCCTGGGGCAGAGGAAGATCTGATGAACCCAGAGAAACTTTATCTCAGAAATCCAGTCTCTCTACACCTATGGGCAACTTCTTGCGCTATGCTCTGAGGAAACCTCACGATTAGCTAAGGTTAAAGCTATGGGACAGCAGCAGGACCTCATGGCCGATCCAGTATAACCACTTCCACCACAAAACCGATACCGATTTATACCTGAGCTTCTATTTTGACAAATTTAGCTCTTGAGCTCTGCGGACAGCGGAGCGACTCCTCAGGCGAGAAGGGCATCAGCCACCTGTGCGGCCGCAGAGGCAGCGGGAGATGGCATGGAGAGCCCATGGGTACACGCAGAGCCGGGGGGCACCGGGGGCACGGAGAGGCGGGGCCGGGGCAGCCCCCGGGGGCTCGGGCGGAGCGCTGCCGGCGGGGTGCGAGGGCGGGGTCCGGCGAGCAGCCCCTCAGGCCGGCGGGGCCCCCCCGCACCCATCATGCCCCGCGCCGGAGCGCGAGCAGCGCTTTCCCGCGAATTCAGTTCAAAGGCGAGGAGTGGGGGGGGGCACACGCCGAGCGCGCGGACCAACCAAACGCTTCCAGAACCATCCGCGCGTCACGAGGGGGCGGGGCCGGCGCCGACCAATAGGACGGCGCGGCGCCATCCCCGCGACCAATGGGCGCGGGCGGGGGGCGGGCGCGCGGCGGCGGTCGGGCTCGGCGGCTGCGGCGCTGTGAGGGGAGCGGGGCGGAGGAGACTTGGCGGAGTTAGAGCGCGGCGCGTCCCCCCCCTCCGCCTAGCGCACCCGCCCCGGCCGGCCCTGCCCGCCCCGCTCGCTCTCCGTCCCGCCGGGGCCCGCCCGGGGCCAACCTCATGGCTCCTCAGAAGCACGGTGGAGGAGCAGGGCCCAGCTCGGGCTCCGCTGGCGGCGCCGCCGGAGGAGGAGGAGGTGGCGGCGGAGGAGGCGGCGGGTTCGGGGGCTCCGCCGCGGCGGCGGCTCCCGGCGGCAAATCTGGGGGTGCCGCGGGCGGCGGCGGCAGCGGAGGAGGCAGTGGGTACTCGGGCGGCTCTTCGGCCTCCTCGGCAGCGGCGGCGTCGGCAGCTGCGCTGCCCCCCGTGAAGAAGCCGAAGATGGAGCAGATCCAGGCCGACCACGACCTCTTTCTTCAGGCCTTTGAGAGTGAGCACTGGGTCGCCGGAGGAAGCGGGGGCCGAGCCGGCGGGACCGGCCCGGGCCGCCGCGGAAAGGGCGGGAGGAGGAGGGGAGGGCTGTGGGGAGCAGGGGCTTCCGGGGGTAAACACGGTCGGGGGATGGAGGGGGGGAGCGGGGAGCGGGGCCGAGGGAGGCGGGGGCCGGCGGGGCCTGGGCGGAAGCGCGGGGAGCGGGGCCGGTGTGCGGGAGGGAGGCGAGAGGCGCCCGGGGCCCGCGGGGCGGACGGCGAGGGTGTGTGTGTGTGTGTGCCCGCGCCCAGCGATGAACTTGGTTCTCAGTAGCACTTCCTATCAGGCTTTCGGGGCGGCTAGTTCTCTTCTCTGCTCCAGCAGCCCCTGGAGGTTTTGGGCAGTTAGGGGCGAGGGGGCCCTTTCCTCTTTGGCCTCTGCCGTTTGAACGCCTTTCATAGGCAGGACGCGAGTAGGAGTTAACTGTACCTGATTTTTCTTTGTTTGGCAATAATTTTCGCTTAGTCGACGTTTCGTATTGGAAATTGACCTTTGCGACTCAAGCATCCCCCCTGTGGCACTTCCACGTAGGAGGAGAATCCCCCTGAATCCAGTAGAAAGTTATTTGTGGAGATCTGGTTTAAATGCACAGTGTAGCAGTAAACTTAAGTTGCACTAAAAGATTTCTGTGCAGTTGCCTGGATTTGAAGGGAATTTTTAATGCCCTCCTTGAAGACATAATCCTGTTTTGGGATTGGTGCTGTCAATGCTCACATTTGCTGTAGACGGTGACAGTGTTGGAATTTTTGGTGTAGTCTTGAATAATGTGTGGCCGTTTGAGTCTCAGTCCTTTTAACAACACTCTGTGTTCGGTAAACACTGTGCTGCAAATGGGTCAAGTGGCAGACTTGAGTTTTAAGAGCTTTTCTCAGTGTTAGTGCCCGAGGTGGAAGAAATTCTTCTGCCCGTGCCTCAGTGTGTCAGACAAGGGAAGCACAGAGCTGAGCAGGTGGGGTTCAGAAGGAAGCTACAATGTAGATACACATACATATATACATAATATGTTAACCGTGTAGTGTGAATATCATGGAAAAACTGCAGTAAGTAAATACTGGATTAAAAAAATCCTAACGCGTGTAGTGTTAAATCGCTTTCTTCCTGACTGTTTTTGTCCCTTTTCAAGGTCATATGCTAGGAAAAGATAAAAGGTTTATTTTAAGCTTTTGCTGAGTAATACAGATTTGTGAGACATATGTCTCTGTGCAGGTTGAAGAGTGTGTTTCAGAATTTTTCCACTTGAGAAAACTAATGTTGAAGAAGCAATGCATTACCTTTAAATTAAATTACATCCTTCAGAATGTAACTTAATGTTTTCATATATTAAGAAATTATAATTATGTAATGGGGTTTTTGAGACTGAAAAACCTGGGATGTCTTTCAAAGTTGTGACTACTCTGTATTTCACCTTTTGGCAAGGTGCACATATCTTAATTTCTTTTATCTTGATTTGAAAAATACAGATTTTATTGTGATCATTTGCATTAAGTAGATTTTCACTGGCTTTCATCAGGCTTCTAAAAGGAAATGCTGTGATCATTGTAAGATTTCCTTCTCTAAGTGTAATATGTCTCCTTAATTATGTCTTCTATGGGGTATTACGTTCATAACTGTAGAAATAGGGCTGAATCATATCTTTAAAAGATATAGGATATAAAAAGCTGTCCTTTTCTACTTCTAATTACGGAATTCCACACAATAAGGTTTTCCAGCTATTTGAAATAAATGTTTTGCAGTCATACAAAAATAAAATTTTATATTTCTTTAAAAATAAACTTTGTTTTCTTTATGTGGGGAATGGAGGCAGTGTTACCAGCCCTAGCATGGGCATCAGTACATTGTCTATTCTTTTTTCTCTCCACTTGATGTGTATTATCAAGTCATTTATAAGTTTTTTGCTGATCTTACTTAGTGAAGTTGGCTTTTATTTCAGTTTAAATAGGGTGTATTTCAGTTTAGTTTGGATTTCTTGTTAGAAATAACCTGATCCAGACAAAACCTTTCTTGTCTTGATTTAACTTAATTGATTAAAACTAAACTGAAGGTCCTCCTCTTGTATGTAGACAAGTCTTGATCCTTTGAACGTTCATTCTCAGACCTGTTTGAGATGATGCTGTACTTAAGTGTCCATTTTGTGAACAACTGAATTATTTTCTCTCCTTTTACGGTTGGAAACAGTTGTTGCTTTACTAAAAACAACATTAATTTCCCATGTTAGAATGATCCATAATGGATCATAGTCAAGTGACAGTTCCTGTTCTTGTTTCCGTACCTGCTGAAAGTGACCTTGGTACTTGCTAGAAGTGTAAAGCAATCAGAATCCAAATTGTCTGACTGTGTAAATTTATTGTGCTGTTTTGTATCATAGCAGATGTGTTCATTAAGAACATGAAGAAAACTTGCCTATATGACCACAGGTTATAATATGTTGAGCTATTTTTTCTGCCCTTTAATGATACAAAGCCTGTAAGAAACACATTTTGTGAAAAGCAAGAGCAGTCAGAGTTGAGTTGTGACCCCTGATTTGTGGCACCTGAAACAGGAAATTGCTTTGTGTTGTAGAGTTGGTGAAATAACCTTGAATATGATAACTTGGAGTTATTTGGACATTGTGATGCTTCACTTAATGGCTTTTGTGATAATTGTTTCAAAGTAATTGCCATACCAAGTTAGATACTTTTTATCATTGTGAGACTGTCTTTCTGGAGGTATAAGTTATATTGGATAACACGTGTTCCTTTTTCTTAGAACCGACACAGATATACAGATTTCTACGTACCCGGAATCTAATAGCAGTGAGTAATTGGTTTTATCACTCCTTTACTTTGCACTTGTAGAAAATTTTAATTAAAGCATAACCATTTTCTATTTTTTTCCCCCCTGCAGCCAATATTTTTGCACAGAACTCTCACTTACATGTCCCACAGAAACTCCCGAACAAATATCAAAAGGTAAAATTGTTTTTGTAAAGTAATCCTAAAACGTTCACCAAGTAGCAGAAGTCCAAAAAGCAGTGGAGGGTGACCTCCTCTTTTCTTTCTGAAGAACTTTAAAATGGATACTTGAGTGTAGAGTTGATTTCTGAGACCTAAGAGATTTTTTGCGGTGTTAAGTGTATGTGTAGCTTTATCCATGTGACTTCTGTGGATACTGGGAGTATTCAAATGTGGAGAACTATTTGCAGAATCCTAACCAATTTTCCCGTGTTTGTTTTCTATTTTGGAGCAGAACTTAAAAAAAAAAACAACCAAACAAAACTGTATTACATCTCAGTTCTTGTAATCAATTGTGCTCAGTCATAATGATATGAAACGTATTTTAAACTGTAACCTAACAGCTTGTTTTTGAAAAAACCAAAACCCAAATACAAAACTATTGCTTTGTTAATTAGTCTTGAAAGAACCCAGTAATTATTTCTGTAGTTATTTTAAAAGCTGGAAAACAAAGCAGGTCTGTTTATAGTATTTTAGAAGAACTCCAGAAAATACTTTAAAAAGATTGCTTTAAACTGAGTACACATGAGAGTTGGGCTTCAGTTTTGATATTGCAGAATAGTCATTCCTGTCATGTGAAGTGATACAGCTGCCTGTCAGTGGACCTGAAAACACAGAAACACTGCAGAGGGACAAGTGCAGTGTACATTATTTATTAGCAGAATCACAAGGCCCTTCCAGTTACTTCCCCTTCACTGAAAATCCTTTGTTACAGTTTAGACTTCTTTTGTAACCTGAACATTTAGTTTAAAATATTTTAGCACCCAAGTTCTTATCGCTTAGAAACGGTTGCCATGGTTCTTACGTACAGCAAATATGCAACAAAATGTGATTATGCAGACAATTCTAGTATTAGAATACAAAATACAAAACTTAGTATTTATATCTAAGGGAGGTAATATTTGCATGATCTATTGATCAATAGAATTTGCATATTTTTATTTAAATCAAAGGAATTGTTTATGGCATTATTGGATTTCTTGGATATTGTTTAAAGTTCCTGCTGTAAGTTTTAATGCCACAATACAACTTTTCCTTAAAACTGAATCCATAACATACCAACTTCAGGTACTTAGGACATGTAATGATCAGATTTATTTATATTTTTAATCTTGAAGTTGCAGCTTACTTTTTCTTAAAAAATTTACTAAAATGAATTTTTTGCATATTTTAAAGTAAGTCAGAACAAATATTTAAGAAATTATTTTCAGGCTATTTTGGTTTTTGTGATTTAGTTTTGTTTGGTTTTTCTAATTAGAATTGTACTACAAGAAGTTCTTGCTTATAGCTTAGATTAATTCATTATTGATTGAAGTGTGTATGTTACCTGAAGGATATCTGCTGTAGTTGCTGGGAAGCAAGAGACAGTTCTTTGCCTGTGCATTGTTATCCACTGTTCCAAATTCCAGTTGATTCAGCTGCACAAGTAATGTTTGGTTTCTGTTTGAAACATCTTACCAGTTCCCTTAACACTTTGTTCTAGAACTGTGAGTTTAGTTGGGAGGTGTTCTATTAACAGACAGATTACAGCTGTTTCTTTCAATACTTCTGATGATGCTGACTTATTGAAATCATGCTTGTAATTAGGTCTAGGAAGATTAAATAAAACGTTTCAGTATGTTTTCTTTATAAAACCACAATAATGCAACAGAAGTGGGCAAGCATAGTTGGAAGGGAAAAAGCCAGAAAGTAATTGTGAAGTGTGTTCCCCCTGGGTTCCCTCTGCCCTTTTTATGCTCAGTCGGTAGTGTAGCCCTTCTTTTTCAGCCTCCTTAAAACCACAGATGTTGTAATTTAAAGGTAGTTTTGATTAAAGATTGGCAAAATAGTCTGAACTGCGTTTCCTGAGGGGATTAGCAGGATCCTTGTTTGCTGATCTGTGCTAGTAAATACTTAGAGATATGCAAAAGACCTGAATCACTATTCTTCATTCAACACAGTAGTTAAAGTCTACGATCTTATTGTTTTGGTGAAAAAGGGACTTTAAAAGAGAGAAAATATCTGAACTAGAGAAGATCATCCTGAGGTTTATATTAAGAAAAATCTAGATTCTCTTTTCACTACAGTGAAAGTGTTAGTAGAGTTCTCCTTGCAAAGAAGTCTTTTCTGGAACTACATCACTGTTAGCCTGCTTATTTGGATTATACATGTACATTAATTTATTCCCCTGGATCTCCTAAATGTTGCCATTGTTAAATTGTTGGTAATTGTTTTGATTGCCATTTCAGTAAACAGTATCATAAGTAAAATATAAAGAACTAATCTCCAAACTTAATAGACCTTACTTAAAGAATAGTAACTATGGCTCCACATCTTTTACCTCCGGCTGTATGGTAGTCTGGGAAAAATGCCAGACAGATTTATCACGTGGAGGTAGGGAACTGAAACTGCATTTTTACCAGGAAATTATCTACTGATATTGCTCCACATGTTTAATACTGAGAAAGTGTTTAGAATGCTGAGAGCATAGGAGAATGGTCATAGGGAATAGTTAATGGGCATGTGTCAACCTGGGCTAAAAAGGTATTGAAGTTGCTGCTTATTGGAGAGGTGATGGGCTTTGGTCAGCTGATACTTGATGGAGAGCTGAACTGGACTATGTGTCTCTGGGTCTGTCTTCAGCTGTTAGTATATTATTAGACCAAATGATGGTGTTGGAAATAAGTTAGTAACTGTAATTTTAGAAATAAAATTGCTTCACATACATTATTTGGAATAAGGAATAATTATATTATTTATTGGCAAAATAATGGCATGCTAGATGCAACTTCTAATACTTTCCTAATAGTTACTTTTCTTGTCTGGAATAAGAGTGGGTGGAGAAAGGAATGCACAAGATGCACATACTTGTTACAGAAGTAAATGCTGTCTTGAAAATCCTGAGTGTGAGGGGTGGTTACTACAAAAACTTAATTTTGTCTGTTTTGCATGGGAATGTGGTAACAAATAGTAATTAATTTTAAATTAATTGCTGCTCTTACAAGTTAACTTCAAAGGCAAAAAATTTTTATTGGTCACTATTTTTAGTTTCTCTGGAAGATTTTTTTTTTTTAGGAAGGCTCTCTTGTTTTGACAAATCTGAGTCTGGATTTACCAAAGGTTGTGCCACTGTTCTTTATGGATCAATAATGGTCACATACTAAATAAAGGTTGTGTTAGATGTAGGTATTTTATGAAATATTGTTAACTTTCCCCCATTCTGGGATCATGTTTGTCTCTTAGCTGGTTTTTGGCTCATATTCTGCTCATGACATAACTTTGCTCTAAACTTGTTTTAAGCAATTCCTCAGTCTGGAGAAAGCCTTCTAAACTTGCTGCTCTGCAGAACAATTGCCTTAGAATCTGAAACTTTTAACAAATTGCTCTGTTCTTAACATCTCTTGCTTTAAAATTGAGCACTGCAGTGTTCGTTTTAACAATCCCACGTTTTAGTGTAGGTGAGTCAGTTCTTCAGTCTGTCATACGTGTGACTCTTGGGCTGAGTAGAGCTTTGAATCAGCGATTGTTTACTACACAAATCATAATTGTTTTTCTCCTTGTTATCTGAGTGCAGCCCTGTAGCTTTTGTTGCCCAGTGTGGCTGTTTAATCACCATGTGATGTGTAACTCAATCATTCACGAGCATTATGTGCTGACTGCAGACAGAGTGACATCAGTGTTTCTTCAGTCAGGGTATTTCTGTAGACAAATGCTTCCCACTTCCCCGGAGCATGGTGTTGTTCCCTCTGCAAGAAATCCAGTGTTTGGCAACCCTTTATGTTCTTCTTACTCAATTTTTCTGAGGTATAAATGTAAAGAAAAGGTGCCTTTGCACTCTTGCATTGTCATTGTAGTCAAGTGCAATTTTTTGGATGTATAGATCCAAGCATGAACTTGCTCTTAAAGAAAAATGGAAAGACTATTCTGTAACATGTTGAATAATTCCTGCTCATGAGTGAGCTTTATTTAGCAATAAACATGAGATTGTATGTATGGTAGAACAGGCTGAACATATGAGTGTGAACAGACTGATGTCAGAATTACAGAGAGGAAAGATTTGATGTGATTATTCTCTGTGACATTGTTATCATTGGTTGTCACTGTCCCCTATTTCCTGTGAGTGTGCTTCAGAGGTAGCTTCCAAAGTCATTGCTCTTTGCATTGTGTCCATTTAATAGAAATGCGTGGAGGAATAAGGGTTTTAATTAGGCTTTTAACTCTTTTGTTCTATAAGCTTTTAAGTGTTTTTCATTATTATGATAAAGATTAAAATAGTAATGATGGAGGGGCTGACATGTCAATTCCTGGTATGTGTCAGTAAAACAGGAAGATTTTCTTTGACAAAGCTGAAATATGGCTAAACATGTTCATTGCAAGGGTTTCAATATGTTGCTGTTAAATTAAACTTCTTAGGAGCAGTAGGATTACTATTGCAAGGTCTGGGTTGAATTCCTTGTATTATTTTTGATACTACTTGAGAAGCAGTTGTGTCCCTTACAACACAGGCATGATACTAGGTCTAAAAAAGTATATATGTCTAAAAGGGTGTCTGAAAAGTATGTCTAAAAAGTGTTTTCTGAAGAGAAGGCTAAAATGTATATATAGACCGTTTTAGATGGAAAATCAAATCAAAGCTCAGGCTGAATACATTTTCTTGCTGTAAGTTGTGGGTGTAGTGGCTGTGTAAAACTATTCTCTTTGCTTTTTCCTCACAGAAAGACATTCAAAGTAGATGACATGTTATCAAAAGTAGAGAAAATGAAGGGAGAACAAGAATCTCACAGGTACTGTCCTACTGTATAATTATTTGTGTGTGTGTACAAATGAGTACTTGCATGGGCTGAATCAAAAGTTCTTTTGACTGATAAAGTGCAAGTGATAAGGAATCATTACTGGAAGCAAGGGATTTGCTGTTTGAAATGTTGCTTCCAGAATCTTAAAATGTATGTATGTATGCTGGTCACTTAACCTGGAGAAAAACAGTACTGGAATAAACTTCCAGTATTTGTTGTGGCATCTCTTAAAATGTGTATAGAAACCTCAAATAGATATTTGCCTTAACATTGTTTCTAAGAGTGGTCAGTTGTGTCGGTAAGTAATCTGTGTGTTTTGGAATTAAAAGTAAAAAAATTATGTGGATTTGGGAAAATACTAAGTTTTATTACTTGGAGTTTGTTACGTACTTGCTATTTTTAACCTGTTCTTTTCCCACAGTGTTTGCAAATCATTAAACTACTTCAGAGGCAGCTGTACTAGATACAGTGTAGTCTGAAACAAGCTTATAAATTTTGTGTTCTAAGAGGTTTTATGGATTTACTGTATATTATTTTTCTTAATTATATTCCGTCCATATATTGTGGTTAGTTGCTTGGTTGAAACAACATAGAATATTGATTTGTGTGTGTTGTTTTTTGTGCTTTCAAAACTATGAAAAGTGTGCTTTAGTGTGGGAAAAGTAACATGGATTAATGATGCAAGTTGGTGTAGATTTAGAGTCCTTTGAATGCTTGAGCTATTGGGCACTTTTGTTGATCATTTCAGAGCTCTTGGGAATGTTTGTGTTTAAAAATAAGTGTGGAGTGTCAGGTTGTATCTGCTTGAGAAGTGAAGGTGCACAAAGTTGTGTCTGGTGGTGTAGTGGGACAGATTATATTTTGTTCAATATGTAGTTCAGAAATGCTGTATTGTTTTGAGACCCTTTTAAATCTAGATTTATAAATACTTGTTTTTAAATGGGAATATGCCCTGAGTTTTATGATTTGAAATAAGATGGTTAGCAGAATAGTCTAGTCTGTGAAACAAAACAGATGCAATTATTATTTTGACTGCATATGTTATGAATTATATGGACTTGATGTAACTGTTAGTCTTTATTTCTAAAGGTGCAGGTTCCCCCTTGTAAAGATTCTCATTACTGAGCTTAAAATACTTGTTGGTTTGGTTTTCTTTCAATTTACACCAAGCCTGTGGTTCAGGGTGAAATTCTAGAAAATTTCCACCAAAACTGAACTCTGTTGCTGATAACTCCCACAAATGTGTTTGCCTGCCTGTGAAGGCAAGATCTCCTGTCTTCAGGCAGTGTTCTACTGCAGTGTTTTTTTTTTTTTTGATGTGTCAAGTCAGAGTATACAGAGAGGATGAGTCTGTAAAGAGAAAAGTGGTGTTCAATTCTGCATCAATTGCAACTGCTGTATCCTGGCAGTTCCTGAGTTAAAAGGATGGACTGAATCATTAGAGTTCTGTACTGAACATCAGTGAAGTACTTGCTGTGAGAAGAAAACACTTATTTTTTCTAACATTTCCTTTTTTTTTTTTCTGTTAAGCTTGTCTGCTCATTTGCAACTTACATTTACTGGGTTCTTCCATAAAAATGGTATGTTTTCCGATTCATTCATTCCACTGGTAATTTGTATAACACCTTTGAAATTAGTAGAGATCTGTGAGGGAAATATTTGAATGTTTATACTCTCTGCTGTTTGGATGCAGGTTCTAATTTACTTGTTCAGCCTGTCTCATTACTTATAATTCTGTAGTGCTTTAGAAATGTTGTAGTGTAATTGTGATGTTAAGAGGATAAGCCTTCAAGGTTTTAGGCAAAACAGCGAATTGGAGAAATACTTCAAGCCATCATCCATTCAAACTGAAATAGACCTTGAGGAAAGTGATTCTTTCCCAAAGAATGTGATTTTCTGGGAATGTGTCTTTGGTGTTTGAAGTAGCTTTAAAGAACCCCACAGCCCTCAAATAGGTGGAAGATTCAGTGGTTTCTACTCTAAAATAGAAGTGTAAGAAAGAATTTGTCGAGTCTAGAAATGAAGGAAAGTCCATGTCAACATTATAAAAGCCATGGAAATCATATTTTAGTGACTTGAAGTTATTCCATGGTGGCTTTCAAGCACATAAGGATTTGCCTCTCAGTATCAGAATATTGGACTTCCTCAACCAGAGTGAAGAGTTCTGTTGCTCTGAGAGCAAAAGCTGTTTGTCCATTAAAAATGATATTTCTAATTTTTTGGTTGCCATTGCTAATCACACCGCTGGCAGCAGCTGCCTTGAAGATTCCAAGCTCTAGGAAATTTATTGTGCAGTCTCTGAAACAGTCTTATATTCTAAGACTTTTTTTTCAAGTTTATCCAAGAGTCCTTTAACAGCTATTGTGCATTTATTTAGCCTTGCATAATGTTTAAGGGGGAGGGTGGTGTAATTTTGTTTTGTTTTCCTATATGATAGCATCTGGATCTTAAACCCAAATTTTAGGTTTGCAAGCTGTAAAGAAAAAAAATAGAGAAAAGTAATTTAACTCATCCGTAATTAGTGTATTCTAACTGTCCTTAAATCTACACATAACATTTTTCTCTGTTATAAAAAGGTAACAGTTTAAAAAGCTTGCCTTTTTAAACTTTGGAGATCAACTGTGCCTTTTAATTGGCTAATATGAGAATAATTAGGATATGTTCTCAAGTGGAAATTTGTAGTAAATTTGGGGAGAGTTGAAACTAAGAATGTGGTTAGAAGTCTTTGTACCTGGGAGGTGCCTGTGGTTAAAAAGTAATTACAGATGGATTTATATCATTGAATAGATTTTTACTTTTTCAGAACTTAAAATACTTTTCTGTTTAGATAAGCCATCTCAAAACTCAGAGAATGAACAAAATTCTGTAACTCTGGAAGTACTGCTGGTGAAAGTTTGCCACAAGAAACGAAAGGTAAAAATGATCTCACAAATTTTTAATATACATTAAAGCAATATGTTTATCTGCTTCTGGAATACCTAAGTAACACTGCCATATAGTGCTTCTGCTGAAATTAGCTTTTAAGTTTAAGAACTAGTGTATTCAAGTTGTTTTCTATTGGATTTTGCACTGCTTTATGAGAAATTTGTTTTAAGAAACATTCAACTTTGTTGATTGAATTCAGCTTGTAAGTCACATCCACCCATTTTGAATTTCAGCCACTTCTGGTTTTGCCTCAGTTTTTGTGTGTCGCATCATTGAAGTATTCATTCTGTTGTGATGTCCAGAGGCTTAAGGAAACCAGGCAATCCAAAATCATAAAGTAGCCTATGTCTTTCAGAGTTTAGGTGTAAAAAGGAACAAATTGTAATTGTTTTGAATTCCTCAGTCATCTGCCAACTCTTAGCTTTTTCCTTGCTTTTTTCTGTTTTTTACTTTGATTTCAATTATTGCAGATTTTAGCTACCGTGAATCATAAGCAATTTTATATTTATTTTTAAAGCATCTTTGAATTTGCTTGCAGTTTTAGCTGTGCTTATTTCACATCAGTTGGCAAATTACCTTCCCAACTATGAGAATATGGGAGGTTCAGTAATGCTTTAAGTTTTAACCAGAAAGGGAAAGATTTGCAGTCAGAGCTGTGTGTTCTTCCCTAATGGTAGACTTATTTGACAGGCTTTTAAGAATTAGTACTGTTTCTAGCCAAATTCGTTAATTGTTATAGTATGGATAAATGTAATGATTATTCCAAATGCTTTGCTGCAAGTTTCATATTTAGGCCATCTTGTCTTGTTTTCTCAATTCTACACATTGTTCAATGATCTCATTGAGAGGTAACTGAATATAACAAATCCTAGGTAAGTGGTTCTTTATCTCACAGATAGCACAAAGTGCACTTTGAATATTGCAAGGAGAAAGTAGGAAGCCCTTGAAAAAAAATACATATATAACCAAAACATTTAATTTCTTCAGGTAAACAGAATTAAATTAGTATTAATGACTGTTCTACAATCTTTTTAAGTGCCTCATGTTAGTGTTATTTTAATCATATTGAGAAAGATGGCTGCTGCCAGAAGGGGTTATAGAATGCCAGTTTTATTTACACTTACAAATATCTGGGTTTGCATTTAAAATCTGGGATTGTTCCAGATTTTTTTTATTTATATCTGTTACAAGGCTTATTTTCAAAAGTTGGCAGAACAGATACGGTTCAGAAATAACATCAATTTAAATACTTAATGTCTTTACTTTGAAGTCTAAAAACCTGAACCATATGTTTCTTGTTTTGCTGCAGGATGTCAGTTGTCCAATAAGACAGGTTCCTACAGGTAAAAAGCAGGTGCCTTTAAACCCAGACCTCAGCCAAATAAAACCAGGCAACTTCCCATCACTTGCCGTTTCCAGCAATGAGTTTGAACCAAGCAACAGCCATATGGTGAAGTCTTACTCATTGTTATTCAGAGTCACTCGCCCAGGAAGGAGAGAATTTAATGGACTGATCAATGGCGAAACTAATGAAAACATTGGTAACTTCAACCTTTAAATCTGATTTTGCAAGGTTTATTGAGTTGTCTTGATAAGCAGTGTGGGTCACACTGTGACAAGGGCCAGTAGTAACTGAATGATTCAGCTTTTATTTGTTTGCAGTCTCTTTTAAGATGAGGCTGAAATTCAGCTGGTAGCTAGAAATTGTGCTTCTGGTTTTGTGTAAATTTAACACCTCTTGTTACTGACGTGATGCTGCAGGTGTGAGGCAACACTGTTAGAGGGTGAACAATTCAAGAGAGCCCTGTGGTCACTGAGAGTGTCATTATTCCTCCCCCAACACTGGTCACTACTGACTCACTGTTGGTGCTATCAGTGTTTCTCAGCAAAACTAAATGACAAGCCAATGGAAAAATACCTCTGTAACAAAATTTTAAAAGCTATTTTCTTAAACATGTTGAGATGTGTTACAACATAAACATTACAGCCTTGGAGAGTATATGTAAAATTAAAAACTTTATTTCTCACTATTTTATAGCTACAAGAGGAGGAAGATCAAATCCCAAATTCTTTATGCTGACAGAATAATACAATGAAATTATAAATACATGAGAACATACCTAAAATATGATTACTATTATGCTAAGTTCTCTTATTGCTTGTCCTTCTCTGTTGTGTGGCACATCTGACACAATTAATAGCCAGTTACATTTGTGTGTGCATAGAGACTGTTGGATCTTTTGAATCTCTGCTTATGTAATGATAGAATACCATGTTTCTTATGTGCAGATGTCAATGAGGAGCTTCCAGCTAGAAGAAAAAGAAACTCTTCAAATCGTGAAGATGGGGAAAAGACATTTGTAGCACAAATGACCGTATTTGATAAAAACAGGTAATATTGTAAAAACAAATAAAGCTTCTATTAATCATTAGAAATTTGATAATAATATGTTCTTTGTTACAATGTAGGTTGTCTGTGGCTGCATTTTAGTTGTTATTTACAATAAGAACTTAGGCTTATGTTTTTTTAAAAAAAAACCTGCAGGTTTCATAACACATTTTATACTGAGACCTATTCAGTAAATAATTCCCATCTGTGAACTTGAATATTGTCCTGTTAATATGCGTCCATTTGTCTGATCCTTGCCTGTTTTTGACAGATGTAATTTCTCTGGTTCTGTTAAAGATCAGTGACAGCATAATTAAAAAGTTGAACAATGATAAGTTCTCTGAAATACCCTGACTGCTTACACTCCATTGGGTTCCATAATTTTTTCCATGCCCAAACTGTTGCTGATGTAGTTGCAGATCTCATTCTGCTAACAGCTACAGAAGACATCAGTTGTCTGTTACTACAGGACAACTCTGTCATGTAGTTTAATTATTTATTATCATGATACTACTTAATGTATTTCAAAGAAGCTGGAGTGGGGTGAACTCACGTGTTAGTAGCTTAGAGCACTCTAGATCCAGTTCAAAAGACAAGGACCAGACCATTTCATGGGTGGACATTTTGGTTGTTTGTGCTACAAAGGATCATAGTGCCAACAGCCAAAATACAGTACATGAAAATAAGAGTTCTTCCTATGGCAAATGCGGGTCCCAAGTAGACGTAGGTATTTAGATGATTCCTTTATCAATAAAAATGAAGCTCGAAGAAAAAGCTGCTTAAACCAGCTCCAACTAATTCTGAGAAAATGGTTATTTATCCAAATATGGTTTTAGAAGTATATTTTGAGAAGAGTTTGGTTTTTGAAGAAATGTCCTTTTCTAATCTGTATCTTCTTAGAAGTCTTGACAGTATTTTGTTCTATTCTGTTACTTGATTCCACTGGAGAACTTCAATATGCTAAACAGGATATGAACCATTTCATGGTTTTGTATAGTAGTTCATGATAGTTTTGTAGTGATGATAATCAAGAACATTCTCAGGCATGCTGTTGTATAAATGAGACGGATCTACTGCAGAACCAAAACATGCATAAAAATGTATATATTTTTTGTTTAGTATTGAACATTTTTCTTTGTTCTGAATGATGTTTGCCTAAGATTTAGACCAAATAAATTGCCTGAAAATATGTCTTTAGGTTCATGGAAATCTGATTACTGTGAAATAGTGCATTTTAATAGACAAACAATAAAAGAGCTTTTTTACATATAATACATATTTTGTCTTGACAGACGCTTGCAACTTCTGGATGGGGAATATGAAGTGGCCATGCAGGAAATGGAAGAATGTCCCATTAGCAAGAAAAGAGCAACATGGGAAACAATTCTGGATGGGAAGGTATGGATTGTTTTAGTGGCCAAGAGACCCGTCTTCACAGGAAATAATCCTCTTTGGGAGTATATGGACATATATTTTAATATAGCTCTCAGTTTAGAAAGCTTTGGCTACACGGGATCATTAATACAAGCAGATGCCCACTAGTGTAAGTATGGCAGCTGTCTCTTTTTAGTGACTTCTGAATTCCTGATCTAGGAAATCAGGCAGTTTAAATGCTATTTTAACAAGTTGGACATATCAAAAAGGAGCAAACTGCAAAATATTTAAGGGGAAGCAAGAGAAACCCAGACAGGTGTGATCTTACGTATATACCTTAAGAGAATGCTGATAAAATGTAGGGATGAAAAGAAGAGAATGTATCAGTGTAGGAGGAGGGGTTGAGAAGAGAAAAGTTGTTGACTGGGGTGAATCAACACTCAGTGAAGCAGTGTCTGTATGTACTTACATAGTCATGCTCACATGTCCTGGCAAATTATGAGCTGTAAGTGATTGAAGAGAAGAACATGAAGATTCCAGATGGTTGCAAAGTATTTTCATCTCAACATGATCATCTAATTATGAAAAAAGCAGAGATGATCCAAATTGTATAGTAAAAGTATTGTTATAACACTAGAACTATCCTGATCAGCATTTACATGCATTAAAGTAAATTACATCAGTCTACATTCTGTGAATATTTTCTCATGATTGTTTTTGTGAAGTCACTTATTTTGCTGGGTTTTATTTCCCCCTCTCTGCAGAGGTTGCCTCCATTTGAAACATTTTCTCAGGGACCTACACTTCAGTTTACTCTTCGTTGGACAGGAGACACAAATGATAAGTCTACAGCTCCTATAGCTAAGCCTCTTGCAACACGAAATTCTGAAAGTCTCCCTCAAGAAAACAAGCCCAATTCTGTTAAACCTACACAGACTATAGGTAAGCAGGCTTTGGTTTTACTGCTTAACCCTTGTGTGCTTAGGGCTCACTGATGCAGCTGCTTCAGGTAATTCTCAACAGGAAAAAGTAAAATTGAGTGGGCTGTGTTGTATCCCATATTTTGTAAATTTTTTAAGGGTAAAAGCTGAACATCAGAACAATATTGAAGTGATTATATACAATGCTTGTAAATCCTGCTGTGAAATACATTGGGGAAAATCCATCACTAGGATTTCTGGGATTGTCTGGTTTGCCCTACTCACTCCAGTTAGTGTTCTGCATTTGTAGCTGCCCTATTTTCAGGTGGAATAGAGTTAATTTTCTTCTCAGTGGCTGCTTTAGTGCTGTGTTTTGGATATAGAATGAGAATAATGTTGAAAACACTGATGTTTTAGTTGTTGCTAAGCAGTGTTTAGACTAAGGCAAGGACTTTGCAGCTTCTCACACCACTCCACCATCAAAGAGGCCAGGGAACACAAGGGGCTAGGAGGAGACACAGCTGGGACAGTTGACTCAGACTGGCCAGAGGGATATTCTAGCCTGTATGGCTTCATGCTCAGTATAGAAACTAGAAGAAAAATTGGCCTAGATGCCATCTTTGTCTCACTCCCAGTTGTTGGTGACTTTGGATTAGAACTTTGTATGTTTGCAGGTAAAGCTCAAGGACATCTGGAAAATTTGAGTTGTACAAAGACAACAGGCTGCACATGTTGCTTCAACACCTATGAACACACCTAGACTCTGGATTGGCACCCAGTTCACTTCAGCATTTACAAGCTTGTGACTAGATTGGGACTCTGAGAGTAAGGAATCTTCTGGGTCCCTGTTGTAGAAGTGATCATCTGGAGTGCAGTGGTTCTGTCCACAGGCTTAGTTTCTGGGGTGTGCAGTGAGGCACCACTAGTGAAGAGCTGATAATGCTTTGGAGAACTTATCTAAAATGGCATTTCAGTCTGAGTTTGGTCATTTCAGTCTGTTTTGGAGATGGAGTAGTGACAGCAAGGAAATGATTATTTATAAGGAAAGCTCTGCTTTTCCAAACATGGTTTTTATGCAGTTGTGTTACAGTAAATGTTGAGAAACTTAATGGTGAGACTTTCTAAGAGTGGTGATTCTTTGTGCTGCTTTTAGACCTTTAGTGAGATAAAAAAGTGAGAGCAAGAAGAATTTCATCATACCTGTGCAGAAGCCAATGTCTAGAATGACCCCTAACATCCTCAGCCAGCCTACAGGCATCTTTCACTTTGAACAGAGTACAAGAATATTTAAATAAGAGTGATACCTGTTTCCTGAATTGAGTATTTTACCTGAGCTAGGGATTGCAGACATTTGGGTTTCTTCCATTAGGATGAATGGCTGACAGTGTGCACAAACATGAAGTAATTCCACAGAACGTGGGAGGTCCTTGAACTTTTGCTGTAGAAATTGTTCTGCTTTCTCTTTACCTCCTTTTTCCAGGCTTCCTTGTATTTTAGAGTTTTATTGAGACCTGTATTGTAATTTGCTAGGTATGTTTTATGCTCAGACTTGCAAAAGAAATGAGAGTTGAGTTGACTAACTCCAGAGGATTTGTGGTAGTTTACTGTAATACATGTAGAGGCAATAGGAACATGGCAAAGACTGCACTGCCAGTGTAACCTGGAACCCATTTCTTCTTCCATCATAAAAGCTAAATGTTCCAGTAAATTGATAAAGTTACAGCCAGAACAACCTTCCCAAATAGTACAGCCAACTCTTATACACAAATATATTGTAGTGTAATGCGCAGCTTTGTAGGGTATTTGTTATGGTTTTGCTGTTTGAAGTGTCTGAGTACCATGACAGTGAAAATTGTACAAAACTTCTATCAGAGATTCTGATAAAAATCCAGTACATCTTTCCCAGTGGTACATATATTTGTTGTTGTCATTTTACTTTGGCATATTTTCCAAGGCAGACCAGTGGAATAAAAACATCAAAGGCTTTCTAAATATGGCAGTTTAAACTTTGCTGTAATTACAAAGTTCTGAAAGTAACTGAAATTCTGGTGATGGAATTGGGATTTCTCTGATGTGGTGCAGGCTAAAGTGCCAGGCCTCCTCTCTTTTTCATACAGAAAGAGGAGAAAATTTCCTTTCTTCTCCAAAATATTAAATACAAAATAAGTGCATCTTCTAAAAGTTAGGTCAGTAGAGCTGAGCCTTGTTTTCCCATCTTTATCATCATTCAGCAGCAAGTAGAGTCATTATTTGGTTTCTCTTGAAAGCAGATTTGTAAGCCTGCTTAGTTATGTGGGGTTTCTTGTTAACTGTATGAAATCAAATACTGTTATAGATTAAAGTGTTTGGAAGAAACTCAGAAGGAACTGAACAGTGCCATTACACATACAAGTAGTGTTCAAGGGTTAAAATTTCAGTTAAATATTTCGTGTGTTTATTTATATTTCTGCAGCCTGTTAAGAGACTTGTGGAACTCCTGAAATTGAATTTAAGTGATGGGTTTGAATGCAGCAATCTGAAAGCAGGGATGGTTTTTATTTCCCAGCTTTTAGCTACACATAATGAATTCTCTGCTTAAATGGAGTAAGAAAAGTGTTGCTTTTTACCTGATCATTTTTAAGTTCTCTGAATGATTCTCCAACACTGGAGATAATTTTGTGTTAGAAGTGGGTTTGCCTGTAGGTTTGTGAAGGAAGCTGAGCATCCAGATTTGCTTGTTGCTGGTAGAAGCTGCTTATGTCAAAGGACATTCAAGTAGCCTGTTTCCTTCAGCAGCAGTGTCCTTCTCAGAACTTTCATACTTGGGTAAGAAATAATGTTTGTTCCTCGGCATCAAAGAAATGTGTGTCTTCATGTGGGTTTTTTTCAGCTGTGAAAGAATCTTTGCCCACAGACCTTCAAACAAGAAAAGAGAGAGATGTGTTAAATGAACCTCGACAGAAGTTGCGAATATTTTACCAGGTATTGAAAATAATCATTAGATGGAAAAACTAGACTCTAAATATTGTATGGAATTAAAATGTTTGCTTGGGACCTGGGTGGAAATTTCCATTTGCCATTTTAGTAGATGCCTTAAAGAGTCTCAGATTCACAGACTCCTCTTTACGGAAGTATTCTAGAAAACTAATCTTCCTGGGGGCACATCTGATGTTCTGAGAGACAAAGGACATTCCTTGTTAGACTTCTGGAGGGAGACAGGTGGGTCTCCAATGGGGGAAAAAACATTGAAATACCAGTGTTTCCATACAGAGCTAATACAGTGTTCCCAATATTTAACTATTGCTGTCAAGGTCTCGTGTAACAACACTCAACTTGATTTTGGGGGTTGGAAGTTAATGAATGAAACTCATTTGGTGCTAATTCTGCTCTGCCTGTTCCTTTGTTTGCATCAGTTCCTTTACAACAATAACACGAGGCAGCAGACCGAGGCTCGCGACGACTTGCACTGCCCCTGGTGCACACTGAACTGTCGGAAACTCTATAGTTTACTCAAACATCTGAAACTCTGCCACAGCAGATTCATCTTTAATTATGTTGTAAGTAATCATTTTGAAGTTCAGCACTATGAAGCTCTGTACAGTCTGTCACAGATACTACAAATGCAGGGATTCTGTTTCCAGCTTAGTAAGTTGTAGGACTGTATCTACAGGTTAGAAGCTGCTTTTTGTGAATGTTTGTTATGTGGAGCAGAAGTATTGTGGGCTTAATTTTCTTTCTTTTTTTAAAAAATATATATCTGTTAAGTAATACTGACCACTGGAGGCTGAATTCTAAATGTAGCTACTGTTTTTGCATCAATGTATCCTTTGATGTAAAAAGCAACGTAATTATGTTAGGTTGGGAGTCTCTTGAAGCTCTAGGAAATACAGAAATGTTCTTGCTAGCAATCTTTTGCTGACATTTTCCTTAATTTTTTAGTTCTGAGTGGTTTTATATAAAAATGTAAAATAGTGCAGAGCAAGGAAGCTTTAGTGTCATTTGCTTCTAGAGGTTAAAAATTACTTGGGTGCTATGAAAGGAAACTTAGAGCTATATCAGATTATTGACAGGTGATACTTAAGGTATTCAGAATTCAGAATTCAGAAACCTCTTGATGCGTTGTCTTTACTGTCTGCTGAGTATTTGCAACTGTGCTCTAGTATCATCCAAAAGGTGCTCGGATAGACGTGTCCATCAATGAGTGCTACGATGGCTCCTATGCAGGGAACCCCCAGGACATCCATCGCCAGCCCGGCTTCGCTTTCAGCCGCAATGGGCCCGTCAAAAGAACTCCAATCACACACATCCTTGTTTGCAGGTAGGGAGCTGGCAAACAAATTTTGTGTGTGGGTCAGGGAATCTGCTATGCTGAAAAAGACCTTGGAGATCATCAAGTCCAACCTATGACCTAACACCACCTTGTCAACTAATCCATGGCACTGAGTGCCACATCCAGTCTTTTTTAAACACCTCCAGGGACAGTGATTCCACCAATTCCCTGGGCTATCCATTCCAATGCCCAACCACTCTTTCTTTAAAGAATTTTTTGAGCTATAAACCAGATTTGTGAAATGTGGGGATTTGTGAATCTGCAGGTCCATACACACAGCGCTAGATTTCACTGTTATGACTAAATAGAATGTAACTGAAGGAGGATAACATCACCCAAGATTTTTCTACATCTTTCCAGTTGAGATACCTCTTCATAACAGTGTAGCTCTCTTTAACTGCCTCACCCTAAAACTTCTCTTCCCCAAAAGGTGAAGTTGGAGGGTTGGAGGGTCAGGAGCTGTTGGGTTTTTAATGGGGATTATTTAATTGCTGGAGATTTCCCCCCTCCCAACATTTTTGAAAGCTAAACCCTAAAATAATTTGTGTTAATCAGTGACAGGTCTCAGTATTTGCATGTCTGATGTGCTGGTGAGAGCAGTGACTTCTTCTTTGGCAGGCCAAAGCGCACGAAAGCGAGCATGTCCGAGTTCCTCGAGTCAGAGGATGGAGAGGTGGAGCAGCAGCGGACGTACAGCAGCGGGCACAACCGGCTCTACTTCCACAGCGACACCTGCCTGCCCCTCCGCCCCCAGGAGATGGAGGTGGACAGTGAGGATGAGAAGGACCCAGAGTGGCTCCGGGAGAAAACCATTACTGTAATTATTCCGTTTGTACAAAGTTATTTTAGTGGATTGTGGTTTTTAAAATCTGATCTGTGGTTGTTTTGGGGAACAGTTGGGCATACATTGTGAAAATTCTGCATTTTAGGAGCAGAAAATTTCGCTGAACTACTGTTGATGGAGATTCATGGAATCAAAGTTTGTTTTTTCAAGTATGCCTTTAGTTCAGTCCCCTTGTCTTTGAACAAGTTTGCATTGTCTCTGGCTGCTTTTCTCCTTCAAAGAGGAGATGCTGGAATCAGGAGCACACAGTTTGGGCTGTATAATAAGGATATAATTCATCATCAAAAGTCTCTGCATCAAATGACATTTTTCTAACTTTTTTGACTGCAGAGCCTGAATTTTCTATATATATTTTTGTGTGATAATTGAATTTTGGGTATGTTCTCACTACTTGGGAGCAGATATGCAGTTGTGATGGGTGTGTTTGTTTCTCTTCCTATACTTCCTCTCAATCTCCAGCAAATTGAAGAATTTTCTGATGTTAACGAAGGAGAGAAAGAAGTGATGAAATTATGGAATCTTCATGTTATGAAGCACGGGTATGTTATGGTGCTTAGTTTTGATACATATAAATTATAGTATAGATTTGATCATTTTGCATTGCAGTTCACTAAATACTTAAAATTTAGATGGCTCAGATGTTTAGGAAGGGGTTATTAAAGGATAATTTGTAATAAAACTTTTGAGAGTTTAAGCTTGTAAAGAAGTTCTTGTGCCTAGTAGCATTTGGGCTTTGAAAAGAAAAAATATTGGACTGTGTTAATAGCTGTTCTCTGCAGTTACATTGATAAATCATGTTGTAGAGTCTTTTTGTTTTTGAAATTATTCTGCATCCATGATGGATTGCTTTCTTATTTGACAGGTTTATTGCTGACAATCAAATGAATCATGCCTGTATGCTGTTTGTTGAAAATTATGGACAAAAAATCATTAAGAAGAACTTGTGTCGAAACTTTATGCTCCACCTGGTCAGCATGCATGACTTTAACCTCATCAGCATCATGTCCATAGACAAAGCTGTGGCCAGGCTCCGAGAAATGCAGCAGAAGTTGGAGAAAGGAGAATCAACCTCCCTGACAGACGAGGAATCTTCTGAGGAACAAAGTGGGACAGCAAATGGATACAGTGAAAATACCATGAGAGAGAGGATTTCAGAAGTGGAAAGCATCTCAGGTGTCACGAAACAGAGCAAGAAGCAGAAGCTCTAAAGTCAAAAGTCAGTTGTCATTCAACCGACAAGCATTGAAGTGACGTTCTAGGGTGCATGAGCTCTATAAAGAATTACACACAGAGATACAGAGATTCCAAACAGGCACTGCTGGATGGAAATAAATGATTTCAACAAGGATATTGTTTAAACAGGGTTTTTATTCAGTTACTTATGCAAGTAATACATGTATATTGGTTTTGGTGATGTAATGACAATATTCTAAGAGTTTGAGCATGAAGAGCAATATAAAAATCTTTTTGTAATTTTAGTAATTAGTGTCTTAAGAACTTTATGGAATTTACATAATTTAAGTATATGTAAAACCATTTTTATATTAAGATTTTTGCATCTGTATCTGGCTGTTTTTCCTACCATGAAGTTGTGAAACATTAGGGAAAGGGAATTGGGATACAGTTTCTGCTTTTTTTGTTTAGAAATTCTCCAGTTAGCTTTTTGTGAAAATAAGATCTGACTATTCACAGTTTAACCTTGATCCTTGTATTTGAAATCATTTATCAATTGATCATAAATTATAAATCAATTTTTTCTACACTAAAATTTATCAGAGTTGGCAAACTTAGCACTTCCTTTGTCTTGTGCCTGTTTGGAAAGATCTTGGCTTTTCACATTCCAGACACAGTGAAGTACCACCTTGGCTTTTTGAGGTTTAACCAGCAGTTTGGGTTTTGTGGATAATTCTGATGTATTGATCGCCCAGTGTACCATTTTAAACTTGAACATTTAGCTCCTTTATATTTTTATTACACATCTACACAGCTACAGAGAGGATTTGGGTGCAGCCCATTGTGCCTGGGGTCGCCCATCCTGGGGTGCCATGCTAAGGCCAGAGCCTCGTGTCCATCTGCAGGCGCTGCGTTGCCAACTTCCTGCAAAGTTCTCGCCTCAGCACAGACTGCAAGGCCAGGCCATGGGTTTAGCTTTGGCTTTTGAGATGCCACTCTTGAGGGAAAAATGCACTGTAAAATTGGACCAGAAAATGTGTTGCACTTCTTATGTAAGTATTCTGTGATGTATTGTATTCAATACAGATACTAAGATGCTGACTAAACTATATTTGAGCAGTTTTGCACTGCTATTAACACATTTTATGCATACGTTTACAGATTTTTTCCAATGGAAAGTGGTTTCACTACTGGTACAGTATCAGCACCGAAGGGTTTTATTCCAGCAAGCACTGTGGTTGAGTGACATCACCTCAATTTTTTATTATCCTTAAAATATTTCATTTTTCATATTCTTTATTTATAAAGGAACAATGCTGCTGTAAATACAGGTATTTTTTGTTTTTTATTTCATTCCATCACCATGAGATGCAGTTCCCTATTTGTTGAAGGGGTATATAAGCTTTCTAATGGTGTCTTCAGAAATTTATAAAATGTAAATACTGATTTTGATGGTCCTTAAGATGTGTTTAACTGTGAGACTATTTAACTAATGGTGTGGATGTGATTTGTCATCCAGTATTAAGTTCTTAGTCACTGATTTTGTGTACAAAATAGGAAAGAGGGAAACTGCAGCTTTTCATTACAAACTCCTTGAATTGCCAGCTCTCTTGAGTTTTAGCAGACTCTAATTATGCCTCTGAATAGTACATCATGCATTTCTCTCTGGCTTTAATTTGCTAAAGCTGTGCACATATGTAAAAAAATAGATTATTTTAGGGGAGATGTAGTTCTAGAATTATTGCTTATGTCATTTCTTAAGCAGTTATGCTCTTAATGCTTAAAAGAAGGCTAGCATTGTTTGCACAAAAAGTTGGTGATCCCCCCAAAAATAGTAATGAAATTACTTCTGTTCAGTAAACTTTGTATGTCATGTCAATTTATAATAAAAGCTGAAAAAATCCCCTTGTTTTCTATTTATAAAGATGCCTTTTCTATTTGTACCTTTGAAGATGCCATGTCGGCTCGTTAAAAAGAATTTGAACGGTACAGTAGATGTAAAAACAAAAGAAAACCTTCCCCCCCCCCAAAACCCCTAAGACAAGTTCAGCTGTTTAAATGAACTATTGTTTTTCATTAAATGTTTTATTTAAAATCAGCTTTTGTACATGAAGTTCAGTAATACAAAATCTGCCATGATGGGTGTCCAGTCATTCCATGTGCAGAGACCTCAAGTAGCACCTCTATAAACTCTCTTCTGCATGACTTAAAATTTGGATACATGTTCTCCTTTGCCAGATTGTTACAGCTCTGTTTAAAGTTATCTCCATGAATTTCCAGGGGTTTAGCCAGATTATAACAACTTTCATTCTTCTTTCTTGGGGTAGAACTTGAATACCTGAGATGGGTGTAAGTTGTGCTTTACTGTGCAGAACTGTAATGTATAGAAGTGCAAATGAACCATCACTTGTGTTGTCAGTTACAGAACTAAGATTTGTGTAATTTTTACATGCAAGTTGTTAATTTTTCAGACATTTTACTAAGTATTTGGCTTATATGGAGTACAGTTTAAATAGGTGTCAGTTTAAATCCCATTGCCCTGGGACTGCAAAGGATGGATGCTCCAGGTACTGTGGGACAAGTCAGGAATTGCACTGCTTAGTTAGTGACTCTGGAATAGCAGACACTGGAAACCTTTTTGCATGTTAGGATTCAGATCCTGAAATGCAGGTTGTGCCAGCTGGGCTCTGCAAACTGGACCTCAGGCTGCTGTTGGGCAGTGTGTTCTTGTCTCTAACGTTGTCCAGTTCTCCTAATCAGGCCTTCATGGCAGGCTTTAAATGATGTTTTGTACTTGGTGATCACAACAGGTTTGTGAACCCCAATCTAGAACCGAATATGATTTGTGCATTAAATACTATATTCAAAAGTGGTAGATGAATTGTTAACCCTCAGTGTACATTGCTTGGAGTGTGTCTTAAATGTAGCCCTTGAATTTCGGGGGGGTGGGGTAAAGATTCACTGCCTGGAATGAAGCAGTTGCCCATGATTTGAAGTGTTCTAATTATTAATCTAATCAACAAAACAAAACTCCCAAACCATAAAATCCCCCAAACCAGAAATTTGACTTTAACCTTTGGGAATACAGGAGGCATTCTGTGAGGGCAATTTTGACAGTGTTGTTCCAAGTTAAATATTAATTCACAGAAGTCTGGTGCCATTATCAGCAAGTGGAGGTGTTCCCCATTGCAAATCTGACTGTGGTTTCACATCCAAGAAAATAAAGGCTTTGGAGTAGGTAAGTCCTTCCCTGACTCTGACCTGCAGTTTTTAGGCTGTTCAATTTGAGAGTGAAGCTGCAGCTCTGGAGGAGAAACACTTGGCATCTTGTCATGAAGAAAGCTCATGTGAATGGAGTATTTATGAGAGAAAGCTTGCCAAGTCAGCACTTCACTGACTGGTTTCACAAGCTGTTTTTCCTTTAAAAGAGACCAAAGAATTGGAACAGGCTCCAGGTAAGACAGAACTAGGAATGAAGTAAAGCTGTGTGTTAGTCCAACAGGGACTTTATTTGGAGGTGATTAAATACCTCTGCTGCTGGCCAAAAACTACAGATGTGTAAGAGCTGCACCACAGAATGCACCAGTAAGAGATGTAACGGTAAAAGGGAGATGAGACAAATGGGCCATGATGGAATATTGAGGGAAGTAGCTCACAGATGCTGTAACAAATCTTTTTAAAAGAAGGGAAAAAATACTCTTGTAAGAGATGTCAGTTACAATTTGGAAATAAAGGTAAGTGCACAGGTGGCCAACCTGGAAATAAATTGTTTGGGACTTCTGAGGGACAAAATTAAATAAATGGGAAAAAAATAAATGGGGAGAAGCTCTTAAAGATGGCTGCAGCGCTCTAGAAAACATTTTCTTACATTGTTAGAAGGCTATGCTGCTCAGCTTTATGCCCCAGTAAATAATTTTCTAGACCATACACAGTTGAGGGATAAAACTTTTATTTAAAAAAATTCAAATTTCTCTTGACACCTAAGTCTTAGTTGAGGTAAGTGAATGTACTAGCTTAGGAAAACAACTTTCAGGATTGGGTTTCATAAGCCATTAACACTCTTGCTTGCAGGGCTCCAAGAGCTAGAGGTGCAAATTGTACAGGAAGTGTCAAGTTTTCCATCCATCTGAACTCTGCTGCAGAAGAACAGAATTTACACTTCTTAGTTCAAGCCTCTTCCGCTTCTTTGCATCCTTTGTTCCTTTAGTGCTCGGGTCTCTTGTTGTGAGACTCTTCACTCCTCCCCTTTTCACAAGGTGCAGCTCCAAGAGGTGGCTGAAAGTACCTCATTTGCAGTTTGGACAACGAGGCTTATGCCAAGTTCAAATAAAAAACAAAACCACCACAATAACAACAAAAGAACCATTGGCAAACTGCCCTCGTTCAACACTCAGCTAAAGCCTGAAGGCAGAAAAACTTCTCTTGCCCTCCCCAGCTCTCCTGGGCAGCAGCAGGGGCCTCTCATGATCCTTCACAGTCATCTTCAGCTGCTTTTACATATATTCTGAACAACCTGACACTGCATTGCCACCTCTGGAAGTACCTGAATTCAAGGTTTAAGCTTTACTTTCTAATATGTAAGTAAATATCTTGCAGAATCTAGAGTCTGACCAGCCCCTCCAAAAGCAGATGAAAAGGTACCTGACCCGTTGGTACCTGAGAAGTGTGGATATTCACAATTTTAGTTCCCATATGGTAAAAGTACTAAGTTACAACTAGTACCTGATACCTGAAGTGTGTAAGTAGAACTGCCAGCACTACTATAATGGAGCAAGATTTAAGCCAGCTGCTGTCTGGAGTGCCAGCCCGACTCTGAGCAGGACTGACACTTTCATCTACTGAACCTTTTAGTAAAAGTACTGAAAACACTCTTCACGGGAGAATTGAAGTAACATTGAAAGCACAGGGTAAACCAGTATTCTCTTTTTCCCCTAACACTGAACTAGTGAAGCTTGAAAAACTAAGAGCACTGCAGGCCTTTTGTTTCTAACAGTGGATGATCTGATCTGCAGCAGTTGTCTTCCTCACTTCATGCCTTCCAGCCAATTCCAACCTAACTGCCTTGTGCAGGTTCTTTGCACTCATCTAAATCCACACACATTCTTTGCTCTTGTAAGTGGTATAAATATAAACAGCCATTCTCCTTGTCTGAAATTTTTGTAGCCCTGCTACAGCTGCTTGGGGAAAAATTAGGATGGCTCATCTTTTTGTACTGACAGTGTGAGTAATAACAATGTTAATTAATTGTAAAATAAGCTTTTATGCTTTAAGCTTATTATGGTAGCATAGAGGGCTAATTTAGCACATTGCCACTGAAGGAAAGGCAGTATGATTGTCTAGGCTTTATAAAAATAGTGCTATTCTAACATGATAAAATATATTTAATTTTAATTGAACTTGAGGTAAGAAGCCCCTCAGTGAGTGTTACTTATAAATATTAAATCCAGTAGCATTGCAATCTTTTTACCAGGAATAGGCTCTCTTTGAGACTGAGTTTATCCATCTTAGTTGCTCCTTAAAGGAAAAATGTGTAACTTTATGTAACTTCTGAATTCCAAGTAATTTAATTCACACTATTATTTATCCCATCCTACTCTGTGGAGGAGACAGCCTAATTACCACCATCTTTTAAATTCTGACTGGCCCAGGTTAAATCTATGCAGGCAGTGTCTACCTTAAGCCCATATTCCTTACTCCAGGTGGAGCTCCAGCAGCAGTTGTAGTCTGTCTGCAGTGCTTGGGCCAAACACCTGCACTGACTGCCCAGTGTTCCCAGGTAGAATTTGGGATTGCCAGAAATCCTGCACATCACAACAGCATTTATGTTGTCAGACAGTAAGGGAAGGTTGTCTCTGAGTGTTAGGAGGGCTCTGAGGAATGACAGCTGCCAATCCACAGGTTGAGCTCAGGTACCAAATCACTGAGACTTGCTCTGACACATTCTATGTGTGAATTGTAACCAGGCAAGACATTCAGAGAGGCTCAGGATAATATCCTGCTCTGGCTGTTGGTCTGCTTGAGGCAGCCATGCATGGTCAATGCAAGCATCACCATGCAGCTACTCTAGAAAACATGTTCCAAGTGACAACACAGAGAACAGTTCAAGAAGTATCAAATAAGGCACTTAAGTGAGACAGTAACAGGCTGGCTCCCTCTGAGCCCCAGGCTGGCTCAGACATCCCTGCTGCAGAGGGATGAGCAGTACCGTGTGCGGAGGAGGCAGCTGCTGTGGGCGGGCACCACTGCCCACTCAAGACTCCTAAGGCAGCATTGTGCACAAGGAAGCATAGCAGGACCTTGCTGCTCTAAATACTGTGCTCTGAGTGGTATAAATACAACTTTGGTCCATTACCACCCCTAAAATGCTTATTTCACAGAGCAGCAGCTTTAAGCAAAGTTAATTCTACACAACACGTGTACCCTGAGACGAGTACAATGAAATACTGACAAAAATCAAGTCTAGAGGAAAAAAGGGAAAGGTATGATGGACTGCTTACATGAATTTGCCTACACAAATGCTTGTTTCTAGCTTTTTTCAGAGTAACAAATCCAATGTTTCACAACTATTGTTTAAATGAATCCAGTACAAAGTACAATATAGTGGAGTTCAAGTACTATAAAGACAGGAGTTTGTTACCAGATTGTTGTCAAACAGCTGGAAACTCAGCTTTTAACATTACACTTTACAGCAAGAACAAAAAATCGCTTTACTCACTGCTAAAAGACCAAAACCTTCCAGCCTGGGTATGAAAATGAACATCCAAAATACAAAGAGCCACAGCACTGATCAAGTACCCAGTCAAAGACCACTTCTCTGTTGTTAGAGCTGATGGTTACTCGAAGCTTGAAGTTTCCTGCCTCGTTGCTGCAGGGTCCCAGCTGCACAACTTCCATGTCAAATGTCACAGTCGAGCCAGAAGTAACAGCAGGCAACTGGTTTGTCATCTCTTTTCCATTTACAAATACTGCCCCTGAAACAGTCAGCAGATCTAACAATATTTCTCATTTTCTGTACATACTAATAGGCAAGATCACATCTCTCTACTTTTTGCATGCAAATAGTGAAGTAACCCTGCTGCATTTCTCTTGTCACATGGAACAGGCTACGATAACTGCAAGCAGGAGGAGGAGATCTGTGATCTCACCAAAGATTTTTAACTGCATGAGCAGCACATACATGAAAGTTGCTCATATGTAATGCAGGGATCTAAAGAGCCAGGGACTGTGGGTTTTGAGAAGGAACTCCGTGGTTCAGACTCACCATTTGTGCTGATGCACACGGCTTTGTCCCGCTGTAGGGAGTCATCACCGTTCCGCTGCTCCACGCACACTCCCAGGCTGTCCCGGCGGTCTGGTTGTCCCATGGTCTCAATTCTAACAAGCAGAAAGTTACATCAAAACCTGAAGCCTTAAATCAAAACATACCATGAAATCCAGACAGTCACTCCAGACCCTTGTACTGTGCTCCAGGGCTCTCAACAAATTCATCCAAACTTTTTGGGAGATCCCTGCTGAATGACCCAAAATTCCTACCAACTTTCCCAAGAGTTTCACTGAGCAATACTCTGATTGATCTGTACAAAATATGAAGCAAATCTTTGCTTCCTGCAAACTTCCGGTGCTATTTAATACAATTCTCCACTGTCACAGCTAAGAAATGATGTTTCAAAATGATTTCCAGTTGTCCAAAGCAGACAATATGCTCAGCTGGGCCATCAGCTATACCACACTACTGGTCAGCATCCTGTATTATGGCAAGACAGCTGTAGTTTCAGCAGGGATTTAATAACCATGACTAAAATAGGTTTTTTGGACTCTGGCGTTTCTGCTGTAATGGGATGAGGATGGGGTGTTGCTTTGGGGGTGTGTCTGGTTTGGGCTTTTGTAATAAATCAGCTTGGCACAAACCAAGCAATGCCTAGAAGAGCATTTGCATGTTTGGCTTCTGTTCAGCTGTATTTCGAGTGTTAGTCTGGAGAAGCGATCTCTGAAGAAAATGCAAACAAGCTGTGCAAATGACCAGGGACTCAGTCCCCTGTGGGCCCCAGCAGAGGAGTGAGGCTGCACAGTTCATACACTGAAGGGCTGTTCTGGACTTGAGTCCTTTTTCTTGTACTGCCACTTCTCAAAGGTGCTAAATCCTACTTTACAGAGAGCCTGAGTGGCTCAGGACATTCAGATGGTCTTTGCTAGAAAGTAAAGCAGTTGTTATTTTCATTGCAGCTTGAGAGAAAGAACAGACTGATCCTTGGTTGCTGGCAAACAAAAAAACTTCAGCAAAACTTTCAGGAACCAGCAATTAAAGGGGGCAGTGAACTGGCACACAATGGGTTAACTCTTCAGAGGAAAAATAAAATTGGAACCATGTTTTACTTTTGCACTCCATTAGGTTTTTCAGTCCCCTGGGAATGCCACTAAGAGAGCAATAGCCTTGCACTGTAAAGCGAAGGGAAAACAATTATTTGAATCTCCAAGAAGCTTTTACTTTGGAAGGGATCCACCACATTTTCCCAAAGCAACTCTAAAGGAGATTTCAAATTCATTTTGGTACACAACAAAAATGCTGCACAACAAAACCTTGTCCCTGCCACTGCAGCCCAGACACTGAACCTGGTCAACCACCACCAGTTTCCATTTGCCTCAGAGCACAGACAGGTCCATCTGTGGGGGATCACAGGCGCTACCTCCGCATCAGCTGTCAGCAGAGTTGTGCTGAGTTCCTGACAAAGTCAGTGTGACCACTACAGGGCATCTGCTGGGTGAGCCCAAATCACCAGCCTGGCCACAAGGACTGTGGCTCCCCATGGCAAACAAAGCTTTAGGGAGATGAAGAGCAGGACATTGTGGAGAAATGTTCCCTTCCCTAAGGGCAGCTCCCTGGATGCTGCAAGGAAACAGGAGGAGACTTGACCTAAAGCAGTGATGTTTTCCTAAAGCTGGGCCAAATGCTTCACCTCAGGACAACTGCCACAGTTTATCTTTAAAATGTAGATACAAAGCATTGTGTTTATCACAGCTTCACTGCTCACTGACAAGCTGTGCCTGGGTCCTGAACACAGAGCTGCTTGTGAATAGTAACTTGTGTTCCAACAGCTGGAGAAAGTCAAGCACAAAGTACTTCATCTCCTAGCTCAGGAAAATCTCTTAACACTTCAAAACAAGAAGCTACTCTTTGACCTTGGAAGAGGAACAAAACCAATTTTTGAGGTTGTCTTCAATCTCAAGATTCATGTCACGATAGTTCTTGTGGCCACATGCTTGTTGGAGCTCTGCCATCCTGAAACAATCTCCTCTTAGAGAAAAGTCCATAACGAAAATGTGAAGCAAAACATTTTCATATGCTACCAATAAGAAACGATAAAAAGCACTGGACTAAGAGAGAATCAAGGGAAACCTCAAGGTTCTGCCATTAATTTCACGGGCATTTCTGAGCCAAGAGAAGCTAAATCTAGCAATAGATTTCAAATGAAAGCTTTAGATCTTTTTATCCGTATCAGATAGGGCATCTGAATACATCCTCACACTACAACCATCTAAAGTTAACATAATCCATTATCAGAAAGGGATAAATGAAACACCATGGAGTAAGTCATGAAAGTATCATGAACAGCCCTTTTTAATTGCCTTTGGGGGCTGCCTGCTGTACAGCAAGTAGTTTTTTTAACCAGGGAAAAGATGAAACAAGGCTTCAGAGTCTCTGAGGTCTGTAATCACAACTGACATATCCACAAGGACATTCCTCATACCCTGTTAAACAGCATCATCTCAGGGATAGGATGACAGGAAGCAAAGCTGCCAAGGTTTTTAATCACATTCTGTGTCAAATGGAAAGCTTCAAATTCACAAGAACCCTTCTCCCCTCTGGATCTTCTAATGCCAGTTTCAAGCAGTAGTCTGACCAGCATTAATTATCTTACATGTTAAAGGCATTGCTGCCAAACTGTCATTACAACAGCACACCAGTGTTTTCATGTCCAAAGTCTTCAGAGCCAGTGAATAGTCTGGGAAGGAAAGCACCCCCTGACCCAAGATTAAAAGGAACTAAAAGCAAAAAGCTCCACTGACTTCAGCCAGTAACAGCTGCTACAAAACATCAGGAAGTTCAACATTCCACAGATCTGCTCAGCATGAGCTGTATTTTACCATCCCTCAGGAGTTCACTCATTTCTCTTTTTATGTAAGTGCAGGTCCTACAAAAACATTAGGTGTTCTCCTACAAAGCCAGGAAGCAGAACTAAAGGAAGGTCAGATGTCACACTACCTTGACTGGAGCTGAGCGGATTTAAAACTCAAACATGCCTCAGGTTTACACACAATTCAGCTGTGACAGCTCACAGGGGATGCACCAGACACCGGCCACTCAAAAAGGACTTGCCTGAACGTTAATGTTTGCCCACAGAAATAAGTAGGAGCTTTGGAGTAGAGCACACCACACGACTGAGAATCATTCCGAAGTGCTATGTTTCTTCGGCTGCTCAAGCTGTAACCCTCCAGACCAGTTGTCCATTCTTAAAAAAACAAACAAAAAAGCAAGAAAATCATGAATCTCAGCTTGGTCCTGTCTGTGCGAAATCAAGCCAGTGCCAATGTCTACTCAGTCCACCTCATGCAGCTTAAGCTATTTTAAGAACAGGGGCTGTTGTTGCCTTCTTTTTATGGAGAGATTTGATTTTCAAATAAATTGCAATTACAAAAAGTATTTTCCAGCTCAGAGTTCACCAGGAGTTCACTCTTTCCTGCAATCCCTGCCAAGTCTTATTGTAAGAAAAGGAAAGCCTTCATCACCCACTGCCCTTAGAAACTTTTAAGTTAAGAAAATTTAAGTTTTCCTCTCTCCAAGATAAGAGCTTTTTATGAGGTGTAGGTCATCAAAAATGCTTATGTTGTGATGAGGGAGAAGAAAAAATAATGCTTTTCTTCTGGCTCACGTGCTTTCCAAGGCTAAGGAAGCAGTGAGCCACAGGTGGAAGGTTCACTGAGTGTCTCTCAGCCAAAGAAGCCAAGAATGAATTGCAGGACGGAGGGACAGCTCATCACATGTCACACACCCCCCATAGCCAGGGACACCCCCATCACACAGGCTGCAGCCCCTCAGGAGGGAGCATGACCAGCCCTTCACACAGGCTGCAGCCCCTCAGGAGGGGTGCATGACCAGCCCGTCACACAGGCTGCAGCCCCTCAGGAGGGGAGCATGACCAGCCCGTCACACAGGCTGCAGCCCCTCAGGAGGGGAGCATGACCAGCCCGTCACACAGGCTGCAGCCCCTCAGGAGGGGAGCGTGACCAGTACCATGGGGGACCAGCATGGTGCGGCCGATCTGGGGGACGCTCCAGGGGCTCCACTCCTGCCGCCCGTCCCCGCGGGCGCACACCCGGAACTGGTAATCCACGTTGGGGTCGATGTGCAGCACGATGAACTCTGTCTCTGAGCCCACGTACACGTCCTCAAAGTGGCTGGCAGTGCTCTTCCGGTACTGCAGCCGGTAGTCCTGGGCTATGAAATCATCATCCACCTGCAGAAACATTCACTGCATCAAAAAGGACCCCTCTGGTTCTCCTTTCCCCTCCGAAGGGGCACGTGTCAAGACAGCCCTGCAGGTGATCAGACTCACAAGGTATTTCAGAACAGAAAACCTGCCTTGTAGAAAGTAACATCAATGTCTGAACCAA
Source organism: Acrocephalus scirpaceus scirpaceus (assembly GCA_910950805.1). Lineage (NCBI taxonomy): Eukaryota > Metazoa > Chordata > Aves > Passeriformes > Sylviidae > Acrocephalus > Acrocephalus scirpaceus. The sequence continues at coordinate 8,742,101 of OU383789.1, forward strand.
CAAAAAGATGTATCAGAATTATTTTATTACAGTTAGAAAATATCTACAGAACAAGAAACATTTAACAGAAGGCTGTTCATTCTAGCAGAGATATAAAAACATCCTTCAGCCAAAAACTGAAAACAACTTTGCAGAAGAAATTCTGTGCCAGTTTTTAACAGCAAGGGCAAATTAGTGTTGTCCTTCATAACCTGTTCCAGGGAATGATTTCCAGTTCTTTGACATCTCTGAGTCAAAAGATACACACATGCCCCCTCAAAAAACATCTCCATCATCCCCCAGGCACAACCAAATTCAGGGAACTCCTGTACAGCACAGAAAATCAGACTCCACCTGACAGCACTGCCTATGGTTTAATAACCTGAGTCCACATCCTTTACGAGTGAAGGGTGGCCAACAATGACTGGCTGTTGCTAGAACAACAAAGGTTTGTTTGATGCTGCCAAGGAGTGTAGAGCTGTCCAACAACAACTAAACCACATCAGACCACAGCAGCGGTTTACTCAAAAATAGTTTTTGTGTGTTGAAGAGAAAGGCTGCTGGACTAGCTAATATAATAATATTTTCTTCTTCTACCCACTGCATCTCCCTAGGAACACAAACGTGTTTAGGAGTAAAAGCATAACAGAGCAGGTCCAGCCTCACTGTGGGTCTGCTAAAGCAAATGTCACTGCAGGCAGACACAAACCCCAGCACTAATCACAAACCATCACTGGACTACCCCCCTGTCTTTAAATAACACCATTACCACAAAACCTCAAGTTTTAGATTTCACACTGGAGTGGACTAGTCCTTGGAAGGCAGTAGAGAATTCAGAAAGAAAGATGATTGTTTGGGTTCTTTTAGAAAAAACTCAAGTCTAAAGGATTTTCACAGAGGATATTTTACCCACCTTACACCATCGAACTAAAATACCTCCAGGCTTTTCCACAAATTCCTCCAGCTGTACAGGTGGGCGGGATGCCACAGTTCCATGTTTGAATATTTGATTTTTCAATATAGTAATGAGACAGTCATCCAACTGGGCAGATAAACAAGGCACGTCAACCAAGGAGGGCACTTCTGGTAAACTGAGAAAGGAAAGTTTGCTTTAATGAGAGGGGCCAGATTCTACAAATTTATATTTCATCCATACACTTAATTCTGTGCAGATTTGCAGAGAGAACAGCTGCAGAAATTGGCAGGTGCACTCCAAACTTAAAAGACTCAGAAAACATTGTGTTTCAGCCCTAACCAGACTATTTGTCAGCAAATACTCTGAAACACAGGCTGTTCTACAGGAAGTGGCTTCATCGTTCACAAATAAACAGCCTACACTTCCACAGAACATATGGAGGATGAAAACCCCCTTCATTTTGTGAGTGCCAGCCCCAATGAAAGTCTGTTAAACAAACAAGGCAGCAGCTCCTCAAATGAATCTTTTGAGGCAATGGAGCAGAAAGCTTTTGTTTCAAAGGAGAAAAGATCCCCTACAAAGAAGGGCACATGTGCCACTGCCTCAGATCACCTCAGAATGTTGGTGTCTTACCTATCTAGCTGAATATGTAAAGCTTTTTTTGTAAAGTTGCAAAGTTTCTCATTCTGTTGTCCCACATCTCCATCGACTGCACTCTCTCCTGCAACCAAACAGTAAAAATATTCCTAATGAGACAATGTCCACAGAAGGCATTCCTTGCTTCAAAGAATAACCAGTTCTGACACGAACAACCAATTAAATGTGAAGCACTCTCATTACTTTTGCTAGTCTTAGCTAGAAAATACAATTACAGGTAATAATATAAAGCCAATCTATGAATTTTTGAAGATCTCAAAGCTACCTGTAGACACACTCATAACAGATGTAATAATTTGCCTCAGGTCTGAGACAAGAGCAGAACTAGGGTCACAGCCAAGAATCAGGATTATTAATCCCTTTTTCCACCTGCTTTAAATGAAGAAAAAAGCAAAGCACCTTCACTGATCAGAAAATAAAAAAGCAGGCACTTAAAAGAAAGAGACAATTTCAATCATTGCTCTGTTTGCTACAATCAAAATGATACTATTGTCACAATGATGGAAATTATCCATGCATTGAAGTGTGAGGATAAATACAAATATTTTCCTAAGCTTTCCATATAAAGTAGCATCCCACACTTTATCTTATAGAGACACATGCTCCAGTCTCCTGTCTGCTGACTTTAGGGTAATTTACAACTTCAGCAAGCTCAGTCCTTTTCCAAGTGGAGATTACATATGTTACAAATCTCTGAAGGAAAGCACACATCATAATTGGCAGCAGGAGATTTAATAACCGTGGAGACTTAACTCTTTTCTGACTCAGCTGGAGTGTGCTCATCCTGCTCAAAGCACTCAGTGATGCTCCTGCTCAGAGCACCCAGGGGGATGGGAACTGCAGTGAGTCAGCTTTTCATGAGATCTCATAGAATTTCACACAAAAAAACTTTTGCAACCACTCTGATTCAGTAACCTGAGACTTAAAATAAAAATAAGGTGAATACCACCTGTCCCAGAGTTGTGGTGGTAGAAAAAACCCCAACAAATTAATCCTTAAACACTGTCACTGCTCCTGTAAGCAGAAGGCACTGAGCTCCCACGCCAGCACAAAGCTCATGGCTGAGGAGGAACTGGGAGCTTTCCCACCCCTGGGACACAGCTCAATGTGCTTTAGCTCCCAGGACTGAGCTCATGCTGAAAGAAAGTTAAAGTTGAGACATGAGAACAATGCAAGGAAACTGCCAACACACTCATGGCTCAGACATGCTTCCAGTAGGTTCTCCAGCCTGGGGAAAACAGGCAAGAGTGACATTCCTTTCTGCCGAGGTATTTAGCATCAGCAGGGTATAGTCTGGCCCTTACAGTAATATTCCAATGTCCATCTTTGTCTGCCTCATCTTCAGGCTTTTTAAAGAAATTTTACCCATACAGTGGCCATTTTATTCCTCATGTTCCCCACCAACAGCAAACATAATCACACTCAGCAGGACAATGTGTTCATTTCATCTACTATTTCAGCAAGACAGACATAATTTACTTCACCAAAGCAGACACTTTGCTGTAGTGGTACCCACAATGTATTTTATTTCAAAGTAGCCTGACATACTTTGCTGTCTAGCCTGAAGAGGTAGAGAATGTCTCTGCAGTGAAATAATTCTCAAATATGTACTTCCTGCCCGCCCTTCAGGAGAGGCTACACTGACCTATGTACACCCTAGGATTGGAGTGAAATGTTGAAATACAGATCTGTAGGAGATAATAATAATCAGCTCTTCACTACATCTACCCAATTCTTAACATTTAGTTTGAGATAAGTCCAAAATGAGCCAAACACGCTCATAGAAATGGGAATATTCCAGACTTTTGACAGACCCACGCTAGAAGGCAGAGCTAAGACTCAGCACCAGGTCCTGCCTCACCTTCCCGGAGCAGATCATCGGCCGTGCTGACTCCGTGCTCTATCAGCTTCTGGCATTCATCCAGGGGCTTGATGCTCTCTTGCTCTATGACATCCACTTCCTGCAGCAGGGACATCAGTCGCTCATCCAGCAGCTTCTTTAGGGTCCCTTTCAAATCGCTAAAATGCTGCTCCAGCACATCTCTGGTCAATGTTGCACTATCTTTGATCTGAATTCAGGTAACAGGAAAGAGGGATTCAGGATAATGGCAAAGGCCATGCACATCTTTTATTTTTCTGAAGCATCTCATCCACATTTGCTGGAGAAAAGCTGTGAGTGGAGTCTGCTTTAAAAAATGACCACTGGTAGTTAACAAATTAATGAAGTCATTTTTAGTACATGTAGAGCAGGGAAGCAGGCAAAGAGAGCAGCCTGGATGAGGGAAAGAGCATATTAACTAAGGAAAATACAACTTGGATTATGGGTGCTTCAATCAAGGAATTTTTCTTATCAGAAAAATCCAAATGCTCTGTAGATCTCCTCCCTGCTGCCCCTCAAAAAACCCCACTGCTGTAATCCTATTCAAAAACTCCGCCATAATACACAGGTAATCCTCTTTGCAAACAAAAACCTATCAGACTTCTACAAGACTATCTAGTAGCATTTTTCCAAGCCGTATCACTTTTTAAATCCTCATACAACTGCTTTCTTTTCAATTTTGTTCAAACAGCCACCCTTGGTGACAGGACAGGGTGAACAGCAAGTCTGTTTTGATTCCAGAAGAACCCAACCACAGAAGGTTCTACAAGTGCTCATTAAAATGTCTGCAAACTTACTGAATCTGGCTTTTAGGGAAGAAAACACACTTGAACATCCTTGAGCTAAAGATGCAAGAATCAGAAGTAAACATCTCCCTCTGAACAACTTTTCTAAGTCAGGCACACGAGGAAGTGCTGCAATACACTCACGGCTTTACACGTAATTTCTAGATCTTTAGAAGTACAGACAACCAACACAGGAAGTTCTCTGGTTAGGTAAAATAAATTTCCTCTTCAACAAATATTCATGAAGCTTTGCAGCTGCCACTCAGCTCTGTTTCCCTTTTCTTGTAATTTCAATGCTTGAGGAAAAAAAAGGAAGTATTTAGCTTTGTGAAGGGGTGGGGCAAAGGAAGACAAAACACTCACTTCTCCAAGCTCTTTACCTCCATTACAGGCAGATAAAAATCCAGAAGCTCAGCCCCAGAATTAGATAGTGCTCATCACGCAAAAGAGGAAATGCAAGTCCCTGAACACACAGAGCCGTGTGAAGTTTGTGGAAAATCATGTCCTATTGGTCCAAAGGAAAATGATCCAACGTAAGTGATCCAGTCCTATCACATCAGCCCATCAGCCCTCAAATAATAAAGCTGCCATTATATGAACCCCAGTCTAGCACACTCAGCACTTTGTGAACACAGGGAACTCCTGGATGTGCTCGAAACAGCAAGTGGTCCTGAAGATGGAAAGAGAGAAAACAGAAACATGCACACAGCAAAGAAATTGCGCCCAAGAGGAAAAGGAAAGGTGAGCTAACTACACACTCACTGCACAAAGGCACATGGGCTGCCTCTCACTGCACTTGGAATTGTCAAGCAACACTTTGAGATAACAAGGTTTGGATGAAAGACAGCCATGAACAATTCATTTTCTTAAGCAGCCTGTGGTTTCAATGCTGACTAATTAAATGTCCAATGATCACCCACACACTAGGAGCAGCACACTCAACCAGCAGATTTACAGCAGGTTTCTGCACTAACAGGATCTGCCTCAGAAAAACTAACAGCTCACCACAGAAACACTCTCTAAGTTTTGTTTGGGTTTTTATTTACTTCTTGCAGAGCTGAATCGAAGACAGCAGGACATCACTTCCAGCTGCAAAACCCTGTATGCTGAGAGGCTGCCTGAGCAGAGCAACCAGCCCTGCACTGTGGCTCTCCCTGCCCACACCTGCCAATCTCCTGCATCTCCCGGCAGGTGGGTCACAGTCCCAATGGAAACTCTGCCCTGGCTCCAGCACACAGCTGCAGACAAACCAGCTAACCTGGAATGCTGGCAGCCCTTCTGCCTGACCCACGGAGTACGTGACCCAGGCACTGTGGTGCATGGGGACAGCAGCCGTCAGCACAGCATCCAAACCAGGCAGCAGCTTGCTTAGGCAGGCATCTGATGTGAAGATGGGGATAACACTCCCTATTAAATCAGACTTATTTATTCTTGCCTGGGAAAGCTCCCTATGGTCCCAGAAAAATGAGGCTCAGCTCAGTAACAGACTTCAGCTCGCATCCCTTTCCTCCGACACGTTGCGCATCTGCCCATTCCCACGTCCTCCATCTCCGGCACCCCCCGAGGCCACACGCCGGTCCCAGGGCTCTCATCACCCCCGGTCCGGCGGGGCTTGCTGTCCTCCATCCTCCCCACACCTGAGCCCCATCCCGGCGGACAGGAACCACGGACGAACTCCGGGCCCCGGGAGAGGAGCGGCCAGGGCCCGCCGCTGCCCCAGCGGGGTCCCTGGTGCCGGTCACCCCCACTGGGCCCGCCTGCGGGCACTGGACAGGCACAGCCCGGGCAGGGCTCAGGCCGCTCCTCTCGGGGCAGCTCCGGAGAGCCCGGTCCCGTCCCGCTTCCCCACCTGCTCCCGCGCCTGGTGCAGCCCCCGCAGCCGCTGCTGCAGCTCCCGCCGGTAGCTCCGCGCCGCCTCGATGCTCTCCCGAGCCTCCTGCAAGAGGAGCCGCACCTCGGCCTCGCCGGCGGCCTCCATAGGCAGCCGCGGCGGCAGCGAGGAGGCGGCGGGGCGGGCGGACCTCGCCCCCGGAAGCGCCGCGCATCCGCAGGGCGGGGCGGGAAGCGCGGCGGGAGCGGGAGGCGGCCCCGGGGCACGGACCGGCGGCTGGTGACGTCAGCCAAGCGTGACGCCAGCGGGGAGCAGGGCACGCAGCAGCCGCGTGACGTCACGGCCGCGGCGCGAAAACCCGACTGACAGCGGTGAAGGCGGGAGAGGGAGCAGAAGGGGGCGTGGCGATCGCGCGCTGGTCCGCCCGCATTACGTGATCGGGACGAGGGGCGGCCATTGGGCAGCGCGTGGGTCACGTGGGAGCGGCCTGATGCCCCACCCCCCGCTTTCCGCGCGGAAGGTCCGAATCTGGTCCCGCGCGCGCTTTTACCGCCCGCCCGGCGCGCGCCCCCGTCAGGCGGCGCCATCGGGGCTATGGCGGCGGCGCGCGCCCCCCGCCCCTGAGGCACCGCTCGGGGCCGAGGGCTCCGCGCTCCCCCCGCCCCGAGCGAGCCAAGAGGGCTCCGCGCCCGCAGCGGCCGGGGCATGGTGGGTAGGGTCGCCGTGGCCGCGGCGGCCGCCTCTCCCGTCCTCCCCGGGAACGATGGCGACGTTCAGGTGGGGACGCAGGCCAGGGGTCGCGCTGTAGGGTGGAGAGAGGGGTTGCGGATGGCGGGGGGCGCCCCTTTGGCGTTCGCCCCCTTTGGCGTTCTGCCCTGAGTCGGCCCGTCCGGTGTACCCGGCGGGGTGTGAGAGGCCGCCCGCCCCCGGGCCGTGCTCCCAGGCGCTGCTGACGGTCGGCGCAGCCCCGCGGGCCGGACTGTCATTAAACCACATTCGAGGGGCTTTGGGAAGAGACGTTCTCTGCTTCAGAGGGTGTGATTTCAGAGGAGTTCAGTTTCTGGTAAACCAGGAGTTATAAAAGTCTTTATGAGCCAAAAGTCGTTCTTGGAGTTGTAGAAGATACGCTCTTTTATGATTTAAATCGCTATACGAGAAAAGAATTCTCTTGTGTTGGTTTTCTTTAAGTACTCTTAAAGGTACATTGTATCCCTAAGATATGTCAGATGTTTACGGTAGGATCAGGCTTTTTAAGTGGTGTTGGAATTCCCTGTTAAATGCTCCAGACGTGCTCTGGGCAGTATCTCAAGGTCGATCATCTGAATTGACCTAGGCTTTCAGACTTCCAGTTTTGTGAAATCTTTGCAGAGCCGTTCTGAAGACCTTATGGTCCTTTTGACCATCTGAAGGTTTCAGAACAGGATTTTTATTTATCTGAGCAGAATCTTTCTTTCAAGCTTAGATGGCCTTTAAAAACACAGAGATATAGTTGATATGTGCCCAGTCTGAGCACACTAACATGAATTTTTGTCTTCAGACAAAGTTCTATATAAGTCATCTTAAGTTTTTTAAAACTAAGATTCATGTTGTACCTTTTGCAGCCATGCAAAAAGCGACGAGAGGAAGATGCTTCTGTTAAAACAATCACAAGGTATTTTTCACCATTAGCAAAGCCGGTGGATAAAGCATTCTTATCACCAAAATCCAGCAATATCTTGGATTATTTTAAAAAGACATCTGCAGCTGAGAATGCTGCATTCTCAGTAGGAGCTGGAGAAAATAAAACACTGTTGGATGCTGATGACAAAGAGTGTAAATCATCTTTCAAGCCATCTTTAAAGCGGAAGAGAAAAGCAAAGAAAGTTAATTTAAATAATATGCCAAAAGAAATGAAAGAATCTGAGAATGACCTTGAAATAGAAATTAGTAGTGATGACAGCCGAGTAACTGGACTGCAACAAGACAGTAATGACTTCCTTGCTTCTTGTACTCTAGCAGACAAAAAATGTGTAAGAGAATTAGCAGAAGGTAATGATCAAAGAGAGAACTTCCCAAATGTTATCCCCTCTAGAAAAAATGCACAAACCTTCGTTTGTGAAACAAATGGATTAAAAAATAGGATCAGAAAAGCAAGGAAAAGGAGGCACAAAGTAAATACTGATTTGTCTGAAAGCTCTTCATCAGAAAACCAGATGAATGAAACGTGTAAAAAGGAAACTGAAGAGAAGACATATACAGTAGTAGAGTGTGATGCTGCTGTTGGTGATTCCAGTTTTGACGTTCATATGGATGATGGGACATCCCAGGTAAATAATTGTATAATAACAGTGTCATTTGAGGACTTCTTGAGAAGTCAGGGGGAAAATAATGTTGGAGAAGATACAAAGCCAGCAATGGATACTTCTGGTACAGCAAACGAAATGGACAAAAGTGATAGTATTACTGACCCAGAAAAGTGTGAGGAATCTCAACAGCTGCCACTCAGAACCATGACTGTCCTTGCACAAGTTCATTCCATTCCCCCCAAATTACCTCCCTCACATAAGGAGCAGAAGGGCTCTAGGAAAATAGCTTCCATTTTTCTGAAGCAGAAAGGATGTGTAGGGGGAAAAGAAAGCAGCCCAGCCCTCTTGGACAGTGAGCAAACTGAACAGGTGACTCAGAAAAGAAAATCCAATGTCGTTATTGAGGAAGAAGAATTGGAGCTGGCTGTACTGGAGACTCCAGGGTCGGATTCTCTGAGGCCAAAATGTACTCTGGAAGAAAAGCATCAGTTTATGAAAGCTTTTAGACAACCAACAGCAGATGTAACAAAAAGTGGAGTTAAGAAGGCACCTGGAAAGCAAAAGCAAGCTGCTGCAAAGTCTTCAAAAGAAAAAGAAGGGTCTGAAGATATGGTTCCTTCAAATAAAGGATTAGGAAGTGGGATACCAGAAGATCATGTAGACAAATACACACATTCTAAACCTAAAAGGAATAGAACTAAATCCAGAAGATCTAGGAAGGTACAGAAAAAAGGAAACAGAAGAAAGAAGGCTTCAGAAACTAAGGAAACTGATGTCTTAAACACCAGCAATTATACTGGAGAAGAGGATTCAGGTGCTAGTGTTGTTACTGTGGAAAACTCCTTCGATGTAAAAATTTCATCAAGTCCAGAAGTGAGTGAGTTAAGGAGGAGTTTAAGGCAGCAGAAAACCAAAACATCAACAAATGTTACACCTAAAAAGCCCAGGGCTAGAAGTGCCTGTTCTGCAGATAAATTAAGTGCCTGCCCATTAGAGACTTCCACCCCAAAAGCACGCAGACAATCCTGCAAGAACAGCAACATGTACAGAGCTGAGGTGATTACTGTGCCCTTTGATGGAAACAGCCCAATAAGGTAAACCTTTTAGAGTATATTCTACCTTTTTGCCCATTAATTGTATGCAAGTATTTTGAAAATAAGACATAATTATAAATGGATTGTATATCAGAGTTGCATGGATGCTGATCTTGGTAGGTAAAAATAGAGAGGAACCAAAGCTGACTATAAATGTGTTTGTACTTAAGACATCAAAAAAACCCCAACCAAACAACAAAAAAACCTCAACCCACCAGTTCAGGAGTTGCTTTAAAGGCTTTTGAAAATGAGATTGAGAGTAAAATTTCCCTTTATTAACCAGTAGTAATTTCATAATACTTTTTTCCCAAATTAGAATGAGGTTTACACGTATCCAAGCAGCTACAAAATCAAATAAAGCTGAAGCAATGAAAAATGAAGAGTCTCACTCCAAAAGTGCGAAGGTAATTTATGTAACAATTGGTGTCAGTATTTTGTCATTTCCTCTATGGGTATAATTGTGATGTATTGAGTTTTGTGTAATTATCTAGTGTAATACAATATGACAGTTCCCAGCTGCCTTATGGAAGGAGAATATACTCTGATTTATGATGAAATTTGAGATAGTTTCTTGTCCCTTAGATTTTAAAACATGTTTTATTAAAAATCCACCGTGCATAACAGAAAAAATATCGTAAAATAGCATGCTCCTGTGCTGCAGGTTCTGAGGATGGGATATAGAAATGACTGGACGTCACACTTAGTGCCATGGTTTATTTTACAAGGTGGTGATTGCCCAGAGGTTGGACTTGATGATCTCAGAGGTATTTTCCAACCCAAATGATCCAGTGATTTGTGATAGTGTTTGGGCACAGCAGAACAACTGAGGCTTAAGAATGTCACTGCTCATATTTTGTTTGTTCCATAAAAAAATTTGGGATCTCCTTGCAGGGCTCTTGCACCCTTTTGAAAACTGTTGATGCCATCTTGGTTTGGTTGTCCTTTCAATTATTTCATTTTCTTTTTGATACCAGTGAAATTTTGCAACAATTACATACATGTGTGAAAGTGAAAAATTATATTTATATGCAAAGTACTTAGTGAAGAGAGTGCTATTAATTGCTATTCTGTTGTTTTTGTTCTTTGTTAACAGCTAAACTCCACTTCTAAAAACATATCCAAAGCAAAGCAGCTGATTGAAAAAGCAAAGGCTATACAGCAGAACAGATCAAAAGTGAATGAAGACTCAGCAGCTCCTGTGAGGCGCTCATCTCGACAGCAAGCTCGTGCTGAGAAGAAGAAATTAGAAGAAAGTGATGTAAGGCTGTACTTTGAGGGGGGAATATTTTTATATATTTGTAACTGATATAAGCAACACAAATGATCCTACTTCATTCTTATAAGAAATGTTTGTAAGCTAAGGTAAATATCTGCAATGTGTTGTTAATAAAGGAGGAAAAGTTGGCTTTCCTTTCTTATTTGATTTGCTTTCCCTCTAGGAATCAATAATAGTTCTAGGTTCAAGCATGGATAATGTCACTACTACAGAGCAGAGTGTGAAGGAAAAGAAACTTCAGAGCTTAAATGATGTTTTGGGGAAGAAATCTAAAAACTTGAAGGTTGCAAAGGACTCCCATGGTAATTGGGTTTTACTGAATGTGTTTATTTTTTATTACAGAAACATTTTATAATATTGACTATTGTAACTTTATTTCATAAAGCTGCCTTTGCAGTATATTAATCTTTGCTTCTGATTTATCATGTATAATACTCCAATATATACCTTTTTATATGAATTAATAGTGCAGAGGTTATTTACAATGTTGTTTTGCTTTTTCTTTATTTGGGGAAAATTGTTTGTTTGAAAAATTGTCAGTCCTATACCATGTTTTGTTGCATCTCCTTTTTTTCCGTAATGTTAGAAAGTAGGATCTATACTGAGGAAATAATTAGAAATAAAGCTATAATGAACTTTGTTAAAATACTCAACTTCCCCTTAAGAAAAGGAGATTCCATGATGATGTTAAATGGAACATACAGGTAGTGAGCACAGATGCAAGGTTAGAATCTTGTATCAGTGCTAATCTAATAATGGGTTTTTTTATCTTTTTAAAGGGAAACTGGGATGTCCACCTTCCTGCCTAGGTAAAAATGCTCAAAACTCTGCAGGTGATCCAATTGTGATCTTTGATGAAATCAGGTCAGTTGTCAAGAGTGCAGTTGCTTAAAAATCAAAATACATTTCAAGGTTACTTTAACATTCTCTCATTTTACAGATTTAAATACACTTGCTGAAATGTGTTATAAATACGACTTTTATACTGATGAATATTTTAATCTGCTTGCAAAATTTTAGAGGTGTCATGGAGAGTTCCTCAACCATCTTAGAACCATATTAGATGTCTGGAAATGTAGTTGATGACTGATTAAAAAGAAGTTCCAAATTGCATATAAAAATAAAAAACTAAAGAGAATTTTTTTCAGGTTAAAATTTTTAACACAGAATTAATTTCAAACGAACTACATTAAAATTAGACAGACTATTTTTAACTCATTTGGAAGAGAATGTAATTAAATTCAGCCTTGCATAGCTGGAAGTTCTACTAATTCTATCTTTTTTTTCTTTCTTTTTCTTTTCTGTTTTCATTAAAGCCAAGATACATCTGAGAATTCTCAAGATGATGATCCATTCAGAGCAAAACGTGAATTCCTGATGAGTGGATTGCCAGAATCACTGAAAAGGCAGATTGCAAAGAAGGCAGCAGCAATGGAAGCATACTCTCTTGCAAGTTCCAGTTTCAAGACTGTTGTCCATGTACAGCAGAAGGATGACTGTAAGCTTTTGTTAAGCATTTGGGTTTTGTTTAAATATACATATTTCTGAGGAATTTGTGTAGGAAAAGAGTTTGAACAGCTTAGGAGTGGAATAGGTGAGAGTTTCCTCTTGGTTTGTGTCTCAGTAAGAGAACAAAACTTAGAAGCTTCCAGTGAGATATTTTTGAATGCAAAATTCTACAAATTATATTGATGCTAAAGTAGTCTATACATGCATGGGTAAGGATGCAAAATTCTTAATTAGTCAAAAAAGTTGATCTGTTAAGTTCCAATTTGGAGAATAAAGATTGTGTTAGACTGATTTGGGCAGAAACCATTTCCTTCTAACAAAGGCAAAAGACTTTACAAAAGAGAGATGACCAGCCCATTTCTTTTACCTAGAAGAGAAGCTAACTCATGTTTTGGTTTTGCTGGGGATTCTTTTGTAGGTTCTCCAATGTGGAAATTGCAATCACCATCATGTCCTCTATTGACTAAGCTGAGGGAACTTAGTACAGAAGTCACCAACATCACAAAAATCGCTCTCTCACTTGGTGAATTTTCCACTGTGAATTCAAAACAAACTGGAAATTGTTCTGCACCTGTGGTTAGTACTTTAAAATTCAAATTGTTTTGATATTTGTTTGGAGTTATGTTTTTAATAAATCCTGTCATTTGAATTTGCTTCAGTCCTGTAATTTGTTGGGGTTTTAAAATTTACCTATGTGTTAGTTACCTGTTTTGCATCTTACCATTAGACAGTTCTCACGAGTTCTTAACAGTTTCTGTTAATCTCTGAATTTAACAAGATACTACCAGTTTAAATTATGCAAAGCATTCTGTGTAAAGTTTTTGAGTAATTCTGTGTGTATGTATTCCAGCATTCAGGCCACCGACCAGCTTTTCCTGATGCATTCAAGAAGGATTTGCTAGATGAGATTGTGGCTTCTAATTCTCAGTTTCCAGTGAGAAAATACTACTCCAGGTTCCTGAAAAAGCAAACAGAACGGTTGGCTTTGGAAAACAGTATACAAGGTTAGGAATCCATGTAGGGAGGAAACCAACCTCACTATCTCTGGTATTAAAAAACAACTGGGAATTTTTAAAAATACATTACTGAAGGAATATTGTTGTTGGAAATAAATTGATCCTCACCTTTTAGGTTATTTTGACCAAATTCTTCAAATATGGCTTAAGCAAATGTACAGTAGTAATGGACATAGCCTGAAATTTTAAATGGATGCAATTTTTTTTTTTTCTTAGAAAGCAGAGATGGCACTGCAAATCTTGACGTAATTGAGAAACATCCTGACAGTTGGAAGGAAACAAAGAGGAAAAGGAAAGAAACAGAAGACCGCAAATCAAAAAGAAGAAAACAGCTTGAAGGTACAGAGATTGAAATGAAATCAAGAGTTTCCAGGAACCTTATTCCTCTCGCATTTAGAGAAAAACAGGGAGAGACAGGACAAGCCACACACTTGGAAAAAAACAAGACCCAGAAACCTGATGGTGCGACAGAAGATGCTAGATGTTTATCAGATCCACTTTCAGGTAACTGCATTTCCTGTCTCATTTTAATCTTTGCATTGAGGAAGTGCATGTGTGATGTGTGTCAGCTTTCCACTGTGATGCAAAAATCATACCTAGTTCTAATACTCTGCTAGATTTGGTGAATTCTGTTGCATGAAGAACTGTTTAAAAATGGACAATATTCTTTTCTGTAGGTGTGGAAAAGGAAGACATGCTCTGGACAGAAAAATATCAGCCTCAAGATTCCAGTGAACTTGTAGGGAACAAGAAAGGAATTGAAAGGCTACACAGGTCAGAAGTTGGAACATGGATCCATTCCTAAAATAACTCAAAATCTCATGTTACTTGATAATGCTCAAGTAATGAGAAAGCAGTACTTGTCTGTACTTCCCTACAAGCATCCTGATCCTGACCTTTCTGTACTATCTGCTTTTGACAGGAATTTAGCACTGAAGTCCACCTAACACATCGTGCTTTCAATTAAATTTTCTGTGTGGGCTTAAGTTAGTGGTGTGGCTCCTACAAAGAATATAAAGATCCATCTGACCAAACAACACTGAATTATGAGTGAATAAGTAGTTCACCAAATGACTGGTTTTTATATCAATCAGCTAACAGAATGGAGAATGATAAAGGAAACCTTTTCTACCAAAGAATCAAATCCTGAACATTTTTTTGCTTTTATCTGAAAGGACTTGATAGGTTTCTGTGAGATAACCCGTGGCTGATGTCCCCTAGTTTTATGTTCTGTTCCATCTTAATTTGATTCACTTAATTCACCAGCAATTTTTATTCTTGTTTTGTCCCTTCCTTTTATAGTTGGTTAAAAGAATGGAAAAAGAGAGCTGATTTGGAAGAAAAACTAAATCAGAAAAGCAAAAAGGAGGACCAAGAGCAAGAAGGTACTGATAGAATTAATATGGCTTCTCCTTTGTTAAAAGTTGGCAAAAAATGACAGTAATCCTTTCTTTTCTTTTTAATAATTCTACAGATTCTTTAAGCAGCCTTGACTTTAAAGATAGTAAATCTGATATTGAGGAAGAGACAACCCTTTGCAATACAGTTCTGATAACTGGTCCACCAGGAGTGGGGAAAACTGCTGCAGTGTATGCTTGTGCTCAGGAGCTTGGGTTTAAGGTTTGTGGAGTTCTTTCTTTCCTCAGTGCATTTTTCTCATTTAAAACTAATGATACAAAAGCATTTGTAATACAAGATATCTTCAATTTAATTTTCTTCTTTTTTCTTTTGTAAATTAAATACCCCTGCAGATATTTGAAGTCAATGCCTCTTGCCAGCGTAGTGGGAGACAGATTCTGTCCCAGCTGAAAGAAGCTACTCAGTCTCATCAAGTGGACAAAAAAGGTGTGAATGCACACAAGCCTTGCTTTTTTAACAGTTGTAGCACTTCCAAGTCACCAAGTAAGTGTCGTGGTTCTTATCTGGGGTTCTTTGTTTGGTCTGAATTATTGGGTAAGTTTTATGGAGGGGAGGAGGTTGTTAAAGACTGCATTCCCAAAACAAATTTTAGATATCTGTTGTTTTTTAAAAGATAGCAGATTTAGCTTACCTGGCCATAATAGTAAGAACTGGTCTGTTGGTTAAAACAACTGCAGACCAAATTAAATAATGACTTTATTAAAATACTGACTCTTGATTACGTTATTTCTGCAGTGGTGGAGCAAGTGCTGTGGCATTTGAATAGAAAGTTGAACAGAAAGCTTTTCCTATAACAAGAGAAAAGGAAAACAAGCAAAAATCAGCACAGCAATCCTGTCATTTACCATAGATAAAAAATGGGTTTTACTTTAAATTTGTCTGAGAAGTATCAGTTTGACATTATATCTCCAAATGAAGTTTAATATAAAACATACCTTGCAGAAAAAATGTATTCTCCAAAGAAAGTTATTTCTCCAAGAAAACCTCCACTGGCACCAAAAGGAGCAGGATTAAAACGAAGCTTGCCCTCTAAAACACTTGCAAACTACTTCAAAATTTCTGCCAAATGTAAATGTATCAATGGAAAAGCAACATCTGAAGAAAAAACGGGAGGTAGGTATTCCTTTTTAATAATGAATTACCTTTGGAGATGGAAATGCTACACTGTGTATGTGGAGCTGTGTGCAGAAAAGAACAGATTCTCTTAAGCATTTGATACATGGGGGATTTTTGAAGCCAGTACCTGGAAAGCATTAAATGGTTTCACTCTTCCTTCCTGCTCACTTACTCATCCATCTACAGGAAATATGCAGAACTCACTAGAAGTAAAGAAAGATGCTCAAATTAAGTCAATAAACAAAGAAGAAGGAGGAGAACACAACAGGAAAAGTGCAACATCTCTCATTCTTTTTGAAGAGGTAAAATTCACATGAAATGTACTGTGCTGTGTTCACAGCTTGTAACTGCTGCTCAAGCTATTGATGCTATGTTTGTTTTCTGTAGGTGGATATAATATTTGATGAAGATGCTGGATTTCTAAGTGCAATAAAGACATTCATGGCAACTGCAAAGAGACCTGTAATTCTTACCACCAATGGTGAGTAGTGTTTGTGGCAGTAATTAGGCTTTACAGACAGGAGTGCCACTTTTAAGTAGAGGCTGTAAATGGTGATGGTTGAATACTGCTCCTAAATGCAAAATTAAATGAGTGGAGACTGTAAAGCAAGTATTTGAGTGTTTGAATAAAGGTACTGGCTGCTCTAATGGATAAAGAAAATAACGAGGTTTGAATAATGTCATGACCAGTTCACTGATCTCTTTATAGATCCAACATTCAGCTTAATGTTTGATGGCTGTTTTGAAGAGATCAACTTTAAAACCCCTTCCTTGGTAAGTCTGTGTCTGGAAATGCAGGTACATCCTAAGCAAGTAATTGTCAGCTGATTTCAGTTTGAAATTTAAATGTTGAGGTAGGTATAGATATTTCTGATGTAACATATTTGTTTGATAAGAGGCAGATCTTTACATGTAGAAGTTGTTTTACTAGCATGGAAGATTTATTTTCCAAACAATTTAGTGGTATTGAGAATTACAATAAGAACATCGTGTAATCACTTAATTTAGTTTTTAGAATGTAGTTAGATAAGTATCTGATAGCTCTGATCTGAAGGTTGGTTATGCCAGTACTGGTTCATTCATTAAAAAGTATAGGAGTTATTTTAGAAATATTATGGGTTATTCCTTTAATGTAAACACTAGTGTTCTGTGTAGCAAATAGTTTTATTTGCAGCTATGTATTAGATGGAAAACCTAAATAAATGAGAATCTGAAGGACTTAATTATTGAGAAGAGGAAATTTCTTAATGTGAAACTGAAAACCTGTTGGACTTCCAGGCAATTGCAGAGTTAAAAGAAGGCAAGGAAAACCTTTAAAATGAGTACAGCTTAGTAAAAGCTGATCACTGGTGATGAGAAGCAAGGTGTAGGTAGCCTCAGGACCATGAGCAGAATATGTTTGTGTGTTTGTTTTTATTCAGCTGAATTTTTAAATTGAACTTAATTCTCACATAGGCCACATAGATTGGGTAGTTTGCTTTTCCTTAGAGGTTTTAATCTAACTGTAATCTAACAAACTAATCTTCTCTATTAAAGGCAAAACATAAATAGAATGATTTGCTCTTGTATAACTTCCTGCAGTGTGATTGGCAGAAGTTGTTGCAGTGGTCTGTGTGTAACTCTTGTTTAGGTAAACTCTGTGAGCTACCTCCAAGCTCTGTGCCTGGCTGAGAACCTACGGACAGATGTGAAAGACTTGGCTGCTCTCCTGACCACAAATAACTGTGATATCAGACAAAGTGTTCTGTACTTACAGTTCTGGGTTAGAAGTGGAGGTGGATGCTTGAAAGAGAAGCGTTTGGCACCTCATGGTATGTTGTTTTAATTTAATCTTGAAAAAGTGTTCCTCTAAATATGAATTTGACTAAACCAAAGCATTCTTAGACATGTATGAATAAATGGTAACTTCCTGTAAGACTGTTAAATATTTGAGGGGGGGCTTCTGCTATTTTTAGCTACTTCAGTGCCTTGTATTAATGCATAAGAAACTAAATTTTGAGGGTTTTATTGCCTGTCATTATGTACTTACCATCTCCTTTTCATTTTCTGAGTAGCAAAACTGGGCAAAGAAGGGAACCAGTAGTAATTTTTCTCAGAGTTTGCAGTTCTTTATCCATGTAGCTGGGTTGTAGGCAATTCACCTAGAAGAAGCAGAGCTGAAAAAGGGGTAAAAATGGGACAGCTGGCAAGCAGGCAGAGGTAGGAATTTGATCCCAAAGGATTCAGGAAGAGTTTAGGGCTGTGAGGGAGTGACAGAGAGAGACAAGTGAGGCACAGCCTCCTTCCAACGTTACTTGGAAAGCAGGAGAGCGGGTTGGTAGCACTGACAGCAGTGATGTGGGCATGGGGATGTCTCATTTCAGCTGCTCTGTTCCTCCAGCACCACAGCATGAGGTGACAGTTACAGCATCCTTTGTGATAGGAATTGAGGCAAAGAGATGGAAAATCAATTTCATGTTGCAATTGTTCCCTTTCTTAAGTAAAGCGTGTTATCTCTGTGCAGGAGGAGAAGAGACAAGGAAGGCAGATAATGTCATTGATCCTGCAAAGTCTAATGATTCCAAGGTGGATTTTTCTCAAGCTGATGATGCACATCTTCGGGAATTTCCTAAATGTGATACAGGCTGTGTAGAGACATTGCTTGGCCTTAAGAACATCCTGTTGCCTTCAGAAGATTTGTTTACATTTCTTAAGGTATTTTTATAGTTGACTTGGTAATAGTTTGAATGATTGCCAGACAATTGAGTGTAACCATCACCAGGAATAGCATCATCTCAGAAGCAAATCTCTGAAAAGGTTTGTTGTAGAAATTAGAGAATTCTGTGGTTATTAAGTACAATCTGAACTGGGGTGGTCTCCTGCAAGCAAGAGTCCCTCACCTCATAAGCACAAAGCCAGGATTGTGAGATTTTCTGTAGTAACCTTATTATTTTTAAAAAAATGTATTTTAATATCTTGATAAAGCTTTTGTGATTATTATTTTACAGCACAAAATCACAACCATGGAGGAACGGAATAAATTGATGCAGCTTCTCACAGAATTCCAGATGAAGCATGTGGATTTTGTATATAGTAATCTTGAACTTATTCTTCCCTTACCAATGCAAGTTCTGTCAAACCAGTCTGAAGCCTCAAAGTCTATCCTTGAAAGGACTACTATAGTGTCTTCAAAAGACAGATCTACTAAGAGTTCTTGTTCTGGGAAGAGTAGCCCTGGAAAAAGGTCTAAAAAGACAAAGGCTCAGAAAAGGCTTGAGATATTGGATGATAGTGACTTATTTGATTCTGAGCTGAACTATTCAGCTGAATTCATAACTTTGCCATCAGACAGTCCTAAATCATGTGCTGAAATGAATAAAAAAGAATCAAAATTGTTGGTGCCTAAAGAACAAAAAGAAGTTAAAACTAAAACCTCAGCAAATGAAGAAAGGTCTGCAGTTGTTTTTCAGTGTCTGAATTCACTGACTGAGTTTGTGGAAAACATGTCCTTCCTGGATTGCTGTGTAAATACTAACACCAGGGAACCACTGGAGTTTTCTAAAAGTGAAGAATTTCATTGGACAAATGCCAAAATCAGAAATGGTCTTTGTGATGAGTTCAGTATAGAAAATACTGATTGGTGGAGTTCCCAGAGCTGTAGTGAAATAAAGGCAGCTATTGAAGCACTCAGCTTCACCAAAAGTTCTGTTGATATTTCACAAAACTTGGAATCCTTTTTGAGTACCAGTAAAACACCTGAAAGTGATCAGCTGAAGGGACGTACTCTGCCTGTCTCAAACACAGCGAATTGCATATCCTTCAATCAGGCAGCTAATTCAAGGTAAGACTTTGTTAATATTTCTGGGGTATAATACAGTTACTTGTCAAGAGTAGCATTTCACAGGGTGTAGGACTGTTTCAGATCTGGTGTATACACATTGATACTACTATGACTGCCTCAAAACACTGCAATATATTGCTCACTGTGCTTTTACAACCTTAAATTAACTTCTTGTCAATCTGCAAAAAAGTGACTTTTCTTGAACAGCCTGACTAATGTTGTTAAGGAATGGTGGCCTTAGTCTAGTTACTTCAAAAATGGACAAATACCACCACCACCCCCAAAAGAATAATAGAACCCTAGAGGAATGGCTTTTTCAAGACAGATGGGATTATGCAAGTACAAAACATGCAAATTTGTCACCCAGTGCCTGCTCATAATGAACCAATGTTAAGTGTGATGGTAAGTATTGCTTGATGAAGACCTAACAAAATACAAAGTGAATTCTTTGTAGTAACTTATGCTAACAAAGAATAACCTTTACATTGTAAAAGACCAAAGAATACTATCAAGCATGGGCATGAAACATTGTTTTTAACATAAACAAGTTATCATAGCTAAAATTGGCACAATGGGCACTTAAAGCCCATTCGGGGGTCTGAACAGGAAAATGGCTTAGAGCCTTTCTTCTGTAAGTCAGTACTCAGAAGAGCAATGTCAGAATGGATCTGGCCATGCATCCTGTGAGCAGGTTTATATAATGGGTTTTTACACTGGACCTGACACTGATATTCTTGGAAATACCAATTGCATAATGCTTTCAGTTGTGGTTGTACTGATCTTCACATCCTTGTCTAGACTGAAGAGCTCCCCAGATCAGACTCCTGATTAAGACAAGAGCATTGGTCAAACAAACTACTGGCCCTCATGTTTCTGTCCAAGTGCAGCTTTGTGATGCTGTGTAAGCAGCACACAATTAGAAGCTGCAGACATCTGAGCCATTGTGATGCAGTTCTGGATATCAATTTAATGGAGTTTTAAACCAGTGGCTTTAATCCTAGAGAAATAAAATTGTCACTGCATGTTCTTGAGTAAGAAACAATAAAGCTTCATTCTCTGTTTTAGCACTCACGAAAAAGCACAGAAGAGGCTGGCTGTCATCAAAACTGTATTTTCCAGAAGTCCTTTAAACCTGGGCAATAAGCAAGCCAGTACCCTCGAATACCTCCCCACTCTCCGCAGTATCTGTAGGTCTGAGAAGCTTAAAGAGCAAGGGAAGACTAAAAGAAGGTAAGTTTGGGTTTTCCTAATCTTGCTACATTTCATTATAGAAGGTAGTTAAGGATTTTAATAAAATATTTTGTCAAATAATTCTAGGCAAGGAAGATGGACATTTGTCTCTCAAAATAATAAAAGTGTTGCCTTATATTTGGAAATAAATTTGTTCCCTTAACAATCTTCTTTACTTTTTTTTAATAGGTTCTTGCATTATCTTGAAGGGATTCATCTTGAAATACCCAGACAAATGATAAATGGTCTGTCTTTGGACTTCCCTTAAAATTGCCAACACCAGAAATACTTTGTGCCTAATGGTGGTATTCTAGCCATAATTTGTTTGGTTTTTTATTTAATTACCACATTATTGTATATTCAGAATAATTTGTATATTAAATTTTTATAAGTATTTAAAATAATGTATATATCTATTGTCATTATACTGCTCTCCACAGATGAAATGTGGGTTTGTTTGGTGCTGGTCCAGTAAGGGCATTCATTATATTAAATGCACAAACTATTCAGTGGGGACTTCTTCTTGCTCTTTCTCTCTAATTTGTGGATCACATAGCAAGAAGTCCTTTTGTAACAACTGTCACAAGTTCCACAGCAAAGTTGCTGTTTTCTGAGGAGACTGTTCAAGTAAGTTTGTTTCTGAATTTGCAGTTAAAGTGATAAGTAACTCGAGGTAAGAGAAAGGCACAGAGAGGAATGCAACAAGTCCTCCAAAGTCTAAATGACTAAAACCAACTCTTCACTTTGACCACAGAGTCCTTAAAAAGCACTATGCCTCAATGTACATATATTTGTATACATTCCTTTCATTGTTTACCGCTGTCAGATCTGCATGTTAATCTCCTAAAAAGGTAGAGAAATTATTACTGTAGCTCAACATGGTCTCAAGAGATTTAGGCAAGATTTTGTAAATAACAATTATCCCAGTGATACTTTGGGTTCAGGAATATTTAACTACTTCTAGTCTTGTATATTGTGTTCTATTCGTAAGCTTCTCTTTTTGTAGTTGACAAGACTTCAGCCCAATTATTTGTGACTGAATCCTGTTTTATACGACAATAAATTTGTGAGATTTTGCTACAATCTTAATGTTTCTGTTGTATGAAATCTAAAACTCCTGAAACATATTTTTTAAAGGATTTCAAAACTGGAATTAGTTCAACCATGTACTTTTCTGCCTTTTCATTGTGTTGGACTGTTCCTTAAACTGAGTCAGACTGCTGCCATGCAGTGGTGTTCCACTTACCTCATTGTCTCTCTAAAAATAAGGAAGGCCATTTGCTAGTTCTCATCTCATCTTACATGTTTCATGTCTTAAAGATATTCAGGAATTAGAAATATTTATGGAAACAGTAAATTATTTTAAGCTTCTGCATTGTAGACTGTCTTTATAGTTTACTCTTTCCATAGTCCAGTTATCAAAAAATTATAGTTATGGCTGTTTAAATCTTCACGGCTTGATTTTTGTATCAACAGTCTATGCTTCTCCTGCATGATTTGTAAAAATTAATAAATACACATTTTAAATTTTTTTTAAATACTAAAGGTAAAGTGTTCACTGCTTTCTAAAGGCACTATCAATCTAACTACGTTACAGTGAAGACCTACATAAATTAGAAACAAGTCCTATAAAGTAGTAGGATTTTAGGAAATTCAGGGATAATTTGAAAGACCCAAATTAGAAAGCAGTGAGAGATAATTTATCTTCTTTTAAAGTCAGCTCTCTGGTTTTAATAGCTGCCTTAAGAAGTTGTTTACAGAATCTGCTGTGGTATCCACAAGGTAAGGTGGAATTCAAGTGTTTCCCTTCTTGATCAGGTATTTACCAAATGAAATCACCTCTGAATGAAAGATAATCCGCATGTGATGATTTAAGCTCTGATAAATTAGCACCTTTGGATTTTTTTGCATCAGGTATGAGCATCTTTTGTAGGCTTGAATAAAGCAAGTTTCCAGGAGGTATGGGCTAGAGGAAAAGGGGCCTGGGGCTGGTTTTGATTAACTCTGCTTAGAAGAAAATGCTTCGCAAGTTCCATTCCAGTACTGTGAAATTTGCCTGCTTTTGATACAAAATAATTTTCTGCAATAGTTTCGGCCCTGGTTTGGGCCCTGCCCTTTGACCTAACTTTTGTCTTGAAATCAGAAGTAAACCCTGGAGTTCCACAATGACTCTCTCCCATTTAAGCAGCTGTTACTAGGTGTACAGCAACTTAAAAACAAAACCAACAACCTTGCTCTTCTTGGGGAAATCTCAACCAAGTTTCAAGCTTTTCTTTGTTTTTACTGTCATTCCAATATTGCTTTCCAGAATGTAAATGAGGGTGACATTATTCTACCATCCCATGAATAATACAGAAAAAAGCATTTATGGTTGCAAGAACGAGCCAAAGGCTTAGACTGTGTTAATGCTACTGCAGAGTAGAGGTGGGAGGAGGCAAGGATCCCTTCAAGAGCAAGACTGTCTCAAGTCTTTGTAAAAGATATATATAAATAACCGTTCCCCAAATGTCATACAAAATGGTCCTTTTATTCCACAGGAGTGGTAAAGACACTACAAAAATTAAGCTAGCAAAAATCTTTGGTGTATGGCTTACAAGATTATCTGGGGAAAATTAAATCCACCTTTACATTCCAGTATGCAACAGTTCCTAGAGGGTGAGTGCTGAAAAGAGGATTCTATGTAGGTAGTTGAACAACTTTTCAGATGTTCTGCTGCTGTGTTTTTCATAACTTCACAATATTTACAAATAAATAAAAAGCATAATATTATTTAGTACCTAAAAGATGGAAAAAAGATTTCAGTATTTGGAACTGCTAATACATGTTTACTGTGGTATTTACAAAATAAATGTTTTTACAAGATTGTAGATAAACTTTACTAAAGAAACGTTGGGTATTATACTGCACTATAGCAATGCAAATTTAATCCGAAACTAGAAAAATACTTGCCTCGTAATCTTTTTCTGAATTAACCTTCTTGAAAATCTTCGTCTCAATTTTTTCTCTTTGCCTTTTGTCTTAGATAAACAGAATATTAAGTCACAGAGTTTTTGGCATTTGCTTTATTATGGAAGAGGAACGTTTTCAGTAGGATTGAAATGCTTTATTGTCCCTGTGTTGAGCTATGTGGGCCAGATTTTTCTGGCACTGCTTGGTGTCACCGATCTCCCTCAGAGCCCGTGCTGAGCCCTCGCAGTGGGACAGAACTGCGCTAGGAGAGCGGGACTCGGCTGCCCCGGCAGTACCGGTGCTTTGCTCGATGGCTGGGGCGCGCCTGCCGTTCTGTTACACAGCAAGCTTTGTAAACTGACTTCTTTAAAGAGGTGGGGTTGAAGCAAACTTGGAGGTGCGCGAACGAGCCCTCCTGGACACAAGCCCCGTAGTAATGAACTGTTGCGGGCAAGCTGACGGCGACCGGGCCAGGACGGGGCCCCTGGGCGGGCCGGGGTCCGCGCGCCCCTAACCGTCTGTAGGAGGAGGCGCCGGCACCCGGGAGGGGACAGGGCGTCCCGGGCGCCGGGGTGCTCCGGTTCCTCATTTCCTGGCCGGGTCGAGCCTCCCGCAGACTCCGCGCCGGGCACCGGGGGCGATGGACTACGAGCGCAACAAGGCGCTGCTGCTGGAGCTGCAGAGGGCGGCCGGGACCGGTAACGATCGCTGCGCCGACTGCGGGGACCCAGGTAAGGGGCTCCGCCGGGCAGCGCCCCTCGGCCCCCGGATTCGCTTCCAAGCGGACAGCGGCCGTGACGAAGGGCCGGCCGCCCCCGCGGGCTCTGCCGCCGTCTGGGCGCTGCTCGTCCTGGTCTGCAGCTCCGTCCGTGCGGGGGACCGGCCGTGCCCCTCGCTCCGTGTGCCGCAGGGCGGCTGCCCGCTCCGGGACACGGCTCTCTGGGAGCCCCGCGGGACCAGGGGACACAAGGGGCAGGAAACGACCTCAGCACCAGGCGCTTCCCCGGGTTATTTGTGGACAGGGCATGAGGCTGGAGGAGGAGGAGGAGGAGGAGGGTGCGTGGGGTGGATTTCCAGCTGGGACAATGTCTCTGCGCAAGGGTTGGGGCAGAGAAAAGCACGGAAAACCCGCCGGGGCCCCCGCGCCGGGCTGTGCCCGTTCGCGTGGGCCAGGCGGGAGCCAGCAGGAGCTGAAGAAGGTGTCAAGTTGGTTCTGTTTAGCGTGATAGGGAGAAGTGGATGGTGGCGCAATCCAAGGAAATGGTCTTGCCAGAACACTCAATGCCCGTAGGGATGCAACTGTCAAAGTTGCTTCAGGGGATGTAGCAGCAGGCAAAAGCAGGAGCCTTCACGGGCAGTGGACAAGAGTCCTCGCTGTAGGTGGTTGTACTCTGTTCTACTCTGAATTGTGCACACTGTGGGCACCTGCCTTCCATTGTTAATTCGGCAACAGCTGCTTTTCATGCAGAACTAATAATTAGCTGAGCTTTTCCATCACCACTCACCTGCCTGCACAGTCATCCTAATTTTAAAGCAAATAGGCAGATAAAGAATGTACAAACGCAGGGGCCATATTGTTCACTGGAGGAAGCAATTATTGTTCCCCTGAATACAATGAAGTGACAGCCATAAACAATGGAGTGGGATTTGAGGTATTTATTAAGTGTAAAGCCTGGGCTGTGCATCAGATGTGGTTTTTCACCCTTACCAGTTGCTGTGCCTTTCCCTGTGTATTAATTGATTCTTTGTGTTTTTATCTAGACCCAGAGTGGGCTTCTTATAAACTTGGAATATTCATTTGTTTGAATTGCTCTGGAATTCATCGCAATCTTCCTGAAATCAGCAGAGTCAAATCCCTTCGACTTGACTTCTGGGAGAGCAGTTTAATAGAGGTACAGAGGAAAAAGCAGTAATTCTCCATATTTCATAACCTCCTCTGCCATGTAATTCCTGTGCCATCCACCATGGACAGTGCTACAGAGCCAAGTTAACTGCATGGGTAACTTTAGGGGGGGTTTTATGACCTGTTCAATCAAATTACACTGATAGGTGACCATGTTCCGAACAGTCTGTGGTGTGTATTTTTATATACACAGTAAATGCTGTGTATTTTTATATATTCAGTAACTTCTCACTGTGGTTTAGAAACACGCAAATATTTCCTGGTAGTATGTTCAATTAAGAAAGCAACATACTCTTCTTAAATATTGGTTCAGCCTCTCATCATTCAGTTGAATTGTGTTAATAATACAATCACAGTTAATTTCTGGGAGGAGATGAAGGAATAGGGAGATCATAAACAAATTTTCTCCTAATTTTCTTTTGTTCTTTTCATCAACAAGCACGATTTTGTATTCCTTCACACATGGTTCAGAAGTGTAAAAACTGAAAAAGGTGCATCCACCTAAAAATACCAAACTATAATGCCAAAAGGAATCTATAAATGTATGTAAATATGCAGTGAGAGTTATGGCAAGACTCAGCAAAAAGTGCAGTGCTCCCTTTGATACAAATCTCATTTTATGTTCATGACATGGTATTGATTTGCAGTGGCACACCTAACTATAATTTATTTTGTATTTCAGTTTATGAGGAATCATGGGAATCTCTGGGCCAAAGCTAAATTTGAGGCGAAGGTCCCTCTGTACTATTACATCCCTAAGTCCCATGACTGCCTGTAAGTTGATGGTGTATTCACTGCTGCAGACCTTTACATCTGCTTCCCTTACAGGTCTCCTTGGCTGGCTGCTGAAACTAGAGTAGACACAGATCAGCTTTATTCATGTTTTCCTCTTTCAGGGTTTTAAGACAACAGTGGATTAGAGCTAAATATGAGCGTGGGGAATTTCTTGACACCCAAGTCTGCCAAGATCCCTGTTCTGCAGGTAAAAGGATTATTAGGGAGGTCTCAGCCTCAAGGCCAACAGCACAATGTTCTGTTGGCAGTTTTGGAGAGCTTTAAGGTTGACTTGTCACATTTGAATTGCTGGATGTGCAGTCACTGCTTTGAGTCTAGCTTTGAGAAAAAACTCCTAAGAAAAGGCACTTACACAAGTGCAAGGATATATTCAGATCTTACACTTCTCTATTTTTCCACTGATTTTTTCAAATGAAGGGAAAATTCTCAGATAGAGAGGAGATTTGAAACTGTGCCACATCATCCTTAGCTAAATAGTCCTGCCCTTGTGCCACCCTCCTCTGACACCTGTCTGGTCTGCAGGCAGCCGTGAAGGATGCCTCTGGAAGCTTGGGAAGGGACGCAGACAGTTCCAGAAGAGGCAATTTCTCCTATCAGCAAAGGAAGGGGTGATGAAGTACTACAGCAAAGAAGTGAGTTCTTCAGCCAGAGCTGGCCATCGGTAGCAGGTCAACACCCAGACCTTGCTCGTTGTGGGCAAAACTCAGCACAAGTAGTTTTGTCTAGTTTTGCAGCCAGCTTGTGCTAGAGGAGTCCATGTGTTTCCCCATTAACATATGTGGTATATTGGGCAATTTTGGATGTAGTTCTTTTGCTCATCCCTTATCTCAACCCTGCAGCCTCCTTTTGCTTAGTGAACAAAGGAAATGGATACTGGCAGTAGAATAGCAAGACACAGAAGAGATCTGCTGGCAGTTGATAACTCTTATTAAAATATCCTCTCATCTGCTTCTGCAGCAGTGTCCTCAACACGACTCCTTTCTGTGAGAGACTGTAGCTAATTGTTCTCTAATTAGGAGGCTGGAGATAGACCCATCCCTTGCAAGGCAGACTCAGCCCTCTTTAATAGTGACCCAGCATTTGTCAAGGAATCTTTGTAAGTGGTTTTATGTTGCATGTAATTAAGGCTTTATATTTCAGGTATGTCCAATTTTCAGATATTTTAGGATGTCTGCTTTCTATTCAGTAGGGATCTAGATCTCATACAGCTGATCTGTCCTGCAATACATTCCCTGGGAGCGCTTTAATACAGTGATGCTTTTCATTTCACAGTCCAAAGGTCCAAAAGCCATTATCAACATTGAGACTCTGAATGCAATGTTCCAAGTGGAGAAAATAGGACACAGTCATGGGCTGCAGATCACATACATCACAGATGGTCAAACAAGGAACCTTTTTGTCTATCACGAAAGTGGAAAGGTGAATATAATGGAGATTCTGGAGTATGCAAGATGCTTAGATGTTGGATCTGTGTTTTGGAAGGGTTACTGTGTCTGCAAGATCCGGTTTTACTTGACATCACTAAGACTTGTAGAATCTAGGAAGTTGTAGAATTTGATACTCCTAACTGTAGCATCTTGCTCCTTTTCTCTTGGGGCTTAATCTCTGTAAATCTCTGTAAGGTAATTGCCTCATGGTTTTACACAATGTCATGGTTAAATTCTTGACACACACAGAGAATATTGTTCTACATTATTTCCAAGCCAATAATGATAATTTAAGAAAGTATCTCTATAGATATTGTTAGACTTCTGTTTCTTCCTTCAACAGAGTTCTTGTATCCTTCAAGGTATAGAGGTTTTCAAACAACCCATAACTGAATCAACTGAAAAAGCCTGTGTATACAGGCTTGGGGTGACTGTCTGTGCTGGGAATGTCTTAGACCTCCCAAGAGGGACATTCTTAAAGGGTCAGTGTTTTTCAGGTGTCTGGGACAAATCACTGATTCTCTCTGCCCTTGGGGAGAAAGTACCTTTTTACAAAGAGGTCACAAGGAAGGAGAAGGGCATTTTGGAGAAGCAGTGCTCTGACCTTTTTTGTTAATCTTTGTGTTTGCTGTTTTCCCAGGAGATTGTTGACTGGTTTAATGCTATTCGGGCAGCACGTTACCATTATCTCAAAACAACCTTCCCAAATGTCCCTGAGCCTGAGGTGAGAACTGAACAGGACTTGAAGCAGTCTAGGCAAACATAGCATAGGAAAACATTTTCTCACTTCTTCTGACAGAGTCAGGTGCTCAAAAAGCAGCACTTGGGTCCAGGGAATGGACACAAGAGGTAGAAGGAAAGGCCACACTTGCATAGGCAAGGCAATAACATGCAAGAACGTAGTCAGTATTTAAGGCCTTAAAGTCTCTATGTGATCCTTATACAGTGTAATCTGTCAAAAATTTTATGTTTCTTCTTACTTCAGACTTCCCTTTACCAAGCAGCCAAAAAAACCCCAGACCCCAAAAGCCACAATTGATGGTGATTACCTTAGACAAAACAGAACAGAAATGCAGTCTTGAATGAGACAGCCTGTCCTGGTTTCGGTTGGGACAGACACAGACTTTTTTGTGTTTGTGTTCTCCTAGCTCATACCCAGGATCACAAGAAATTTTGCCAAAGAGGGATATATGGAGAAAACAGGACCAAAAGTAAGTGCATACTTGGCATTACACAAACAGAATCATTTCAGATAGACAATATTTGGTAGTTCAATGATGCTGACTCCTAAAAGATTTGTTCAGTGACTCTCTGCTTCCTGGATTGATAAAAAACACTCTGTTCAAGCCTGTTGTGTTCTTTGGGACCCTGTTTTATTTTGTGTGGAAAATAAGATCAGGAAGAAGAATCCTTGAAGAGTAAGCAAGGTGGATTGGCTGTCAATGGACATGCAAAGTGCTGTTACACAACACCACATGCATTGCTAACTTCAGCTCCTGGCACAGCAGAGCATGATGTACTGACTCCTCCTACTTCTCTGTTTCACTTAGAGTCAGTTGCACTTAAGTCACATCTACTTAGAGCAGCAAAGTGTCATTTGAGCAAATTTCTCTACAGCGAAGCCAATAGTTTGGTTTGTTTTATTGTGGTGTTTGGGCCAGTACTCGTGGAACAGAAGAACAAGGTTTTGGGCACTGCTGAAGGAGGAAATAAAGATCTGAGGTCTTTGAACACAGCCACTTCTTGCCTTGCTCTCCTCTGCGTGAACCATGAGCCAAGTCCCATTATAAAGTTCGGTGGTGCAATGCCGATACTGATGTGCTGGGGTTTGGCCCAGCTTGTGGCAGTGTTCCAGCACCTCTTCTGCAGGTGCTTGCACAGAGCATGAAATATGTTGTGGTTTTTTTTCTTGAGGCCTAAATTCTGCTTAACTGAGTTGAGTTCTAGAAGAGGCCCTTTCAGCCTGGAGCAATTAATAGCTCAGGAATGGTCAGGTAAGTGTAGCTGATGGAATTAGCACTTAAAAAAGCCCAACTAATATTGTATACTCTAAATTCCAGGGACAACCTTCCTGATCAGATTGTTGAAATTGATTGCTCACTCTTTTCACTATCACTACTGGCTCAGGGGTTGTTCTTTGCAGGGCTTTCAATCCATTTCATGCAACTTCTTTATCCTATTAATTTGATTACTTCCCTGCCCAAATGATTGTCATTGAATGCAAATCTCTAGTTTGAGCCCAGGGAAAAGAGAGAGCTGAGAGCTGCACACAGCAGTCCTGTTACCAATTGCAGGGATGAAGGAAACTGAGCTCCAGCTCCAAGTCATTTAAGTGGTCCTGGGATTTGAATAGACCAAAGTCCACTTTGAGGCTTGGGTCTTTAAAGAATTTCCACCATTTCCTTGCAGCAGAAGGAGGCCTTTAAGGTACGCTGGTTCTGCTTGGATTCTCAAGAAAGGAACCTGATATACTTTAAAAATCCACTGGTAAGAGGAGTGTTCTTTGTTCCACAGCCCCTTCATGAAGCAGGGAGGAAGGGTGTTCTAATCCACCTTTTCCAGTGGCTTTGCCAGACTGGAGCAGGCCCAGCCTCAAGAGCCCATCTCCCTTGCCAAAGGATGTCTCTGAAGCTGAGCTGGTTGGGAACTCTGGCCTGTACAGTGGCTGTGAGGAAGATCTTTTAAAAGTAACTGCTACTGCTTGTGGTGTTTATGCCCCCTCTCCCCCAGCCCTAGTGCCTCTGTGTCTGTAACCTTAGTCAAGATGAGCAATATTCCAGTATCAGGGGCTTGACAGCCCCAGTATCCTGCTTCCTAGCACTGCTTTAGCCATGGGAATGTCCTTCCCTGTCCCTTCTGAACACCCACCAACCAGCTCTGTAAGGGTGGGGCTCTGCCTTCTCCTGGGAATGCCTGTGAGTGCAAAATACCCCTTTGTGTGTTCCCTGCTGATGTCACTAGTCCGTGTCATCAGTTCCCCTCTGTGCATCCCCAGACCCTGTTCCATGTCAAAGGATAGAGCAGCGTCTGCTGGCTAATGGCTGTCTTCTGCTTCCTTCTCTCCAGGATGCATTTGCACAGGGCCAGGTTTTCATTGGAAGGAGGAATGAGGGATATGAAGTACGAGATGATTTGCCCCAGAAAGTCTGGATGAAGAAGAAAAAACCAGTGATCACTCTGGTCACACCAGTGAGAGAGTTTGTGTTTATCTGTGAGAATGACAGGAAGCAGAAAGAATGGATGGATGCCTTGAACAAAGTCATCACCCAGCTCTGATGTCCACAGGGAGGAGCAGGCAAGCAGCTACACTCCACCTGGCTGTAGCTTCTGGCCACACAGGGACAGGGTTGTTTTCAACAGTGGGGTGAATTTTTCTTACAGCGCCACATTTCTGGCACAATAAAAAAAACAAGCCAAGTTTAAATTGTGAGGATAATGTAATGGAATCACTTCTCTAATGGAATCACACAGATGCTCTTAACTCCTTGCTTTCAATAGTCTCTACTGTTTACTGGCTTTTATGTGAACGGCAAATCCAACATCCAGTGAATTTTTTCCAGAGCACAGCCCCACAGGGTGGCCCAGTGAACATATTGAGAGTACAGGATGAACAGACACTAATCTGTCTCACCTAAGAACAGATGAAGCTTAATGAGCTTGATTAGACTGAACATTGAAAGGCAGAAACAAGTTTTAGAAGTATTTTCTTCAGTGACTTGCTTGCAAACACTCCATGAATGAGGACTGTGTTCAGTGTTGGAGGGGAGCCTTCTTGTGTGCAGGAACTGATGGAGATTGCACTGGCTGACACTGAAACACTCAGAGCACTGAGTGTTTCCATGCCTCAGGACAGTCTGAGATCTGGTTCTACTGAGCAGCAAGTCATTCACACATTTAATTCTTCTTTACAGTAGCCTTCTTTTACAAATCGAGAGGAAGTCTTGCAGACCAAGTTTTCTGGTGAGGCTTCCACTTTCTGCTGGCAATTGCCAGCTGGTCTTGAGATATTCAAAATAATTTTTTTTTTTCCCAGAAATGAGAAGTGCCAATACTTGCAGGAATTAGTGACACTAATTCTTTCTCCCCACCCCCCAGTAGTGCAAAGGAATTGTTTGAGTTGGGTCATCATTCTGCCTTTCTCAGCCAGCTCATCGTCCAGCTCTGAGCAATGTGCAGCAGTTTTACTTGTTGATATGCTCCCATGAACTTCCCTGTATTCCAGGCTCTGTCCCCACACAACTCTTTGGTTCTAGCTCACGTGGTGGTTCAGCAATTCTATTAAACAGCCTAATCCTGCAGCTCCTGTAATCAATAGAAAGCAGCTTTTTACTTGTACGAGGAATAATGTCAGTCTTCATTTGTTAATTGTTATTTTGAGATGACCTGAGCAGCTCGGGATGACCGCAGAAGGCTTTGGTCCCCCCAGTAGCCTGGACTTCAGTCAGTCAGGGTCTGCACTGTGCTGTGTTGTGCCACTGCTCTCCCGGCTGGGTCAGCAGATTGCCTATGTCAGCAACTCTCACTATTACAAAATCGGGAAATTCACGGTGGAAAGGAAATATTGCAGATAACGGGGACTTTTTTGGATAGTCAGTGAAAGTCAAGGCCAGGCCCTAGAGAGTTCTGCGTCACAGTCGATTTGCACCGGTAACCCAAATCCCGCGACCAAGGCCCGTGAGAAGAGCAGAAGAGAACTGAGCGGGGCAGAACCGCGGGGCGTTCCCGGCACCGGAGGAGGGGCCCGAGGAAATCGAAACTCCGCGGGCGCTGCGTTCTGCCCAGGGCCGGCCATGGCAGCTGTTATCGGGCTTGAGCGGCTGCAGCGCGTCCTGGAGCTGCAGTGCTCTTGCTGCCTGCAGTTCTTCGCGGAGCTGGTGCGGCTCACGGTCTACGGCCACAGCTTCTTGCTGGGGCTGCATCCTCCGGTACTGCGCGGGGCGGCCCCGCGCCGCCTGCCCGCTCTGCCGGCGCGGCTTCGAGCTCCAGCACCTGCGGCCCAACCGCGAGCTGGCTGCGCTGCTCAGCCTCATCCCGCGGGAGCTGAAGGAAAAGTTGGAAACACAGGAGGCGCCGGAACCTTATGGAGCTGCTGCCTGCAACGACCGGAGCTCGGCAGGGCGGAGACCTGGGGAGAAGGTACGGCCGGAGGCAGCCCGGGGCTCTATCCGCGACATCCCTGAGCTCCATTCCCCGACACCCAGGAGCTTCACCTCCCGACAGCCCGGGGCTCCTCCGCGACACCGCGGGACATCCCCGGGCGACATCCCCCGATACCCAGGGACTCCTGCCCGCGACATTCTGGGGCAGCCCGGGTTTCCATGCCACGGCATCCCCAGTGTAGCCCGGGGTCCATCCCGCTCCATCCCACGGCACAGTAACACATGGAACAGATGAGTTCGGCTAATACAGTGTTTGGGGCTCATTGGTGGTGTCTGACACATTGAGAGCTGCATAGCTGAATTAGAAGAGCTAATACCTGTACGTATTCAGCTGATGCACAATAGTAAGTGACTTCTTATGCTGGGTGTTATTTATTGCATCAGCATTGCATTGGAGACTGCCGGAAGGACACATAACATTATTAGACAGTGCTACAGCTCCACCCAGCTTCATGACACAAAATGGGACAGGTTCATGTTCTGGGTCTCTGCTTAAAACGACTCCCAGAGGAGGCGATGAGAAAAACGTGTTGACTTTCATTATCCTAACACATATGTATCTTATTCAGTCAAGCTAAGAGCTATTGAAGCTCACAATTACAGTTGAACTTGTAATTGATTGGTGACTGTTGATGTTGACTTCATTGTGATTATTCCTATTCAGAATTGTGTCTTTCAGACACGTCCTCAACCAGTCCATTGCTTAACTAATGTCAGTGATGTAGGGAATTTTTATTATCCTGCTGCTTAACCTAGTCATGCTTTCTCTGAGGTTTATATAGATAAATAGTCCAATGTGTCACTTTAAAGGAGGAAGAGATATGGGAGAGCTCCAAGCAACAAGAAATAACTGCAGAGACCATCCACCTGTTCAGGAAAGAGTGCAGTAAAACAAAGGTACACATTGTACATTCATCAACTGCAGTAACTTTCTGTTTCCACTGTTCTGGGCTGGAGATGTGATTGACTGCAGGGTTGCCTTCCAGATAAGAGCAGGAATCTGCCTTTTTGTTTCCTTCTTTTCTGTTGCAATTCTGTTTTTACTGATGAGGATGAATATATGGCAGCAGCTGCACTAATTTGTGTCTTGGTTGGCACAAAGGCCACTGGAGTTGTGCATTGTTAGATTTTTGTCCTTATCCCAGGAGTAGCCTGAATGTTTCTGGTACACTTAGATGCAAATTACAAATCGTAAGAGGGAATATTGAACTTTCTTAGTTGTCAGACTGAGTCCACTGGCCATAAAATAGTCATGATCCTTAACATGCCCCAAATCTCATTGCATGTAATGTAGAATAGTGTCAAATATATTTTATTCCTTTGAATAAAGTTTTCTGGTCTGCAGGGGTCAGTCAAAGAGCAAATCAGATGGGGCACTGATTCTCATATTCTGTGCATCTTTCCTAACCACACAATGAACTCCATATTTTCTGCCTTTCAGGAATATACATCTCAGATCAAAAGCCAGATTACTAAAGATATCTGTTGCATGAAGGAATATGTTGAAAGACAGGAGAGAAACACACTGATGTTCATTGAACAAGAGTAAAAAGCTGCTCAACAGAAAATTGAAGAGACTATTCACCAGCTCACGGACATCAAAGCTCAACCTGTAAGTGATGAAATGAAGTGGCAGAATATGAGTAGAAACTCTCAAGCTTAATGTCTGGGATAGCTGAATATGTTCTGAGCACCTTTGAGGTCCCCGCTGCACCATTCTCACAGAGACAATGGCGCCAATCCGTGGACATTGCTGTCAGCAGGGAGAGTTTGGAGTGAGAAATTCAGAGGAAAAAAAGTACTGAAAAAGGCACATGCCGGGAATGCAATGCAGAACTAGATTTTTTCCAGGGATATTGGTGAGCTGGAATGAAGTGTGAGCTGCACTGCTGAAATCCAGTCTTCAGTCAAATCTAAAGTTGAGATCTTTCATAATCTTTTTATTTTCCAGAATTTGTATTTACACATAGGTATGCAAGTTAAAGAATTCACAGAGTTATTAAATATTTTGTAGCAACTTTCTTCGGGAAAACACATCAAGGGCCCTCAAAAGACTCAGCGAAAGCACTTCAGATTGTGCAGAGCCCGTTTTGATGTTGAAAACAACAGTGCCAAGTGATTCAAGTTAGCCAGGAGGAATTTGGAGTGGGGCACACTGAGTGCAACTGATGCCTTGAGAGGCTGACCTAGAACAGAGACTAGACAGAGTTAAAGTCGGTATTTATTAAAAGGCCTTAAGGGATACACCCTGAATAATGCAAGAGCCTGGCCAGGACTACTCCCAAAGTGGACACAAAATGGTCACAAAAATGGATGACCGGTCACAGGGTCTCACACTTTTATAAGTTTTGGTCCATTTGCATACTGAGGTTAATTGTCCAATTATAGCTTCCGGTTATGAAGTTCCATCCTCCTTGTTTGCTCTCTTCAGTTCTCCATTGTTTATGCATTTTGGGCCTGAAGCTTTTA
The DNA here is from genome assembly GCA_910950805.1 of Acrocephalus scirpaceus scirpaceus. Classification (NCBI taxonomy): domain Eukaryota; kingdom Metazoa; phylum Chordata; class Aves; order Passeriformes; family Sylviidae; genus Acrocephalus; species Acrocephalus scirpaceus. The sequence goes on from OU383789.1 coordinate 8,777,615, forward strand.
ACAGTTGTCCTTGGTCTCAAGCTGGAAAGGGATTGTTTTGTCTACCTACTCTCTGAACTTACTGACACTTAATATGAAGCTCAGAGCTACACACCTAGGCAGCACAGAGTCTGAAAAATATGAAAGCCAAAACCTAAGGCATCACTTTGTGACAGAACTGGACTTCCAGGACCCAGGCACAGGTGCCCACATTGGAATTCACCTGATCCCGTTAGAGGCAGTGAGGAGAAATGGGTACTTTCAGAGTTATTTGGCCTACTTGAGATACCCACCTGCAAAGGAGATTAATCCAGCCTCTAAAAGGCTGTTTCCTCCTACAGAGGGTACACACAAAGAGAGCAACTTCAGATGCAGATTTCCACGATTTCTAAATTAAGGCAAACTAAGCTTACCCTTTCCTCAGACTAATACATTTTCAAACTTTTGGTTTCAGTTCTAGAAGAAGAAGGAAGTCGAAAAAGAGTAACTTCTGTATTCATATGAATACTTACGGAAATTGTTATATATATATATATAAAAGAAAAATGAGTCATATTTTCAGTTTTCTTAGGGAAAACACTCTTTTTATTTTTTATTAAGAATATCCTTCACTATTTTCTGCAAGATTTCAGGTTGGTTTGCTGAGGTAACTGTCCTGTAAAGGAAACTTGATGCAAAGAACAGGATTCTTGGAGAGATCACTGCTCTTTTTCCACTGGGGCTTTATATTATATCTGATCTGCAAGATGAAATTACTGCTGTTGTTCATGTCTTTCCCTTGATACTTTGTCATTATTAGAGTGACTTATCTGAGAGGCAGAGGTGCCAAGGCTCACCTTCAACAATTAATAAAATTACACTTGAGGAGAAGCTTAATGTTGTCAAAAGTGTTGTAGAAGATCTTAAGAGAAAACTGGAAATTTTAATCTCGGAGAATTATGCTCAGCAACTCCCACCAGGTGAGTTTCCCTTATTTTGAAATCTTTTTCTTAAAGGCAGTGGATCTATGAAATAGAGTAAAAAAAAATACTTTGTACTTATGAAATGCATGTGCAAATAAAACAAGAAACATGATACTCAGCAAAAAAATAAAGAACACTAAAATTTTTTAAGACAGAAACTGCTTTATCTGCATAGAATGATCAAACTGCTTTACACATCTCACTCTTCTGACAGTTCCTTTCTGACCACACCAGCACAGAGTTTTTTGTTAATTTTGGATAAAAATGTTTGCCTATACGTCCTTTGTAATTTATACAACCAAAAAAACCAACTCCTTGTTTTGTACTTGAAGCAATAGCTGGGTTTATTTAAGGTGTGTATTTCCTTTAGAAGCTTAAATACTTCCTGTGTACATTTTGAAGAAATGCCTTAACATTTCACTTATTTTTGTATTTAGTGCAGCCTCCAGACTCATACCAGGAGCCAAGCGTCAGCTCATCATCTCTACAGTCTGCAGCTGAAAGTCCTGAACCAACCATTTCCAGCCAGTTTTCTCAGTGTAAGTATCCAAGCCAGCAGGACTCTTAACAACATCCAGGTGACCCTGAGACTGGATTTGCTGAAGAAAACTGTCCTTGCCAACATCAGCAGATGTGGCTGTTCACTGAAGTTTGGAAACACTATGGAATTGCCATGAATGAATCAGTTACTGACACATAATGTAACACTGTACCTGACTGCAGATGTAGGATAAAAAAAGAGATAAGAAACCTGTTTCATGTAAGCTGTGTGGTAGCTTGTGCTGGCTGCAGAGTCCGAGCTGGTGTACAGGCAGTTACTGCACCTCACTGATCTTTGCTGTTAAGCTGTAATTTCTCCAGCTGTTACTTGAATTCTGCATTGTTTTGACAGAAACATTTTTACAGTCAACACACTCTACTACAGCTGTAGCTTAACACAGAAAACAAGTGGTTTTGCTGATAAAATAGGTAAGAACTTTTCCCAGTGAACAGATGACTGTAAGCTTTATTAAGGTAAGCATCCCATTTATTATTGACAAAAAGGTATTTTTTTAAAAAAAGATTGCAGCTAGGAATAAAATCCATTTTGTAGGGTGTTGCAGCATCCCTCTTGCTAGAGGGTAGAAATGAGCCGGGACACAGACTTCTTGTTTATCACAGCATGAAAAGGGTCCTGGTTTATTCCTCTTTACAGCTCAGCCATCCTGACTCCAGCTATTCACTGACTCTGGCTGCAGTAAACTCCCACTGTAGGTTTCCCTTGTAGCCTCTCACTGCTGGTTATTTCCTGCTAAACTATGACTGCATATATTAGTTTGCACACTCTGGATACAGGCTTTTACCTAGCTAGGCTATGACTGCAGACCCAGACTGACCTCACAGCACTGATTCTCCTTAGAATCCTGAATCTTCCTCACTAGCTAACCCACTCCCTTCTATCACACTTATCTTCATTGGATATAGCTGTGACTCATCGGGGCAAGGCTGTATTGGGTAATTACACAGCTGTTACTTATCAGGGGTGAGGTCACCTGTATTCCCTTGCCCTACAGTAGGGTGCACGGTACTTTCACCTTTCCACTGCAGTGCATATGAGTCTGTCATGGGTATTTACACAGTTGTGCCTGTTAAATGTTTCAGTATGCCCAGGATACAGTTGAGAGTGCTTGGTTGAGGATTCTTGAATTTTGATTCAGGTTTATGGTATGATCACTGGGTTTCATTTCTCTTCTGGAGCAGGGATGCATCTGCCTTGTTACCTGTATGTGACAATATTTTACTTTCTGTCTTCCAGGGGCAGATGTGAGTTTGGACCCCACAAGAGTACATGAGCGCTTGGCACTCACAGCCTAGAATAGGAGAGTGATGGTTTCCAGCCACCTGACCACTTACCAACCATCACCCAAAAGATTCTGCATCAGGCAAGTGATGTGTTCACAGGGCTTCTCTACTGGGCACCACTACTGGGAAGTAATTACCAAGGACAGTGATGGATGGGCTGTTGGAGTTGCTCATTAAATGATTGGTAGAAGGGACAAATTGGGAAGAACTGAGCATTCCTGGTATATAGAATGGCTGGGTCCTAAAAAACAGCTGTCAGCATGGCATAAGGATCAAGAAACATTATTACAGAAGGACAAACCACTGAAGGTTGGAGATTTCCTGGAGCTACAAAAGAAGACCGTGTCATTTTACTCCATCACTGACAAAGAAATGCTTTTGCACACCTTTGAAATCAGTACCTCGTATCCTCTCTACCCTGCTTTCTGGCTGTACACTCTAGAAAGAAATGGATCTTTAACTATAAGTCAGCCGAACAGGAGATAAAGCCTATTGACAACAGAGACAATTTTGCCAATGACTGCAGTTTCTGTAAAAGCCTCAGTGTTTAGCACAAGAGTGTACCAAGGAATGAATGCATAACTACCCAGGTTTTCCTGGGAATCAGCAACTAATACTTCTGTCTGCTCTGCTTCTCTTCACGCTGTGCTCTAATCTAGCCATACTTCATTAAAGCAATTCCAGCCTATGCTAAAGGCAGTAAGCACCCTTACTGGGAGTCAGGTAAGTTTCTCAAGCAGCTTTAAGTAGTCCCAGGATATCCGTAGGGAAGAATGTACTAAGGAAGCTCTAATGTTGGGGATAAGCCTTTCTTATGGACCTCATTTTTCCTACATTGATATAAAAAAATACAGGAGAACAGATTATGCCATTACGTTCTGTCAAGTGAGTTTTCTTTAGACAGATCTGATTGATTAAGGAATGCTCAGAGGCCAAGAATGTTACTGATCTTAGGTATGAAAATCTTTTCCTTTAGGGTAGGCACTAACTAGGAAACAGGAAACTAGGATTTGAGGAGCTGACACTTCAGGGAGGTGTCCCAGAAGAACATGATCTCACTGGAACCATATTTTAGTCTTGCCCAGGCCAACGGGTTGTAAGTCCTGATGTTGGTGTGACCATGGGCATGGTTGTGGACGCAGATGTTCAGGTATGTTTTTACCAGCTCAATAAATCATGTGTTCATTTCACTGCTCTTTCAAAGGGCCTGCAAACAGGACTCTGTCCTGGGAGGGACCATCTGGTCTTGCCAGCAAGCCGGAGAAGTTCTCAGTTGCCTGTGGAGGGTGAAGGGACCAGAGCTGAGGTCCCACAAAACCTACAGACAGCTTGATTTCTGAGAGATCCACTGCTTCATGCAGGCAAACTGAAAACAGCATTCCCAAGAAGCAAAAGCTTTTTCAGGAAGACTGTGGTATTTCAGAACTGACAAAATAAATAGTTTATTGTGAATAAAGCATGTGGGATTCAACTATCTCATTTAGTGGAACGGAGCTCCTTGGCTTTTAAAGTAATTGACAGAACTGCTGCTTACCTTCAGTTAATCTCTGCTGTCACTGAACACTCTGATGGACTAAATGCACATTTGTATGATCCCAAGGGGTGTGTCTTTCAGCATCTCCGAGGCTGGGGTAGCTTTCCTGGGATAGCCAAAGCCACCGCCTTGTTAGTATTGAGGTGTCCTTTGCTGGTCCCTCAAAGCTCGCTGCGGTCACGGCCGGCCCGGGGAAGCCGCCACCTCCCGCCAGCGCTCGGAGGGGCGGCCGCCGGCCCGCGCAGCCGCCGATCGCGGCCGGTCCCTCGCGAGCCGCCGTAGCGCGTCCGCCCCCGCTCCGTGAGGGGAGCCCGGGCAGACCAGGCCGCAACGGTGCCGCCCCCGCCTCCCTTCCCGATGTGAGCGGCCCCGGGCCGGGGGCAGCGAGCGCGGCCATGAAGAAGGACGTGAGGATCCTGCTGGTGGGAGAACGTGAGTGCCGAGACTGGAGGGCCGGGGAAGGGTGGGGGCCGCCGCCTGTCACATCGCCCCGGTGCCATCAGCCCGGCCCGGGCGGGGAGCCCGGGGCAGCTCCGGCCCCGCGGGGCGGACAGGGGTCAGGGTGGGCGCGCCGTGACCGCTCGGAGCGCGGCCTGGAGCCCCTCGGCTCCCTGCTCTGCGCACCACCACGGCCGGCACTTGGTGAAATTGTGCCGCTTGGACGTCCCTGGAGATGACACCGGGATGAGCCCGGTATTTGGCCACGGCCTGTTTAAACTTTTTGTTTTCTATTTTTTTTTCTTTCTTTTCTTTTCTTTTTTATTTTCTTTTTTCTTTTGTACCCGTGTGAAAATCACACTTGCACGTTTCCCGTTTACTGACTTTGGAAATCAGTGGCCTGATGTGGTTCTAGAGGTTATAGGTCGGGTGTTGTGGGTTTGTGGCCAGGACGGGGCCAAGGGAGTCTAGATCCCGTTTTTTTGCTTTTTTTAACTTTCTGTGTGACCTTGGATAAACAGCACATACGTAGGTAGGTGCCAGAGGTACTGTGGGCCTGGAGTTTTTCATGTGTTCTAAAATCGTGTCCTGAAGTTCACGCTTAGGTACCCAAATAATTGACAGGGCTTGCAGAGGCTCAGCTTCTCATCGGTATAAATAGCAGCAAGGAGGTTGCTAGTTTGCAAAGCGAGTTCCTCGAGGGGAAAGAATGCAGAGTAATTACCAAGTGTTATTAGTAAAATTACCTAGTTATACTACGAATGTGGTACTACTAACAAAGGTTTCTTGAGGATTGAATGCCCTATATATATTTATAGTGCAGTTTATGCAGTTGTTTTATAGTGCAGGTTGGCTCTGTCTGTACTGCATAGAAAGCCTCTCTGTGACTTTTCTATAGAGGAATCTTGAGGGAGCTGTCACTGTGCAGAAAGAGCGAACTCATTAAGGTTGTATTTGGTTAGTTTTGCTTGAAGGAAAACTCTGTGCATTGGTGCCTTTCAATACAGAGTTTAATTCCTCTTTAGAATACGTGCCTGATTTACCTCACTGTTTTTGGCAAGGCTGTGTTCTGGACTAGCTCTGAGCAGTGGTTTCAGCACAGGTGTAACAGGTTTTGGCAACAAGGTTCACAGTGCATCCAAAAGGGAATATTAAAGATACAGGTTTCTTAAATACAGCAATGTGTAGTACATGGCACACATTAGAGATTGTGAGCATCTATGTTACACCTTTGTTTGACTTGTAGTGAGGAGGAAGGAGAAATTTGTTTTACAAATTGGTAAAACTTGTCAGTTACAGTGCCAGTCCAGTGCCAGTGCTTTGCGTATGTGTCTCATGTATATTTATTAGTCTGAAACCACAAGTTAGTCCAGACCATATAAAACTTGTTAGATGGAAACAGCAGAGCATCAGGTTCGGAATCTGAAGTATGTAAAGAACTCTTTATTGTAAGCCTGTTCCAAAACTCAGCCTTTTTCATCTCCATTGATTTAAGTTGGTTTAGTCCTCACATGCAGGGTGCAAACATCAATTTTTAATAGCCAGTAATTTTCAGATTATGTTCAGCATGTTATTCAGCGTGATTGTAAAAGACTTACATATGAGGAAAAAGACAAATTAATTATCATAATTAATTTATACTTTCCTGTGCTGCTTTCCTTCATCCCAGTCAGTTGATGCTGTTTAGGCTATTATTTCTAAGACTATAAACAGATTGGGAAAGACAGAGGGTTGACCTAGATTTGAACAAAATAACCCAAATCTCTACACTAAGAACCTAAGGATTTTCATAAAACTCAAGGACACTAGAAAGTGTGTCAAGAGCTTCTAAATACTGAACATTTACTCACCAGCAACACATAATCTTCTGTTTTCAGACATAAGAAGTGGGTTTCTACATCTGCAAAACCAGTTTTGCCACTGTTTCAAGTTAGAGCTGTCTTGGTCAGGTGCAAAATACCCATCACTATTTTCACTAATTAGTAACTTTACTTACCTATAAGGAAAGTACTCATCTTTTTTCCCTATGGAAATAGAGCTTCTGAAGCTCTTTCAATTCTGTCAGGATGAAAGATAAGATGGAGTTGATGCAGGAGGATGTCTGGCAGTTTAAGTTAGGATTTTAGCTCATTTGAGTTACTTTGATGGAAACACAGCTGCATTGTTGTTGGGAAATCTGCAACCTGGTGCTCTGCAGGGAGTACCACCAGGGAAAGGTTTACAGCTGTTCTCTGTAAGGGAAACAGAAATCTTCCTCCTCAGAACAGCTTTTCTTCACTTTTCATATTTTTGTTACAACTACTCTTCATCATGGTAAGTTAAAGAGAAGGTTTTATTTCTGGATGCCAGAACATGTTACTGTACCAAAAACAGATATAAGTTGAGTATACTCTGACTGGATCATCAGTTCAGCAACACCAATTCCTACACAAAATCAACCAGTGGTACAATCACACCTCTTCATCTTCCATATTCAGAACTCTGTACAGTTACCTTGAGAAGTGTAAATGCAGCTGAACACCTTCTGTCCGCGGTGACATTTTCTGTTGGTTTTAGTAGGAATAGTGAAACAGGCTCTGACTGGTGGTGAGCAATGCCTTGGTTGGTAACAAATTCCTGCTGGCAGAGGTGCTGGCACATCCAGGGTGAAATCGAGTTTTGCTTGAATGAGAGCTGTTGGAAATAGACAGTCCCAGAGGATATTTGAATATTAACATTTTGGTTTTTAAGAAATGTCTCAAAACCAAATAAAGCAGTAATAGTATTACCAGGCATCCAGAGGACCAGGAAATTCACAGATGAAGAGGTTTAGAGAGGATGGGACCCTGAGACAAGTTACTAACTCTTGGTTTTAAATGGTCATGTTAGAGCTTCTCAAAACCAGGCAACCAAGTTGTGATACCAGAATTCTGAACTTTGCAGGTAAACAAAGTCATTTATTTGATTGAATGGTGTTGGGTACTGAAGCTGACATGATCATCTTGGATTAAGAACACTGTGACTGTAGAAGGGTTGGTGGTTTGGGGTTGTGGGACAGCTCATCAATCAATCAATCAGTCAATCAAAGGGATTAAGCTCTTGCACTTTAAAAGTAGTCAGAGTACTGCAGACGTTGTTCGTGTCCTCTTGGCCTGCTCTCATCCTCGGTATTTTAGAACTAAAGTGGAATCGTCATATCAAGAATTCTATAAAACCAGTCAATTTCTACATGCTTTTCTGTGTGCTTTCTTAGTTTCTATTTCTGAAGTTGTATTAAAGCATTTCTAGTTTGTTTTGATTATTTGTTTGTTTAAGTGTTCTATGTTAAGGTTAAAACCTGGCAAGGATTTCCTTCTTTTGTGTAAGGCAGAGCAGAATTCGCTTCCCTTCTGGAGGAGATGCAGAAGTGGGAGATGGAGCCAAAGTTTTTGCAATAAAAGAATTACGAGAAAATTGCTGTCATCCAAATTTAATATGATTAAACAGCAGCTTAAAAGCTTTTAATGTGGTGAATTGGAAAATGTTTTTAAAATCTTGCCGGTTTAAGATGGGGTGCAACTGTTATGTGTAACAAAACAAATTATCTAATATCTGTTTTTAATGCTTTTGCAGCCAGAGTTGGGAAGACGTCATTAATTATGTCTCTTGTCAGTGAGGAATTCCCAGAAGAGGTAGAGAACTTTTATTTGTTTTCAAAGTTTTGTTTCTATCCTGTCATAATAAGTTAATAGACTGGTCTAAAGTTATGTTTTAAAACAAAATAAAGTTTAAAATGGCAAAGATGACTTCAGGAAGAGCAATGTAGGTTAGTTTAAATATATCTCTGCATGAAGATTAGAAATTTAAGTTTTATCTAAGTTCGCTTCTTATTTTTCACATTGTTAATTAAACTAATTGTTTTATATGTGATGAATGGTAGGTTTTTTTTAAGGAGCTGTAATTGCTCCAAACTGGCAGTATATTTCAATATGAGAGACACATTAATGGGAAGGTGCTGAAAGAGGCAAGATCATCAATTATTGGGGAGGGGGGGAAGTGTTGAGTGTTGCCTTTAAAGAGATTGCAAAATGATTGAGAATGAGGAATTATAAGTCACATTGTATAACTTACACTTAGCCAGTTTTTGTAACTAAGCAAGACATTGCCTTTACTTCTGTCTTTGAAGAATGTTTTATTGATTCTTGAAGTAAAAACTGCAGAAAAAGCTACTTCTATATATTATTCCTTTAAAAAAGCAGCACATACTTTTCTCTGTACCATAAAAAGAAACACAGCTGCTGCAAATAGTTAAGCTTTTTACATATAAACATGAATGTTTATTTCTTCACATCACAGGTCTTAAAATAGACATCATGTGCTGCTATTTGAATCTACTCTCCTCTGGGTTTAATGCAAATCAGTAGATTACCACAGTTGAGGAGTCAAGATTGGATTGTAAACATAACTGAATTTTATTAACATAATTGAATTTAGTTCCTAACCTTGCAGGTAAAATGGAGATGCAGTTCCTTTGGCAGGTTGTTTCTTCTTGTATTTAGTGAGCTGTAGTCCTCTGTTCACTTCTCAGCTTCTTCCTGCCATATAACCTAGAGCATTCATCTAAATTCACATGTAGAGAAAAAGCATGATTTACATATAATACAAGATTTCCCTGAAATTACAGAAAAAACTTTTGTAAAAATACTGCATCCTATAAAAGCTGCTGAAAGAGACCTGCCCAGTTCCTGAGGCCAGTCGGACAGTTTAGAACAACATTGTGGGGTCTAACAGGCACTTCAGGCTTGAAATAGTGTTTAATGTACAGGGTGTTATCGGTAATCACTCTTGAGGAAGATCTGAGCAGAGCCTGAAGCTTTGCAAAGAGATGTTCTTGTGGTGATTGACTTTTCTCTTTCTCTTCTTTTACTAAAAGTAAAGTATCATGAAAGTTCAGTGTCAACAGGTGAAAGGCAATAAATGGATGTTTAGGAGATTTTAATTAAAATTAGATTTAAGTTGATTGTTCGTGAATATGGATTAGTGTTCTTTGGAAAAAAGGGTTATCAGAGTTTACAGAATTTTTCAGAATTAGCTTTTTTAGCATCATTTTTGCTTTGCAGGATTTTCTGAGTTTAATATTTAGCACTGTCAGAATCAAGGATGTTGTCAGGTTACAATTGTGTAAAAATTGAGACTTGTATTTTGTCTGTCATGCTTGTTTGGGTGTTGGATAGCGTGGGTTTGAGTTTTATAGAAGTATTCATTGGATGTATCCTTAACAGCATTGCTTTTCTGCAAAGCACACAATAAGTTCCATATGCAGTAACTAGACAGGTAAAAAATGAAAAGGTAGCAGTGACTTTCAGTACTTTAAAAAAGAAAACCAAACAAATAAAAAACAAAAGTACTCGAATAACTAAATAACTTGAACAACTAATGTTAGTTGCTCTGTTTAAAGCTGACTAAATGGCAGCTGTGTTATCGTATATGACTTTTTTCACCATCTGGATTATTTTGAAAATATCTTTCTTGCTGTTCCTTTCAACCCCAGGTTCCACCCCGAGCTGAAGAAATCACCATTCCAGCCGATGTCACTCCTGAAAGAGTGCCAACCCACATAGTGGATTATTCAGGTAGGGACTGCTCAGCACCATCACTGATTTGGTGTGGAATTGTTTGTCTGACTCAACAGCTGCTGTCACAGTCAGACAGGTCTGGGACCAGAGCCACAGGTGGGAGAATCCTGGAGTAAAGTAGAAACTTTCTGAATTTCTCAGTTAGGGCACCTCATAATTTTGGGTCAGTTTACTCTTTTGTGTTATTTTTTTCTTGTATTTTAATCTTATTACTGAATAGATAAGTAGATTCACTATGAAGGTTCATGTGCTATCATAAATCTGTGCTACTGTTTCACAGCTAGAAAAACCCTTCTGCCATTTACAGTGCAAGCCAAGAGTTAGGCCATGTTATCAGGTATCTTCCTGTCTTCTCTCTCCCGTCACTGCTGAGGAAATGTCTTCAGTGTGTTTAACCACCTGGAAGAAGAAATAATGCTTTGTTGTTGGTGTTGTTATTGTTGTTGTTAGACTCAATCTTAAATTTATGTGGAGTGAAGTTTGCTTTCTACTGAAGGAATTTTTCATAGATTCAGTTAACAGAAGCTAGGTATCACTATAAAAAATCATTACCACTGTAATAAAACCAACATATGTCATATTCTGATGTAAAAGTTTACATTATAGAAGGAAAGGGCTGTTGAGAAAAGTAGAAGGATGCAAACTATGACTTGTTCCAAAGAGAACCTCTCTACAAATGTAATTAATTCGTCTTCAAAACAGCTGTAAAAAATTGATGTGCAACAGACTGTTTCTGTCTCACAAATTAATGGACCAAATTAATTATTGTTTTGGAAGGAGTACTCATTAGAATATTTTATAAAAAGAATTTTAAATAACAAGGCTTTGACAAAGCTGTCTCATGAGCTGAGAGGTTTCTTATTCTGAAATATCCTAGTTCAGTTTCAGAAATGTTTATTTTGTTTGCAAAAATTTTAGTATTAATTAATAACTTCTTCTATTAAATGCAGAAGCAGAGCAAAGTGATGAGCAGCTTTACCATGAAATATCACAGGTAAGTGTATTTTAGTGTTTGCTAGAAAATAGTTTACAAAAAATTTTGTCTCTCCTTTGAAGTTCTCTGCATTAGATGGGCTTCAGTTTGAATTGAAGGAAAAACCCTTTTTCGCTTGGCATTTTCTATTTTGTTTTGTGACTTGTGGTACAGGAAAGATATATCTATTTAAGAAATCTTAAAGAAAGAAAGTAGGTACTGGTACTGTGTTGGTGAATTGAGCTTAAGCTTTGTCCTTCCAAGTGAAAGAACAGAACTAAATATCCTTTTATCAGCAAGCCAGTTCTGTATAAATAATTCTACCCAGAAAAGATCCATTTTGTTTCTTTCTGTCACGTGGTACTATTGCATTTATGAATAGCACAGGCTTCTTGATGACTTTGTCATCCCTTCTGATCCCTATTTTGAGTTCTTTTCAAAACTTTCTTTTGAGCAGCTTTGCACATTTTCTGCACAGTCTGTCGTGGTGTTGGTGTTCCATTTCTGGTATTCAGTTCGGTGCTTCAGTGGAGGCTGCACATTATGACTCTTCAGTTTGGATTTCCTGGTGGCACAGGTCTCTGCAGGCACAAGCTGTGACTGTCACATTGCAAGACAAGCTTTTTGGCACTTCTCATCACCATATAAGTTCTTTGTTTTAATCTTGTTGTTCAGGCTCCAAGTAGCTTAAACAAGCCAGGCACAGAGTTCCATAGTGAGTTTATTCCATAGTGAGTCTGATGTTGTTATGTATGGTCTTTAATTGTCTGTGTTGCTTAGGGGTTTCTGAGCAGTACAATTCCACACCTTTCCTTTCTCTTCATTTCAGGCAAATGTGATTTGTATAGTCTATGCTGTTAACAACAAGAATTCTATTGATAAGGTACAGTAACACATTTTATCCCCTTACTGAGATGTAATTTGTGCACTGTTAATTGATGTCAAGATGAAATCTGGATTAGACATTTCAAATGCCTGAGATGGAGTTTGAGATCAGTTGTTAAGAGAATGAACAGATGTGGGTTTGCTTCTGCTCCATTTCAACATACGAGTTTTTAGTTATTTCACTTGTCTGAGAAAGTTGCTCATTAATCAGCTCCAATTTTTGTTTCCTCCCTTGTGGGTCAGTGTGTGCCTTTTGGGAAAGAAGCAGTAGCAGTTGTAGTGAAACTTGTTCACAGTTCATATGTTCACTTGTTCACAGTCACTTGTTCATATTTAATTTGAATATATATTTTTCATGTCTGTTTTTAATCCCACTTTAGGTAACAAGCCGATGGATTCCTCTCATCAATGAAAGGACAGACAAAGATAGCAGGTGCTTAAGTAAAGATGAGAAGTGTGAATTAGGCTGCACATCGATGGTTGTCAATGAACAGTGTTGAGGATGTTAATTGTTTAAGAAAATCAAATACTAAACTTAAAGTTTATGTAAGAAGTCCAAGCAGCAAGAGATTTGAAGTATGTAGGTCTGTTACATGTGCCAGCAATGTTATTTATTTTGAATTTCATGGGTTTTACCAGGTGTGTTTATATTTGCTATGGTATAACTGGCTTTGGCTCTATCATCTGTATAGCTTTTCTACTGATGCTGGTTTGGGTAATAACAATGTGGTTAGTTACCATTGTATTTAAATGTGTGGGTTTTGTAGAATCAACAAGAAGTACATTTCTGTCTAAGTGTATATCAAAACACTTTATTTAAACTGCTGTCATTTAGTTTTGCCCATTGCCTCCAGTGGCATTTAATTACATCGTGAAAATAATGCAGTGGTTTCTGGTGGGACATAAAATGATAAATTAAGGTACATATTTTTATCCATCTGTCTTTGAAGCTCTTAATATTATTTTGTTTTTAGGCTGCCTCTTATATTAGTTGGAAACAAGTCTGATCTAGTGGAATACAGCAGTATGGAAACTATTCTTCCCATTATGAATCAATATACAGAGATAGAAACATGTGTTGAGGTATGCTAGACTTTCTGCAGTTAAAGCAAGTAACAAAAAATACATTCCTGCCAAGCATGTATGGCAACTTTATAGTAGAAAAAGGGATTCTTTTTTTTTCCAAACTAAATATTTCAAACATGAGTAATTATAACTGTGAGTTTATATGTTATCTTTCTTTAGGGAAGTTTACACTATTGTACAATCAAACATTACTGTCAAATTCTAATATTTAGAGCCTCCTCACATACTTCCCTTTAACAAGGGTTTTCAATTTAATATTAAGCCAGACAGATGTCTGCAAAGTATTGATTAAATATTAAAATTGAGTTAATATGTGTGGATATGTCTTTTTTTTTTCCAAAGTAGATACAACTTTTTGATTTCTGTTTTTGGTATGACAGCAAATTGTAGTGAAACCTCATTTTTTAATTAATTGAACAGGTACAGGGGCTGGATGTCTTTTTACCAAACCAGCCCTGTACCGACAGGAGGGGATTAAGTCTTTAAAAATTTGATGCTTACTTAACTTTCAGAAGAAATCGCCAAATAGTCAAGAAACTAGCTCATCAATATGAGGATTTCTCTTTCAGTGTTCAGCCAAAAACTTGAAGAATATATCTGAGCTATTTTATTATGCACAGAAAGCTGTTCTACATCCTACAGGTCCTCTTTATTGCCCAGAGGAGAAAGAGGTATTTATCCATAGATTCTCAGAGCCAATAATCTGGGGGGAGTGAATCACTTTCCTGTTCTTTCCTTTCAGTGGATTTTGCATCTCTTAGTGTGTTCTGTTACCAGCACCCCACCCCCAAATGTCAGGCATTGCATCCCAGAACCATGGGGGTTGTTTTGTGATGTATGAACTTGACCTGTCTTTCCTCTTCATTCAAAGCAGTGAAGACAGTTTTTTGTTGCCCATGTGAACTGCTGGGTAAAACGAGAAGCTTTGCTAATGGCTTTGAGCCAAATGTAATGTGACCCAAATTATGTCTTCAGTTCAGTTCTTCTTTAGATGTACATTTCACAGGAACTCCATTTATTTCAGGGAAAACACTCTAGACTTGGCCTGATATGAGAGATTCTTTTTTTTTCTGAGAATCTTGTGAAAGTTTGGTGAAAGGGATAAAAAACAAGTGGCAAGTCTGGTTTTTAGGTATCAGGTGGTTAGCTGAGTGTATTATGAAGGAGTATTTTTTAAAAAATAATGTCCTGGGCAAATACAAGTAGAATCTCTAATTGTATCCATGTAGCATTGGGAAGTAGGAAAGTTGCTTCAGCTGTAAATACTTTCTTAAGTAGAGAATCAGAAAATAACCCTGTTTTGATTTCTTCCATCAGAATCATCTATATGAGTTAGTAATGTTGTGATAAAATTATTATGCTGAAATCTTTTTGGTTTTCCAAAACCAATCTCTATGCAATCTGTGTGACCTCTGAGGACAAGAGTCCATCATCACGGTAGTTGTTGGGAGAGAATTACTGGAAGGAAGTCTGTTTTCCTTCACTTGGAAGGTATCCTAGCAGTTCTTTTGTCCTAGAGATAGTCCATATGCTCAGTGCTTTGCCTGGTAGATGAATGAGCCCTGTGAAGGTTTTCAGTATTTGATGTTTGAAGTGAGCTGGCTGTAGTTCTAGACCTATTTAGTTTTGCAAAGCATTGGGATTTTAAGGTGGTTTTTTTCCCCACCAAAAATGTTTTGGGGGAAAAAAAATTATTTAGTTGTTTCTCAAAGTTTTCTACAGCAATAAGACTGAATTTAGAGAACTGAGTTTTATATTTTCAATAATTTAGTAGTGCCACCTTCAGCTTGTGAAGAGCTTGAGATTCTTCTAATAATTGAATAGAAAAACATTTAATGTGGGATAATTGCTTTATATTTATGGATATAAATTTGCTAAATCAATTTTTTATTTTCTCTTGCTTTTTACTTATGTGTAGATGTGAATGAATGTTCTGAAACTGTAAATGAAGACTAGAGTGTGTTTGCAGGTGATTGAGCTGGCTGGTGTCATTCAGTGTAATCTTTTTATATTCAGGCCTAGAAATATACTGAACTTCATTTTATTCCTTAGATGAAACCTGCTTGTATTAAAGCACTGACTCGCATTTTTAGAATTTCTGATCAAGATAATGATGGTACTCTCAATGATGCAGAGCTCAACTTCTTTCAGGTATCTCTCTTGCTTATCTTTCCACCATGCTTAAAGGTGAACTATGTAATTCTAGAAAAACAAGTGATTGGTTTTGAATAAATAATAAGGTGAACTGAAAAGGAATCAGGCCTAAATACTAGGTCTCAAGTTCCACGTGGAAGAATGGAATTGTAAAAACAGAAATGAAATTATTTTTATTTCTAACCATTGCTCAAGTTTGAGTTCAAGAGCAAAATTTTTAAAATAATAAAATAAAATGCAATTTGTACACCTTTATTTCCACTAAGAAATTGAAGCGTCCTTAACTAGCTTATCAGAATGTTTAAGACTGTATTTCAGACAGGACATACTGTTTGTCCAGCTCAGTAGCCAGTGGTCCTAACATGCTGGTTTTGGGTTTTGTGTTAGAGAATTTGTTTTAATACACCACTGGCACCTCAAGCTTTGGAAGACGTAAAGAATGTAGTCAGAAAAAACCTAAGTGATGGAGTTGCTGATAATGGATTGACATTAAAAGGTGAGTCTTATTTAACTCTTAAAAGATGTGTCTTTACACAGTTGATAATCACTCTTACATGAAAAAAGTGGTCTTTTGGAATGTGATTACTGTCTTGATTTTCATACTGCAAGAGCTGAGCTTACTAAACAGTGATATCTCAGTGTTCTTTAAACCCTGGGAAGTGCCAAACAAAAATCCTACCCAGTTATTTTGAAACAAGAAAATTAAAAGCAGTCTTCCGTGAGAGACTTCTCCAGGCTTTCTCTTTTAAACTATTGAAAATGTTGGGTTTATTTTCATGCAGCTCTAAAATGCTAGTACTGGAAAAGGCAAACAACAGAAAACCAAGGGGATTGTTTGAAGGAACTGGTTCCTTGGAGAACACTTTTACAAATATCATGATTTCTGAAGGTTCAGTCTGTGTAGATACTGCTGTAATATCACTCAGGAGGTTTAAAATCTTAATGGGTATTTCGAGCTTTTTTGTTTCCAAGTCTGATACTGATTCTGTTGAAAAACCTTGTAGCAGATAAAGCACTTCAGGGCCTTATGGTTTCACTGGTTTTGATTTTTAGGTTTTCTTTTTCTACACACACTTTTCATTCAGCGAGGAAGGCACGAGACAACTTGGACTGTTTTGCGTCGCTTTGGCTATGACGATGACTTAGAGCTTACACCAGAGTACCTGTTCCCTCCGTATGTACCACTTCAGCTTTGTAAGCTTGAATTTAGGCTGTGCTGCTCCTCCTTCGGCTGGAGCAGAGGGTTATTGCTGTGTGTTAATTTAACACATTGTTATATGAAGTACCTCCCTTACTTAATGACCCACTCAAAACCTTCGTGTGACTGAACAACAGGGAGGAAGAACTCTCTTGTGCCAAATCATGTTCTGTTCTCTTCCTCCATAAGAAAGGTGGCAGAAGAGACTCTTAATACAAAACTGGAACATAAATCTGAGCAGTTGCTTATTTTATGTGGCATTGAAATCTAAAAGACTTGTTAGTATTTTTGTAGCATTTGAGGCCTATTGAAAATCTCCAAATTAAAAAGTTAAGAGATTGACCAGTTCGGAGCTTCTATTAAAAAATGTACCTGCATCATTTTTTGTTAAAAAACCCCAAACCCCAAAGTACAAAAACAAAGCAAACCAACAAAAATGTGATTACTATAGAGCTATGTATCATACAATGAAAAGGCACTGACTTATCATTTTAGAATTCCTAATAAAAAGTATGTGCTTTGATATATGTGAAGATAAATTATTCAAGTGCCAAGGTAGGTACTAAATGTTATAATTCATAAAGTATGTATTTTGAATTTTAATATTCTATATGCCATAAACAATTAATGCTTCTTGTATTTGTTTTTCTTTTCAATAAACAGCCTAAAAATTCCCCCTGACTGCACAACAGAACTAAATCATCATGCATACTTTTTTCTTCAAAGTATTTTTGATAAACATGATTTGGTAAGGATTTGTGTATGTGTGTCTTTATACTTATGAGCCTTGGTTTATCAGGAGTTTTGCTAATAAAAACGTTTTTATCATGATATCATTTTAGTCAGAAACTGGCTTTAGCTTAATCTGTGGAGTCAGAACTAACCTGCAGCTTATGATTGTCTACATGGAGAGTTGGCAGTTATAGCTATAGTACCAAATTGTTTTTAACTAGCTCATACATTTAATCTTATTTAAAAACAAGAAAAGAACAATGATTAAAAAGAAATAAGCTTAGTTTCTTGAATCTTGTAAGTGTACAGCAAGAAAATACTGGTTTAGAATAGACACAAATTAAATTATGTCTGATACCATATTTTGTTTCAGGACAGAGATTGTGCTTTATCTCCTGATGAATTGAAAGACTTGTTCAAAGTGTTCCCTTACATGCCATGGGGACCTGATGTGAACAACACAGTTTGTACAAATGAAAGAGGATGGATCACATACCAAGGGTTTCTCTCGCAGTGGACGTAAGTGTGATACAGGATATTTTAGTAGTTGAGAACTTCAGGTATGATCATGTGTTTGTAGATTCCTCTTAAAAAACTGTTGGAAAGAGTAGTTTTGTAATTGAAAATTGATCCAAGCAGTCAGGTTTCTGTAGCCATCCAGTGGCCTGATCTTCAGACTGTTGTTATAACCTGTTCAGGATTTGGCCAGAATTCAGTGCTAACAATAAAGAAGTGTCTTTTCAAAATGTGGAAATCCGTATGATCCCTGTTGAAATGTTATTGCTGTTGTTCTACCCCTTAGAAATGGTTTGAAAAATGCTGCTCAGTAATGAGGGATTTTTTTTTCCAATTTAAAATACAGAAAATGAGAAAAACGTTATTTGGGGAGATAAGAAAATACAGTGTGGGTTGATAGGCCTCAGCAAGTACTGCCTTTGTAGAGTTCTGGTAGCCAGTAAGACTGGTGAAGTTATCAGTCCTTACTCTCAGACACTTTTGTCCTTCAGTACTGCATAGTGCCAGGAATGTTTCTATCATGTCAATCTGGAGATAGGAGATAAGGATTGTGTGAGTACTCTAAAGAATTGGTACCCCAGATGGTGACAATTGAAAGTTCTTTTTGTCCCCTCTCCCAGACTAACGACATACCTGGATGTGCAGCGTTGCCTGGAGTACCTGGGTTATTTAGGGTACTCCATACTTGCAGAACAGGAATCTCAAGCATCAGCAATTACAGGTAATAAAAATTTGATACACAGAAATTTAAATTTAGAAGTATGCTAAAGAGTAAATTGTTTAATGGTTCATCTGTTTTCATTTACTCTCTCTTGCTTCCTGCTCAAGTGAAACCTTTAATATTTTTGAGAGATTGTTTTGTGTGCATTTTCATGTTTTCACCTGCATTTATATCTTGTGAAAAATATTTTTCTTTTGCCAAAAGTGACAAGAGATAAAAAGATAGACCTCCAGAAAAAACAGACTCAGCGAAATGTTTTCCGATGCAATGTTGTTGGAATGAAAGGCTGTGGGAAAAGTGGAGTTCTTCAAGCTCTTCTTGGAAGAAATCTGATAGTAAGAAACGTATTCACCTATATATGCTCTTGAGTTAAGATTAGACAGAAGTGATAGAGCTTTAATGGGTATTACTCAGTTTGCAGAGTTCTTCAGGGAAATACAGAATTACTAAGGAGAAGTTTGGGGTTTTTTGGTTTTGTTCTATTTTGGCAGTGGCTGTTGCATGCAATGATGACTTGTACATCATAGATTATAGCTATGCATTTCCTAGCAAAAAACCCCAAAGATTAATATAATTTTAATTCATTAATAATTGGAGTAAACCAGCTGTTCAAATGTAACTTAAAGGAAAAAGTTGCTGTGGTCTAACATGAAATTCTGCCCTTTCAGAGACAGAAGCAAATACGTGCAGAACACAAATCTTACTATGCCATTAATACAGTCTATGTATATGGACAGGAAAAATACTTGCTGGTAAGGCTGCCTCATTCTTGTTGCTTAAGACTGGTTAATGTTAAAATTCTGTGAATTATTCAGAGCCTTCTACAATAAACTAGTTTTAATTCTCTTTTCTTAACATGGATTTCCCCCAGTTATTTTCTGTCCCAAATAACTTCTGGCGGTTTTTGTTGGTAATTTAGCCAAACCTGGTCAGACCTGTTATTTTTGAAACCTTGACCTGAGTTGTACAAAATCTAGTCCATTTATGATTACACTGCAGTGTATCAAATGATAACATGTGATAAATGATCAGAAGTTAGTCTGCTTATTCAGTAAGAAGCATCTGTCACAAAGAGTGATTAGAATGGCTAAAATTAGTATTCAGTGGGAAAAATCAGTTCTTTAAGGCTTGTTCCATTCTAGTTTTCCTTTATGATAATATAATCTCTTTTTTGTTTTCTGAGGTCTAGTTCTGCTCTGTGGTTTTCCTCTGTAGGATGAATGTCCATTTCTGTGGGTGTCTTAAGCCTTTGTTTTAAAGTAAATATCACTTTTTATGTTGAGGTGGTTATTGCCTGCAGATGTGGAGTTAACAGCTCACATATGCTGGCTGCATGATAAATTCCTACTGTTCTTTTTCATGAATTCTGCCTATTGTCAGTCCATTAGTTTGAAGGATACATAAAAATAAGCCATAAAAATGATGAGACAAGTTACAAAATTCCTTTAACTGCATAATGACAAGCTTTCCTCCCTCTGCAACCATCTTTTTTTCCAGCTACATGATGTCAGTGACTCAGACTTTTTAACTGATGCTGAGACTATATGCGATGCTGTCTGCCTGGTGTATGATGTCAGTAATCCTAAATCCTTTGAGTACTCTGCCAGGATTTTTAAGGTTTGTAGAGTTTATATTTACAAACCTCTACATTTATATTTCTTTTCACTGACTAAATATTCAGTAGCAGTTACTTGACCTATACACTGGTTCTGGTGCTTAAAAGACATTTTATTTCTAAGTGCTGGTTATATATCAGGATGCCTTAGCAGTGGTGCAGTTTGGTTACTCATACAAAGCAAACATCTACTTTTCTATGTAAACTACTCTGCTTCTAGAAATGCCTGACCTCAGGGCCATGAATATATCTTAATGCTGCTGCAACCAGTGCAGTACAGCCTGTTCCAGGTTGAATGTGTCATATACTGTTTCTTTCACTTTTTTTCACTTTTTTTTTCTTTAAATTTGCAGCAGCACTTCATGGACAGCAGAATACCATGTTTAGTGGTAGCTGCCAAGTCCGACTTGCATGAAGTTAGACAGGAATATAGTATTTCTCCTGCTGAATTCTGCAAAAAACACAAAATGCCTCCACCCCAAGCCTTTACTTGTAATACTGCTGATGTGCCGAGTAAGGATATCTTTGTTAAGCTGACAACTATGGCAATGTATCCGTAAGTACCGGAGCTGTTCTGTTTTTCATGTGCATGGTCACACTGCACCACTCACTGCACGCCATTGTTAGCCACAGGATGGAACTGCCTCACTGAGCTTTAGCAACAGAGAGACACGAATGGCCTGAGTAGAATCTTTAAACTGTTTGAAATTGAGGAACTTGGCATATATCCAACACAGAAATCAGTCTCAGCTATTGTTGCTGAGGTGTTTTTTAAGAATACCCTAGTTCATCCAGCTCATGATGCAAATTCCAACAGGGTTCTTTTTGGTCCGTACTGGGGATACAAAAAGTGTATCAGTTTTCATATTTTGGTATTTTTGAGAGTGGGTTGTACTGTAATCCTTGTTGGTAGCTCAACTTGACTGCTGATTACAAGCATCGGCACCTTAGTGCACAACAGTTCCCCCAATGCACTGCTTAAAGTGCTTTTTGTTTTCAGGGTGTTTATTACTATGTGCTTCAGTTCATTCATCTAACAAATCTTACAATTTTAATAGAACTTTTGTATAAACATGTTTGGACTTCAGGTACAAGACACTAAAGCTCAGATTCTCCTTCACTGCTCATCTCACTGTTGCTAAACTCACTTTGCATCTCTTTTTTTGGTGGGTGAAGCTTTTAATATGGTGATGAACTACATAAATAATACAGCAGATGGAGTCTAGTATGACAGCTGACATTTGCTTTAAAATAAATAGAACTAATGTCACTTTCACCCAAAATAATAGGGTATTTTTAGTTATTTGAAACTGAATTTACTGAATTACATCTGTAAAGCTTTAGTTTGGGTTTGTTGTTTTTTTTCTCTTGTGTTCGTTTTGTAGCACTGGAATACTGGGAAACCACTAAGTGTAGCACTGACCAAATGTCTGTCATATTCCTGCTTCTCCCTTAGTTTTCAAGCATGTGTGTTTGGCAGGGTGGGAAAAATAGAGGCCACACTCACCCTGTAAGGAGTGCATTCGAAGTGGTAGAAAATGTGGCTTCCTTTCCTTTGAAAAAGGGGTGTTACCTATTGCTGTGCAGATATACTCAGAAGCCTTTAAATGTTTCCCTTTTATGGGAACTTGTATAAATTCAACAAACATTTTCATTCATGTTTGTTCTTTGCTGTTAAAATCTGTATATGGTGGTGATGCCAAAATGTCCAAGACATAGAAACTCTAACCATTAAATTTTGCACAGCTGTAGTTGTACCCTTTCTTCCCCGGTGTATTTTTTTTCCTCTTCTCCTTACTCATTCAAATGTACCTTTTATTCCTAAATCTCTCTCTTGGTTGTGGCACAGTCCTAATGTGCACCTGATTTGATGAGCAAGATTTCAACTCCTGTCCTTCTGTGTGTTTTCGCAGCCATGCCCGGTTACGCTGTATGTGCGCCTGCAACAGGTGTACATTTTGCATCTGTCAGAACTTCCTCAACTCAGACTTGCTGCAATCTGTAAAGAACAAACTCTTCACTGCAGTTCTTAACAGGTCCTTAACTTTATTTATTAGGTACCAGGTGTGCTTTTACAATAAAGGGTGTCTTTGAAAAAGCAATTGGTAACCTTATATACTGCAGATTTTTCACTCCATATCCACTAAATAGGCTGATACTGTAATAATTGTCATAGAATTATCATGGGTTTTTTTGAGGTTCTTTTGAGCTTAGTTCTGTCATTTTTCTGAAACATTACCGATTTGGTTGGTGATTCAGGCTCTTTGTGATTGCAGAAATACTGTGCAGGAATTAGGACTGTGTTTTTAGGGAACTGCTAATAGACATTTAGTAGTGTCTACAAATCTGTGTAATGTTTTTCACTTGAGACATTACAGGTTTGTTTAGTATTGATTAGAGGTAGTGCCTTTTAGATCCCAGTTACACAGAGACTTTCATAAAGACACAGCGTGACTTACAGCAGCATCATGTAATGTATTACTTGTTTATAATTGCTAATTTGATATTTGGGAGTTCATAGAATGTGTGTGTGTGTGTGTGTGTGTTATGCTTGGTTTACACAAAGAGTGGATATTTTGTGTTAAAAAATAATCCGGATTTTTTAACATCCAATTCCTCTCTGAATGGAATGCAACATGTAAGAAGTGGTAAATGCTTAAACATTTGCATTTCCAGATACTTTTGGAAAAACAATTGGTAAAGAGAGATAATTGGTTTTCAGTATTGAAAACAGTGCTATAGCTTGTCCTGTGTGTACTGCAGGCAGTGTTTGACACACAGGATTTACTAACACCTCAGCACTTGTCATCACACCCCAGCAAATGGGAGTTCAAACCAAACAACTGTTGCAGTGCAGTGGTTCCATCCTTCATGGCCTTCTTGGAGGCTTAGATGGTAAATGTGTTTATTTGAAGGCCATGGTTGGCGTGTCCTGATAGGCTGCTGGTCCATGGATGTTACTAGTTGTTGCAGGTTTCAGATGCAGCTGCTCCATGTAAGAGTGTCTGTCTCCTTTAAATGAAATGACTCGTATGTAGGAGGTCTGCTGATACACCCACCTACAGGACTGAGCATTTTCCTTATCAAATACCACTTTAATCCAAGATACAAGTGTTACCACAGAGTGAGAATTCAAGGAAGGGTGAAAAACTCATTAGCTTAGGAAAAGACTGAATGAGTGAGGCTCTTCATGCTGCATCTCTTCTTCAGCAGTCATCCCATAGACAGAAACCCCTTGAAATAACAATCTCTTTGCATATTGTCACTCTAAAACTTCATTGAGCAGTCACTACTAGAAAATCCCAGCTCTTCATTATTGAGGCTGAAATCACCTCTAACACATCTTCATTTTTTGGAACTGATATGGGTTGCTCCATTTGTTGCTGTTGTGGTTTGTTTTTCTGTTGTATGGGCTTTTTTGAGTCCTGCATTAGACATTGAGCTTCATTCCTCTGAAGTGTTGTCAGGGTCTCAGGGTACTGAAACCTTTTATTGAGGTTTGAGATGCTGTCATTCCACTCCTTATCACTAGGGAGTCTGGAACAAACCTAGGAATCCACTATTGCTTAAGAAGTCTCTAATTCAAGGTGAGGAGAATTCCTCATAGACACTTTGCTCCAGAAAGCATTATTTGCTAGAATCCCCTTGTCTTTCCATCATTAGGGTTTGTTCCAGGTTTCCAGCACTCTCACTTCATCTCAGCAAGTCCCTAACTAAACAGCTTGCTGCAGGTTATTTACAATTCAGCACATGAGCTGCTGCATAACTGCACATGTGGTAGAGCTGGGATACCTGTAAATGAGAGAGAATATCACCCAATTGTAGGCATAGGAGGGTAGAGATGGATTTCTTGTCTTACAAAAATCATTCATCTAATGATGTGTGATTAGATTAGAGAAAGCATTTGGATCAAGAAGGATTTTCTGATTCAGTTAGTTTCTATAACTTTTCTTATTTTGCCTTCACAAGTGCTTACCATTAGGTCAGATAGCTGGGGAAAAGTTAGATAACTGATGGGGGAAGAAGGTTTCTCTTGAGTACTTTATTCTCCTGATCACCTCCTATTCCCTTAGGCTGTGGAAGCTTTACAGGTAAACTGAAATTTTTCACACTGGACCCCTTCCTGTGTCCTTTGTTGCTAAGTAACCCCTACACACTGTTAACAAGGCATGATATAAAATCACATTTGAATATTCCTACCGTAGTAATTAAAGGAAAGACATTGCCTCTGTGGAACTGAGAAACCTGTTCACACCCCTCTCGGTTTCTCTTCCATGGACAAACTTCAGGGGCTCCCCCGAGGGTTACAGGCTGTCAAAAAGGCAAGTTCAGTGTTGGTTTGAACTACCCAGGGTCACATTTCTTTGGTTCTTTAAGGACGGAGGCACAGCATTCAGAGCATTGGACATGCATGTACGAGACTTGTAATATCCTGTAGTATTTTTATAGTTTTAATTTGTTCTTTCCTTTAGGTGTTTGCTTGTATTTGGCTGGCTGGCACCTAATCTCTTTTTACTACGTTGTTTTGCCAAAAGCAAGATTTCTGCTTTTGTCATTCTAATCCTTTCTTTAATGATGAGCTTGGATTTTTGGCTTTTTTTTTTTCCTTGGTTTTAAATCATCCATGTTGCCTTTTGCTTGTACAGTAGTGGCATTTTTCTGTCAGCTAAGTTCATTTCAAAATAAGAAGATCCTAATGCATGGGAATGGTGTTGTTCAGCAAGGAGACTTCTCAGAGGATGTTTTTCTTCTAGTTTTTTAAACATTGTGGAATTGATGTGAAATTTTACTTTCATATGAAACCTGGTTGTTTCAGGAATTATTAGTAAGGTTTTGCTTTCTGTGACAACCTTCCTTCTGTGAAATTAAAGTCAAGACAATACATTATTATTGTATTTTCCTGTAATAATGGGAAAGTGCTAAGAGTATAACCCAGGATTTATTTTTGACTATGTGCAGTGTATGCAGTTGTTTTTTTTCCAAAACTTATATTTTGCCATTAAATCTAATTGCAGAAATCTGCCTCTACACTGAGGTGTCCCCCAAATTAGGACATTGCTAAATGACACCCTCAAAATTACATTAGGACATTAGAAATTGCTAATTTATTTTCCTCCTTCTCTAAGCTGTTTGATGCCCCAGACTGCATAGAAATTTGCAAAGCTGAGTCCCCTGATTTCTTTCTAAACAGAGTGTAATAAAATGGCATTTTACATCCATTTTTAGGTTTTGTGCATAATAAAATGCATTTGGAGCTTTTCACATTTTAGATGACTAATCCATGGGGGAAAATTCTAACTGCTAGACTTAGATGGCATCCTAGGAAAATATGTGCCTAAAGGGAAGCTGCAGCAGCTCATGCAGGTTATGTGATGCTTTTGGAATTCAGTTGCATATATTTAATGCTAAGAACCTCTGTCAGAAAAGGCTGCTGCATGAACTTGCTTCGAGTTCTGCTGTGAGTAGCCGCGTGAGCAGCCTGTTGGCCTCAGCACTGTGCTTTTAAAATGCTTTGGAAGTTACTATAGGAATGTTTTTGAACTTTGAACTGTATTTAAAGATAAACCTTCCCAGATCTGGGAATTACTCAGATGCTGATGTAGGGAAAAGTGTCAGCATCAGCCCATAACTCAGCAGTTTTCTGTGTGTACCCATGGCAGGCATGCTCAGTTAACTTCTTAGCAAGTGCATGTGACAAATTTCTTGTGAGTTGTTAAACTCTCTTGAAAAAAAAAGTGTTCAGATTTCAAAGATCTTACTCAACTAGTGACAAGATACTTGACTCACTGTTAAGGGTAGGTTGAATAAAAATATGCTTTTTTCCCCCTTTTTTTTCCAAAATGTGCATTGAAATCTGATTTTTGTGCCAAAGGCAAAATTTCTAGACTTTCGTATAATTGTGGAACTAATTGTATGATTAAATACACACAGCAGCCTGTCTTGAAAGCTTGAAACATCATTCTTATTATTAATAAGAAAGAGTTTCAAATACAGATTCATTTATGGAGTCCCTTACTACTCTCTCTGTGTATAAGTGCACATCTATTTAGATGATTTATCCTTGGAGAGAATACTTTTTCTAATTCAGGGTTACTCTCTTACTAACAAGGCAGTAATAATTTCCACCACTGGGGAAAATTAGTCATAAGCACAACTAGACTGAAATAAAGTTTGAACGGTATTTTTTGAAAAGGGAGAATTTTTGAGTGTGTATTGAAAAAGGTTTTTGTGCATTATAGCCACCTTCATGTCAAAGAACCTGCACTAGAAACAAATATTGATCCTTTTTTTATCTCTTTTTTTTTTGTTTTTCCTTTAATGGCAGCTAAACAATATTAGAGATTAAAGTTGTAAAAATGGATTTTATGACAGCATAAGGAATATTTAAAGAAGAAAAATTGGACGTTTATGAAGTTGTAAAGCAGTTAGACATCCATAATGTTCTGAATTTCAGTAAGCATTTTGAACTTTGGATTTTCAGGCTGAGACATTCAGAGTAGATTTCCTTGAGGTTGTAAGACAAGTCCCCGTCTCAAATTAGTTCCTTATTTAAATGAAAGAGTCTGCTATTGTTAGGCTTAGAAAAGGGATCAAAGCCAATTTAGTCTCCCTTTGGACATTACAAGAGGATTTTATCATGGCTGAGAACATATTAATTGTTTTTAGAAGGATGAAGCGTGCTCAGCAAGTTTATTGCATACTATTAAATATGGACATGTGCAAAACAAGGCAAATTATAGACAGGAATCGGAAAATCTAGATGTGAGATAGTGCTTTATGAGGCAATGCAAAAGCATTAATTTGCAATTTAAACATTGATTTACATATTCAAAGGGATGGGGCTTTAAAGTAGTTGGGCATTTAAATTAACCAAATTAAACTGGAGACTTGTTAGTTACACAAATACTCATCTAACAGTAGCATAGGCAGTGTGTACTATCCAACACAGCTTGTCATGTAATCTAGTAAAATCATGTTAGCTACAAGTGATTCATTTTACATACACAGATCGGTTTTTTACAGATCTGAAGTCAACGATTTTACAGCCTTGTAAAATTTACTAAGAAATGACCCCAAACTACCACTGTAGTGATAAAATAGAATCTTTGAGTTCTCAACAGTAGTGGGATCTCATCAGTTTTACAGCTGATGTGCATATGGTGCAGGGATATTGCAGTGTCCTGTGGGACACATGGAAGTTAGAGCTGTGGAGATGGAGTGGGAAGAGAAATCCAGTTTCCTAAACAGGTTTCTTTGTCCTCAAAGCAATGGCATTTAGCTACATGAAATCATACAATTTTACTTAGCTTATTAAAGCACAAATTCAGTTTGTTTCTGGTTTTCCCCAGGCACTAAGTTTTTAACAACTGAACAAGAATCAGGGGCTAGATGGCTATAAGTCAGAAATTCTCTGGGCTTTTTGATTTGAGAGGGTTGCTGTTGTTGAGCCATGCAATGAACTGCACTGTGCACGTGTGTGAAAAGGTTAAGAGCCTACGTAGCTGAGTTGGGGGCCATGCTGTTAGCAGACGAGGAGAGCAGGATTATGCAGCAGGTGCACGCCGTCCACTCTGTAGAAGATTCCATCTTCATGGAGTCATCTCTTGGTCCACGTTTGCTTGAAGACAGGTAACAACAGCCAAACCCAGGTGACCTTGCCATTGTCTTTTCCCTTCCCCTCAGCAAGCCATTTGACTCCAGTTTGCAGAGACTTTGTCAAAAGTAGCTGTAGAAAAACTAATGCTTGCAGGAATTCTTGGATTTGGTCTGTTCTATAACCCAGCAAGACATTCTTAAATAAGATCAGGATTTTTTAGACCAAAGAGCAGCTGTGTGTGCATCAAAGAGCCTGTTCTTAAGCATGTGGTATGGCAGAACTCTGATTAACTATCTGGCTGATATGGCTCCTGCAAATGTCTACTAAAGCATATCCAAAGCTGGTTTTGTGTATTTTGATAGCAAGTAGCAATTCCTGCTCTATTAAATAGCTTGTGAGCTACAGCTCTGCAGTTTTCACTCTCTGAACTCCTATGTCTGCTGAGGATCTCTGTGCTCCTTTACTTAACCTTCCTGCAGCTTCACTGAGTAACCCGTAGTGATTAACACAGGCTAAAATATGTAGGCTAGTGAAGTTCTGTTCTATCTCTAAAGCAAACAAACAAAAAATCAACTTTACTATTGTTTAGGAACTTCCTGTGCTTTGAATTGTCATTTATGATAACTTGTTTTAAGTAGTAGCTCCTGCTTTCTGGTAAGCTGTCATACTTCAGACTGCTGTCGAGGGTGTTAAACTAAGCATGTTCACAGACTTCTTGCAATATTTGGGAGAGTTGGGTCATTGCCTGTCTCCACTGTCATGTGAGATGTGGCTTTTTCTGTCATACAGTCACTCCATACTGTCTTTTTCTGTTGGTGCCATAGTCATTGCTTGTTTCACCCGCACTCTCTCTTAGCTTTCAGCTTGGTGTTGGATGACTGTTTCTGTTGCTCTTCTTGTTACTACTGGGAAGAAAGGGATTTAAAAATAGTGCGATTCTAGCTTTTGGAAAAATATTACTTGTTACTTGTCAGTAAACTTTTTGGGGGGGTAGAATAAGACATTCAACAGGACTGGGACATTTTTCATGGAAAAGCAGAAATATTAAATTCAACATTTAGAAAAGAAAGAAAAAGGATTTTGCTGGACAGAGTTGTTCTCACTATGAATTATTAATTATTTGTAGCTATTTTTGTTTTCCTTTCCTGAATGATTGCTGGTCCTCTCAAAGGAGACACCCTGCCCTCCCCACATCCATGAGTAATGATCCACTCCTGCATTTCTCCTCAGCCATGTGAGCACTCTGACTTCAGGGAGATCGGATGTGGTCAGGGCTGCAGATCGAATCCTGAGCTTTAAGAAAAGCAAAATGACTCTAAAGCACTGAACTGTGAGCTGTTTGCCTGTGACAAGTGTAGTGATGAATTTCCAAAAGCAGAGTAGTTCAGCACAAGCTGTCTGGAGTTCCTGTCACGGAATTAACCTGGTTTCATATGTATATTAAATTTCAGGCATGTGACACAAGCGGACCTCAAGAGCTCAACGTTCTGGCTCCGAGCAAGTTTTGGTGCTACTGTGTTTGCAGTTTTGGGTTTTGCCATGTACAAAGCACTACTAAAGCAGCGATGATCTGAGAAGAAGCACATCTGGCCCTACCAAATAAATAAATAAAAAAACACTTTTATGTACATTCTGAATGCTTTAAATTCTGCTAGAAATATTTATAGATGCAGAGTTACTTTATTAATATTTGTAATTCATGCATAAGATTATTTTAAATTATAGCTCTAACTACAGTATTGCGTAATGTGTGGAAAAAAAGGAATTGCATCTTAACAGCCAGCTAAAATGGCTCAACCTGTGAGGCCAAAAGGGAATTTGTTGTAAATAACCTGTACATACTAAAGCAAGTAAGACATTGCTTCCCAAAAACCTATTCAAAATATTGTTATTAGATGTTCACCATGGTGACATTCTAGTGTATAGGTGAAATTCATTTTCAGTAGAGTAGACTCAACTCAAGGAGCATATTTCCTCAAGGATTGCTTATTTATTTCACATTCATCTGAAGTGACTTTATTTTTTTGGACTATAAGCTATACCAGGCGGAATTTGTGATTTTCATTCATATTTTTAACTGATGAACAAATTTACCCCTCTAATCATGTATTTCAGGAAAGAGTCACCTTTTCTGTTCTGGCCTATGATTTTGTATTTTACATGACCAGTGACATATTTAGAGTCTGGTCTTTCTTTTAAAAGGAAAAAAGTAAACTTTGAAAACTGCCAGATCAACTTCATATACTGTGTGTAACACGTGTTTTTCATTTTTCACTATGTTGTGTTTTATAACCCTCATGAATCAGATGAACAAGTTTTGTATGTTATAAATGGTTATAATTTGGAAAGTGTTGCAGTTTAATTTCTCACATCTGTCAGTCATGCTCATTGAAAGCTGTGTATAAGAGAAAACTACAATAGTACACAGTGCCTATTCTGCTGTAGTATATAAGTTGCATGGATCACAGTACATTCTGTAATGGGCTAGAATTACCTATAGACACAGCTTTTTTAACAATCAAGTAAACCAAACATTAAATTCCTCACGACAAACCTATTTTTCCATTGCTGGCCTTTTCAAGTATTTCAATAAAATAACTGTGTACTGTGTCTGTGTGTTTCTTCTTTTTCTTTACCTTTCTATGTCTCAAAAGGTGGAATTTAACAAAACTTGGTCCTTTATGTGAATGGATGCTGCCGGTACCCTCATTTGTTGGAGGTTATGTATCTTGGCAGTGCAGTTTCTCTCATGCCTCCATTAGACGTTTATTTCTGATTTATATCAGAAGACCAAAGTGCCTTCTATGATACTTTAAAGCTGAAATGCAAATAGTCAGCCATGAACTTTGTATTTACTGTTAAGGACAAATACTGGGAGAAAAGACCAAATAGTTCAGTGGGGTTTAGGAAACTGTGGGCAGTGAATTCGTGAATATTTTCATGTTGGTTAAACAGGCTCCAGCAGTGCGGCGTTCCCGGGGAGCTGTGAGGAGTCCCGGGATGCTCCCGAGGGAATCCCCCGGGGGACCCCGGCCCGCCCGGGAGCGGCCGCCAGGGGGCGCTGCCGCCGAGCTCACGGGGCCGCGCTGAGCCCGGGGCCGACGGGAGCGGGAAACGGCCCCGTCAGCCCGGCCCAGCGGGAGATCCTGCACGGAACGGCCCCGTCAGCCCCGCCCGGCGGGAGCGGGCTCTGCCGCCCCTCTGAGGGAAGCGCCCCTGCCCTCACGACCCGAGGCGGTCAGTGCAGGTGAGGAACGGAGCGGATCCCTGCATCTTATATAAAACAGGCCTTCCACTGTGGTTTGGGGACAGGAGTTTTCTTAGGGAGGTGCATACGAGTCTTGGTATCCAGCTCTGCTTGGCCTCATCCAGGCGGGTCTTCGGTGTTCTCTGAGGGACCCCGGTGCTACTGACCAAGCCCTCCTGGATCCTGTGAGGATTAGAGTAACCGTGAGGTGAAATTCTTCTTATGGAGTATATAATGAAGAACGTCCAAAAGTTAGCTACTGCAATTAAGTGCTGGGAAGAAGGAGCAGCATCCCATTCCACTTACTCTCTACAGTGATTTGTTTTCTTTTTTCTGGTGCTGTCAGTTCTCTAACTTCTTTCATTGTATTTTCCACAACCAGATTCAGTTTCTTCCTGTTCAGTCTGATGCATGAATTGCCTGACCATGGTGTAAAGTCACTTAGAGGACAAAGACATTGATTGATCTTCCTTGGAGACATATCCTTCACCCCTCAGCTTTGACCTCTTGTCTGAAAGCTTGTCAGTTCAGGATTAATAGTAAGCAAGACTCGATTTTATGTTGGAAATTAACCTTGAGTTACTAATTGGTCTTCATTACTAGGAATTCTTTGTTTAGGAATGAACCTGTGATGTGATCCCAATAGGTGACAGGTAAAAACAAGCAGACACATCTTAAAATACAAGTCTGACCTGATAGGAGAGCTCCCTTTTAAGACAACTGCCCCAAAAAGGGCTAATGGCAGATTTAATTATTTCCCTAACTATAACCAAAAAGACAATTTGAACCAGCTGCAACCAATAACAGTTGCTGTGGCAGAAGAGGGCTGCAGGTGGAAAGACTAGCATGCCTTTTCAGTGCTGGACTTGGAAAGTTCTAAGTACAACATGGAATAGGGAGGGTCAGAAGGACTATCCTTCAACACAAGTTAGAAATCACAGAAGAGGTTGGATTTTATTTTTTCCCACAATTCCTTCACTTCAGGAGGGAGAGTACCCATGAGTCAGGGGGAAGCCAAATGGTAGCTCATGTAGTCTAATTCATATTGATTCTGAAAGGTAAACTTGTGTTGTCCCTGCACAAGGAGTATGATGCTCGAAGGGTTCTTTACCACTGTTACCTTTTGGACTTGAGTTTTGGACTTGAGGCCCCTGTCTCAGACCATCTGTGGTCTTTAGAGGTTTTTAGCTGTTTTCATGAGTCTGAAGGGGTTAATCTAACAAGTCTGATTCAGTCCCAGCTGTGTATGTGTTATCTAATTTCCTCCTAAGGTTGTGTTTGTGTGCAGCATTTTGGGGTTTTGATCCAAAATGCTGCATTTTCCTTCAGAAGTTGCCTCCCAAGTCTGGCCAGCTGGCTGAGCTCTGGTGTGGAAATCAAGCTGTGTAGGTTTCTCCACATAGTTCCAATTGTCAGAATTGGGAAGTTTTGTAAAAGCCCTTTGGGGCTGCTTCGGGTGGAGAAAGGAGCGGTGAACAAACTGTTTAGATTTGATCCAGAGGGCTTAGCTAACAGATGTTGGCTGGGTCCCTGCTTTGAGGGGGGTTTATTGCATATTCATGAGCTGACCTCCTTTTGAGCCACTTCCAATGCAGGGAGGACCTACATCTACACTTTGTTTGCGGTATTTAGAATATAAAAGTTGCCTATATGACTGAATGGGAAAATGGGTTGGGGTTTATTATCTCAAGTCCTTTCTGTCTGCATTTCTTCTGAAGCCCTTCCTTCTGTCTGCATCTGCTCTGGGATGGCCCACAAACCCCCCAGTTTATCTAGCAATTACTGTCTTCCAAGGTAGAGTCACCAGGGTATGCAGTGGGGAGAAATGATAGTCTAAATTAAGAGACTCTCACACTCTTGCAAGATGATAATTTGTCTGTAACAAAATTCCTCATTAGAATACTGTTAATTTCCTTTCTGTGACAATTATAGCACAGCAGTAGCTCATATGTGCAAAGTGCAGAGATATTTTCCTGAAAAAAAACCCAACAAAACTATCATTACCACTAGTGAAAAACAGTCCTTAGAGGAGAAAAACAAACTTGTAATTTTGCAACAATTTCCCAATTTAGTGGGAGTTTGGTGTTAAGGTAAGGAGTTTTGGGGGTTCTCCCTGTTGTTGATCTCATTCATGTTAGACTTCACAGTTGGCATTTTCCCACTAGCATCTGGAATCAGAGATGATACAGTCCCCAGCTGAGTGGAACCTGTTTACCCTGAAATTCAGCTCGCTTATGCTCTCTTTACTCTAAAAACTCGCTTCCCTCCTCCCTACAGACACCTTTAAATGACTGTTTTTTCTTTCTGTTGGCATAGCATGTTTTTGCTTATCCATCTGTTTTGAAGTTTTGATGAGGTTTATTTTTTCAATCAAAAAGAGATTGTTTGTATAATCGCTGTTTAGTGCCTGGAATATTTTGGCAGGAGTGGTGTTATATGAGTGAAGTGTGTTAGTGCTTCTCAGAAGGGCTGGATTTGGTATCCTGCTCTTACGCTTCAGGAGAAAAAGCTGGATATACTCTAGAGCAGTGAGAAATGGTTCAAGGAATTGCCTTTAAATGTGCAGAAGGTCTGCTCTGTTTCACTGATGTCATTAAGGGGACAGAAGCCCTTCTGTTCATCAGTTGCACTGAGGACCTCAGAAGAGCTTTTATTTTGTTGTCATTTTCCTACCTGAATCCTGAGCTAGAAAAGTTCTGATCAGGTCCAAGGGTCCTGGCTTTATTTCTCTGCTGTATGCTCTGCTACTGCAGGATGGAAGATCGTACTTCTTTTGCAGAGGTATTCTAGCTGGATTTGTTTTACTTTTTGGTTTTGTGGTTAGTTGATTTTTAAACAGATTGTAGAGAAAAGAGGGACTTCCAGCTTGGCTCTGTACTCGTGGCTGAGGTGTGTCTGATCTGATACTGGACCTTTCCATCAAGAAGACACGGCCTGTGGTGCTGGACTCTGCTCTGACTGTACTCTTGTCTGGCTTTTAGCAGAAAGCAGAGGCACTGGCACCATGTGGATCAGCCTGGCTCTGCTTGCCCTTCCCCCTTGCCAACCTGCTATTTCTGTACTTGATTGGAAGAAGCTAAAACTGCTGGATTTTTGCCGGCAGTCAAGGCATTCCTCAAGTTCTAATCCAGGCTCCAGATGGTTAAGTTGCCCATCCTGACATATAGGAACAAATAATTATGGTAAAAGCTGTAAAACCCCACACCAGCCCCTCACGGTGAGACTCTGGGACAGAGAAGTCGCCTGCAGAGAGCCCCGATGAACCGGCACGTCTGGTCACCTGTCCGCAGGCAGGAGGGCAGGGCTGGAACCGACCGGGCCCCGCCGCAGGGGCTGCCTGGTGCCGGCCACGGCCGAGCCTCCGCGGGTCGCCCCGTGGGAGGCGGTGCCGGCCGTGGGCAGGGGCCACCCGGGGCTGCTCCCCGCCGCCACCGCCCAGCCCGCATCCTCGGACATGCCGCAGGTCCGGGCTCTGCCTCCGGGAGCCCCCGGGACTCCCCCCGCGCTGGGAAGGGCGGACCCCTGCCCCGGCGATGGCTCGGGGGAGGCGCCGGCCGTGCCCGGGCCGGGGGCACCGCCCGGCCGCAGGGGCGGGAGGCGGGGAGGGGTCACTGCCCCGGCCGGAGCTCGGCCGCCGGGATGCCGCCCGCCGGCGCTGCCCGCGCTAATTGGATGCTCCATGGATGGAGGATTTCCTCCCCTCCCGGCTGCGGGAGTCATGAAGGCAGGCTCGGCTGCGCTTGAAAGTTTGCCAACCAGCAGCTAGGTTTAATTTCTGTAAGGATCTAGGGAGAAGGGGGGCGGGGGCTGGAGGGGGACCGTTTCAAAGCATGGGAGACAGGCTGCCGGAGCCTCACGCCAGCTCTTCGCCTGCTGTGGCTGCCAGCTCGGAGGCGGAAGAAATCGAGGTGCTGGACTCCGAGGATGTTCTACCTATGGCCGCAGAGGATGTAAGTTTCCTTTGCTCGATATCTTCCCCCCTCTCCCCCGGGCCGGGATAATCGGCTCAAGCTATTCATAGCTGAAGCCCGGGATGGGCACAGGAGCGGGGCCGGTGACCCTGCGGGACCAAGGAAAGCCGCCGTCCCCGCCGCCCTATGCGCCTCCCGCCGCTGGGTGTCTGCGGGCTCCAGCAGCCGCCGGGCTGCCTCCGTCCCCAGGGCCGCAACTCCCGTCCTTCCAAGTCTCGGCGGCCCGGACAGGCTCCCGGTTCGGTGGGTGCCCGCGTCCGGTGGGGAGATGCCGGCGGGTGGCGGTTGGCCGGGCAGGGGCAGCGGACTTCGCACAGGCGCGACTCTGGAGCCTGGAAGGGGGCTGACGCCTAGGGACGAGGGGCTGCCAGGGGACAGAGAGCTTCTCCAGAGTCACAGCCACCCGGAGGGTGACAGATGTGAAACGCTCCCGCTCTCGGGAGCTGCTCTCTCTTCCAGCCCCCGAGCAACAAACAGTCGAGTAAGTTTTCTGCTCGGCTCGACAGGGCTGATGGCTTCTCTCCACCCTCCGCGCTCAGATGGCACGTGAGGGTGGGATAACTTGGCACCGGCTCTCTGCTCACCCAGCCCAGAAGGACGCGAAGGGGTCCTGCGCACTCCCGATCTACTCCTGCCGTGCTGAGCGGCAGTGCCTGCAGAGCTGAGGCAGTTTTTCTGCCGGACCCGGAGGCAGGAGCTCGCCGTGCACCTGTCTGGGAGGGAGTGAACGCGAGAGTTCCTGCATTTCTGGTGCATCCCAGGACTGCTCACAGCTCTCCTTCCCAGCAAACTCGGCTGGGATGAGAACTGCAAAGTGTCTGCTCAGTCTGCAGCGGTAAGTGCAGGGTCTGTTACAGCCTGTCAGACATAAAGCAGAGATACTAAATGTCTTTCTGAAGCGGGCTCTGGCTCGGGTCTTGCACCACTAAGAAAGGGACACTTGGGAGCTGAACCTCCAGCAATGGCGCATCCCCTCGACCCCTCTCTCTACCTTTTTGATGCTGCTGGAGGAAGTCGCCCAGGCATGCTTAAGGACAGAGCCTGCTCTTCACCCCCCAGCCCCTCCTTCTGAATCACCTAGAGTTCAGTTGCTGTTGGATTTTCTTCCCAGAGGATAGTGGAGGAAGTGCAGTTGCCTGCTGGAGCTGCATTCCCCAGTCTGTATTCCTGAGCACAGTGCAGTCAGGAGAGAGCGTGTGATGCAGTTTGACCTCAGCTACAACACTGCCAGACAGTCCTAAGAGGAGACGCCTGACTCAGGGATGTGTGTAGCTTTGACTTGGAAAGGGTGGCCTTCCAGGAGCTTTCACAGTCCAGTTTTCCAAATCCCAGTGCTTGCTTACGTCAGACTGTGACCTTTTCTTCTCTGACAAATTTTGTGCCTGTCTGGATGGTCCTACAAGAAAGATTTCCTGTTGTGATACACGTGGGTCCCTTGGAGTTGCTCCAGCCTCTACACAAACGCAGCCATTAGCAATTCAATCCTGCCAGGGGTCCCAGGAGATGCTGAAATGCGGAGTGCCTGGCAGGATTGGGCTCCTGGGGCAGGAGCTGTCCCTGATGAAGCCTAGATTCTCATCCCAGTTCCACTGCTGCCTTGCTGCCTGACTTTGAGGTAAGACAGCTTGGGTCAGATCCAGCTTGCAGTGTCTCGCCATTACTTGCATTGTTATTTGACTCTGGTACCTTGTTTTCTATAATCAATAAAACTAAAGCCTGCAGCTGTGCTGGTTATGGGAGGCTGCTGAGGAGACCTGGCAATAGATGATGTGACAGAAGCCTGAGGTATCATGTATCATCTGCAAGTCAGAAAAGCAGGAAGTGGTGTAAATGCCCTTCTTCTACTCTGCCAAGATTTCCTGCTGAAACAAGAAGGCTACAGAGCATCATCTCTGAAAATTTCACCTGCTCTGTGCTGCTCTGCTCCCGAGACCTAACTGGGGGCTCATTTTGTGTTGTTGCTATTACATCTGAAAGCTGGATGGAAACTCTCTGGCTTGGCCAGCAAGAACTGACACAAGGTCAGTTCTTTATGTGTTATTTACCACAGTGGAGGTTTGGCTGTCACAGCCTTGACAGTGTGTAACGGCTCACCTGTGATGTCATTGTAGCTCTCAGAGCAGCATTCCATAAAGCCAGGATTCAGGCAGTCCCAAAGTGTTCTGTGTAAAGTACTTGGCTGATTTATGATGATAAATGGGAGCTTATAAATGGAAGAGACGTGGGGAGGAGGGGAGCCAACAACTTAACTAATGGAAAGGAATTCAGTGGCCTGATACGCCACTGTCTCTCCAGTTAATTCTGCTTTAGATTTGCCTACTATGTGAAAGGAAATGCTCTTCGACGACTAGATAAGACTCTCACCAGATTTCTGCTTTGCTAATAGCACTGTGAGGAGATTTGCTTCTAAGAGACTGATATTTGTTGTTTTACCTAATATGTTTTTTCTGAGAAGATGAATGAGGCAGAAAAAAGATGTTGTGCTGTAAAGCACTTCAGACAATGGAGCTGGAAATGTGCAAAAATTTCTGGGGATCCTAAGCTAGTAGTTACCCCAGTGCTGCCCCATGGAAGTTGCTGTCTTCTCAACTGGCCCCTAAATCCAGGATTGATGAGAGCCTTAAACAATTCATTAGGAGTTTCCTGTTTCATGGGACAGTGAGGCAGCCAGTCTGGGTCAGGGAGATGAGTTGACATCAGTCTCTCTACAAAGCATAAATCAGAGCCAGGTTCCAGCTTATTTTTTTCTGTTTCCAAGTCACAAGGACTTGTGGAGTGTTCACATGGTTGTGAACATTGAAGTGCAGCTTCCTCCTATACAGCATTTTTAAGGCAGATCTGATAGAACAAAAGATGTGGGGTAAATCCTTGCAGTGGGCTATCTCCAGCCTTCCCCCCTCCCACCTTGCACAAGAGGAATTACCTGTTTTTCAGATGTGGACATATGAGGTTCAGAGATGGGTTATCAAAAAGCCTGCAGAAAGCCAGAGTCAGGAGCAGGCAGTAGGCAGGGCAGTCTGCTACCCAGCAAAGCAATTGATGGGTCATGTTGGGTCACAGAATCTCAGAAAGTGATCTGGAAAAACATTGCTAATTCGTCCCTTCCCTCCATATACACAGAGCTTTCTTGATCTCTGTGAGTAAAAACCCCTTTTTTCCTTGCTTGCCTGCAATTAGACAAAGTGGGAGAAAACAGAATTAACACGTGAATGTTTTGAGTTCATCCTCATTTGGATTTGTAAATGAAAACTGTTCTCTGTGTTTGGTAGATTCCCCTGCCTCCTCCTCCGGAAGGGTAGGTGATTCTGGGATGAAGAAAGATGTTGGAAATGGCATTAAATCATTTGGTTATTTCTTTGTTAGAATATACTTCTATAGTTTACTGCATGTTAATATCTTTGCTCTTATACCTTCTTTTTATTCTTTTTCCTCCCTTATGCTGCCTCTCAGCACTGGAAAGCCCTATTTGATCAGGTATGTGAACAACAGATATATTCTCTCTGTCTTGTGAGCAAAGAGCCTAACCTCTGGTTAATTTCCTCTGTACTACCTTTTCCCTGCATTTAAAATACAGCCTAGGAGTAATGTGCTGCATGCTCCCAGTTCCCAGGATGCTGGTATGCAAGTCATAATTATCACGGCTGCCTTGGGCTTTTCACTCAGTTCCTCTTCAGAGTAACCAGGGACAGGAGTGAGCCCATCCCTGGCGGCACAGGGGCTGAGCCAAGATGCTGCAGCAGGTGCTCTGTTTGCTGCTAGTTGTGCTGACCTTGCTTGTGGATTAAAGGATCTTCTACTCTTTCAGGCAGGCAGACTAAGACCTGTAAAACCAGCACTGTGATCTTTGAAATGGCTCCCCAGCTGCTAAACTGACTTCTGCAGGGTTACATCATCCAGGCAGGACCTGCTGCTCTAAACTTGCACAGGATTAGCAAAGAATCTACTTCTGTACTAAAGGCTGTGGTTGTGTCAGGTAAATGCCTTGGCACAGATCTGTAGCTGGCTGAAGTCAGCATAGCTCTGAAGAGCTCCGAACTATAGCTGCTGAGATTTTGGGTTGTGTGTTCTAGTTTGTAAATTGTACTTTTAGCTGCTTTAACTGACACGTTTACTTTGTGGTATCCCATCCATCTGCTGGGTTGAAATGTGTAGCAGCTATAAACAGAAGGATTTTTCTAGGGTTGATTGGCTTCTAAACTGCAGCACTCTCTTGATGTCATAAACTTTTGCGCTGTTGTGTGTGCATGTAAATGTCACCTTCTGTAAGGGAGCTTGCTCTGACGCTGGCATCATCCTGGCAATAAAGTTCGGATGGGATTTCATCCCTGCTTTATGAGGCAATAATCTTGCCTCTGTCTGGCTGAACTACAAAGCCAAAAGCTGTGGCGCAGCCTGTGAAAGGATGTCCTTGGTACCCTGGGGGTCCTGTTATCATTCAGCTATTAATTGGGGCTGCCTGTTCTGATGAGTGCTCATTTATACCCAGTTAGCCATGACCAACTGCTAATCCACGTGTCTGGACTGCAGCAAGTTGGCTGTGGCACAGTCAGCTGGCAGTCTGGAGCTGGGTATTGTGATTGTTGATCACACCTAAATCGTGTGGTGTGTTTGAATTCGCTGGGGCTCATAGGGGATGCTGACACTGAAAAGGTGGATGCACAATAAATTGCTTGTGGTCTGGGCTGAATGTTTGTTCCAGCCATTTTGAATTCTCCTGTCTCCAACACTGGCCCTAATTTGGAGTCTTATTCTACAAGCATCCTTTGAAGTCATTGAGTCCTTGTGGGACGGGGCTGTTGGCTGGCAGCTGCCTCGAGCTCAAAGAGAGGAATCTGTAATTTCCCATTGGACTTGCTTGAATAGTAGATGGGAATTTTTTCCTCTTTTTTTTTTTCTTTTTAAGGGAAGGGAGAGTTTGACTGTTGGATGTACAGAACATTAGCCCAGTAACAATGGAACAGGCTGTAAAGGCAGCCCTTCAATAATTAGCTATGTTTCAATTAGGGCTGCAGCTGAATCTTAAACCTAGTTTGTAAGGCTTTATTATCAAAGAGAATGCAACCTGTGACAACTACACGTAAGTCCTGAATAAATCAATAATGTCCTTATTGCCTGTGGGTAAAGCTGATGTCTTCCTGGAGCATTATATCAGCAAAGCAATGCAATTAGTCTTCCAGTGAATTGCAAGATGCTGTTTGATATGGAACAAGGTTGCTATTTCCCAGCAGCAGTGTGCTAGGAGGGGAGGGGAGCACTTTGTTTAGCTCTGATTGGCATCCATGTGAAACATGAGGACAGTCTTAACTAGAGAAAGCCTGTGTGTTGACACTGGGAACAGTTGCAGCTCTCCCTGGGAGTCAAGACCTGGCTGTATGTGTACTTGTAGGGGAAATGGGTGGTCCAGGGTGCACGTGCATTGGTGACTCATGGGCTGGGACTGAGGTTTGAGAGCCACCCTCTCAGCTGAGACACTTGGACCTCTTCACTTACCAGCTCCCTGGAGAGCAAGAGAAAGCTCTGGAGAAAGCGTTAAAAGTAGTTGGGAATTCGCAGGCTGGTAGTCTGCAAGTGCCTTGTTGCTGTTATACTCCGTCATCTCAGAAAACTGTGAAGGAGAGGTCAGTGCACAAACACACAGCCTTTGAGAGGGGAAAGAAATTATTATTAATGCTTGTTTGTTTTTTTATTTTTTTTCTGAAGAGGTGTTTTTAAAACTTTTATTTAAGTTTATTGACAAAGTTAGCGGGTTTCTGTTTAGACATATAAAATTTAAGGGGTTTGGGTTTTTTATGATTCCCCCCTTCCCCAGCTTAAATTAAAAATTCAGAACTTCTTGATGGAGAAATTGCTGCTCAGCCATAAAGCAGTGCTTTTTTGCTTGGTTATTTCAGGAGAGAGGAGTGACTGACCATGTTTTCTGGAGGAATTTTTTATTTGTTTTGATCCAGCTCTAATCTGTCACACCAGAAACTGTCAGTGACTCAAGCCAAGATCTTCAGCCATTTGCAGATTGATTCATTTAAGAAGTAAAGGAACTTAAATTCGACAAAAAGTCAGATCCAGAACTGCTTCCTATGCTTTGAGGTATAAAGGAGCCCTCCCAGGACAAAATCCTGACTACCCTGAAGCAAGTAGAAAAATTCCTCCTCGATTTAGTCAACACTTTATCCAAGAGTTTGGGAACAGGCAGACTCACAGCTCTTCAGTGCTGCAGCCAGACAGTTACAGTTCAGCTGCTGCCTCACACTGTGCTTGCAAGATGTGGTTTTTATTACGAGGCCATGGCCCTCGGGCAGCTCTAACTCACTTTTATATGGGAACTTTTATAGGGATTCATACATTTATTTATTGTGCTCATAAACACCCTCCACCCCCCCACACACATTAGCTCTGCATCTGCTGCCTTCTGCAGAGCCTGCACCATCGCCGCGTGCTCTGTGCTGTCTCCATGAAGAATCTGAGCTCTGAGCAGAGCAAGCTCTCTTCATCCCTCTGCAATCACTTGGGGTTTTCTTCATTTGTCCTTCAGTGGCCAAAGTGCCTTTTTTTTTTTTTAATCTTCTGGAAAAGTTGAAAATGTGACAATCCCAGGAGCAGCTGCTGGCAGTTTAATTCTTCTCTATGCTAATAAGATCTGTTAATTGCCTTGCATTCAGACATTAGAACATCTCCCAGTCCTTGCTGAAGCCAAATTGCCTGATGGTTGGAGAGTGAGTCTGCTGATGAGTGTCCTGAGGGGATGCTCCTGATTTGCTATGTCCTCTCTAGGGCCTTGGGTTCTTTGCCTCCATGTCCCCAGTGCCCCTGCTTTGGCAATGACTGCAGCTTGTTGGTGTTATGCAGCCCTTGGCTGGGCTGGGCGAAAAGGGCTATCTAGGACAACATTGTTTGTTCTTGGGACAGACCTGCCTTCTGAAGGTGGCTTTTAACCTTGTTAGATGCCAAGAGCTTGTATAGTCTTCTCTGTTTCACCATCCCCATGGCTGCTGAGATTTTGAGGGTGAATTAGCATTATCAGCCCTCATCTTGGAGTTCTCACTTCTTCTCACCCATACCCTGGTTTGTAGTCATGACAACAAACTTGTTTTAAATAGACACACAAAAACTCTCCAAAAAGACCCTCCCCACTGGCTCAACATCTCGATCCTATTGCTTGTCAATCCAGGCTGTGTTTTTGTTGCAGCTGCTTTAGAAATCCTAGATTCCTCCCTGAGACTTGTACGTGGGTGTGATGGCAACAGATGAACAGAGTTTATGGGGAATGCAGAGACATGCCAAGTTACCCAGTCTGTGTAGGCAGCTAATGGAAAACTTGAGCTCCGAAACAAGGCTGTAGGGATAGACATGCACTTGCCAGGAAGAGTTCAGTTGCTGACACTACCAGCAGTGGGTGCAGCTGAACCTGCTCTGCCATGGTCTCATAAAACATTAAAATATGCTTTAAAAGATGCTGACTTTGCAGCTGCCTTAAATCCAGGGCTGGTTCCTGCACAATTGAAATTGCAGAGTAATCCATAAAATTGGAGCAGCTGTTGTCATGGTTGGTGGTAACTGAGGAAGGGAACTATTTTGAACTTAATGATCTTTTGTTAACTGTCCCTTTTCTCTGGGTAGCCTTTGGCAGAAGCAGAGCTATTTTGCACATTGTAAAAGAAATGCTGGTTTATTTACTGGGGCACTGTTGAGCTAAACATGGCCCTTCACTTTGAAAAATTTCCTTGCCTATTGTTGCTGGCAAACCCCTGCCAGCTGTGGCTGCAGGACCTCTCCAGGCAGGTCTTACTGAGCTGAGTGGTTTGTGCCTTAAGATTTCACCTCTTTCTCTAACAAACAGCTTCACTGTTCTCTAACAAACAGTGTTTCACTTCTGGTTTGTTGGATCACTGGGAACAGGTGGAGCACAAACTGTAATATAAAGAATAGGAAATGATGGTAGTGATAGCAGCAGTATAGGCAGGGGGGTTGAGCTCAGGGTTGTGTGTAACGTTCAAGTCCTTGCCTGAATTTTGGACTATTGCTGCCTTTTTAGTGTTCATTGGGACATCTGTCCAAATTTAAATAGAGCGGTGCGGCAGATAGGAGGCTGTGGGAACTGCAGGAAATAGTCATCAACTTGTTACTTCATCTGAGGTGACTGGGGAATCAGAGATGGTGGTGGGAAGACTGCCCATGGTGATAACGGATTAGCATCCAGGCCCCAAACCAGTGTCTTGCCTTGTCTGCCATATCAGACGCTTCTGAGAGTGTGACAAGAAATGTGTCCCCCTCTCCCCCTCTGCCAAGCTGTGCATTGTAAAGAAGAGAGACATTTTAAAATCTACAAGGGTCTCTTGGCAATTAACAGAGAGGTTCTGCATCTGCCCCATGCCTTGAAGTCTAATCTCATTTACAGTTGTCAGTGTGGGCTGCTGGAGGAGATGAAAGGCAGAGGACAGGGTGGGAGAATTGATTAGCCTTGAGCAGAGGGCACTGGGAGTGCACCTGCCTCTGCCCCGCTACCTTGAGGAGGGGCAGCAGTAGCAGCTGGACATGTGTCATCTGCTGCTCTTTGAGGCACCCAGCCATGGAGCACACGATTAATGACTCAAGGGGCTGGGCTTTTGTGAGTGATAAAGCCCTGGGATTTAGGCCGGGCTCTCAGAGCAACACCATCACTTTATATTTCTCAAGTGGCATTGTGGTCACGGTGAGCTGCTGTCTGTGGCCACAATGCTTCCCTTTCTCCTCTCTCCCCAAACTGGGCTGACCTTTGTCATGCAGCATTAACCCTTTGACTCCTTCACTTTGGGTTATGGGGTTGGGGAAAAAAAAAAGAATCCCTTCAAATTCATTGCCCTGTGGATAGCCTTGAAGGGAGGAAGGGGCTGGTCAGAGAGGATCTGTTTTTGCTGAAGGAGATTGGTTTGCTGATGCCCTCTGGATTATCAATTCCTCACTACCTTCAGCCAGAGGCTATTTTGAATAGAGCCTGGGAAAGGGGAAGGGAATTTATCCTTCCCTCAGTCAAGAAGGGAAACTTAGGCAGTGAGCAGCAAGTATATGTCCAAGAGACTATTCCCTCTGCAGGATAATGTCTTTTACCATGCCTGGATTAGCCTGTGTCCATCCCTAGTGTTACAGTGGATGGCAATCTCCCAGCACTTGAAGGCTTATACCCAGATTTGGCTTTTAGCCACGATACCCTGGAGTGATGGCTCAGCATGAAAAAGCCACATGGAGGTCATTAATGATCTTTCTGCTCCTTGCAAGATGAACAGCAAGAATGTCTCAGGCTCCTCCTTAATCTTTCAATACCTCTGTACATGGAGCCCCAGCCAGCCCTTACACTGAATGTGGATCTCTGAGATTGTATTCACACCTTCCCTACAGTGTGAAAGGTTTGTGATGAGCTGCCCCATTTCTCCTTTCCTTGGCTATTTGGACATTCCTCTCTCCAATCCCACCAGCCTGTACACAGACTGTTGACTTTGACTAGTGCAAAAAGGTGAGAGTAGAAGCCATCAGTATGAACCAGATATTGGCAGCATAGCAAACACAGCATTCTTAAGCTTGTGCTAGTAAAAGCAGGCATCTCCTGAAATGTTTCAAGGAGTCAAACACACCAAAAAACACATGGAGGCTGAGTCAGTCTTACACAGCTCATGAGTTACTGGCAGCTTGATGTCTCTAGATTTGTAAAAAGCCTCAGGAGTCTTCCTACTCATTACACATTTGTGTACCTTCCACTTCTGAGCCTAGAAACCTGCACGTTGGAGTGTAGTGTCCAAGAGGGATGTTGAGCTGTGTTCAGAGCTCTGTGTCTTTGCTGCTTCCTGATCCCAGCTGCAGCGGGGGTCTTTGGA
Source organism: Acrocephalus scirpaceus scirpaceus (assembly GCA_910950805.1). Classification (NCBI taxonomy): domain Eukaryota; kingdom Metazoa; phylum Chordata; class Aves; order Passeriformes; family Sylviidae; genus Acrocephalus; species Acrocephalus scirpaceus. The sequence continues at coordinate 8,822,501 of OU383789.1, forward strand.
ATCTCCGCTCTGCCATTTCAGCTGAATTTGTGGGATGGGATTTAGGCACATAGATCCTTGCTAATGCATTGTTCTCAAATCCTGTCTTGCACATAGAAAATCACTGAAGCAATAAAACATTTAAGCCTGCGTATTTAGAAAGAAAGGGGAGAAAAAGCCATAAACACAGAGTGGATTGATGCTGTTTTGCAAATCAGCTGGTGCATTGTGCTCTGTGGCTGTGTGCTGTCATGACAGAGAAGGGGAAGAGATCATCTCATCTCCAGAGGAACAAGCCAGCTGCTTAGCAAGTGGAAACAGTTTGGAGGTGCTTTTCTACACCATCATCACTTACGCCTGTAACATTTACAGGACTTTAAAAGTTACTCTCTACCAGACCTGGAAAACAAATGTTTCTCCTCTACAGTAGGAAATATGATGTTCCCATTGGTTTCTGGTATTTGCAGTCAGTGCAAAAGTACTGGGGTACATTTGCAAATTAAATGCAGCAGTGGAGTGTTTGGGTTTGACAGCAGCCAAGGAAGCTGTGATCTCTTTCTGCCTCCTCACTAGGTGCTGTACTATATGTTGGTCTGAAGTCAGTTAAGTACCAACAGACCACGAGACAAAGTTGGTGAGATTCAGCTGATGGGCTGTTTTCCTGCACCACTGTACATATAAGCTCCTGAGGAAAGTTGATCTCTGAATGCCCTGGATTTTTGTGTGATTCAAACCTTGTTGTGTTTGCCTGCTCAAGCTGCAGCACTTCTTTCCCTCTCCCAGTCTCCTGAGTGGCAGCATCAACCCTAATTTGGCTGCTCAGGATGACACAGGGAATATTCTGTTCACAAGAAACAATATTTCTTGGTGAAAAGTGTAGTGAAAGTCCTGAATGTTTGTGATCTCTGAGTCTCACTTGGACCTTGAATTCTTTCAACTTTAAAAGTAAAACCCCACACTAGCAAGACAGAGAATTTATGTGTTCTTAGTGTCCGTTCCTGTTGCTTAGGAACAGCTATCTGCAGTGACCCTGTGTTGAAGAGTAACGATGTATGAAACTGATGTTAAATAAGCAAGATCAATCTTACCCCTAGGAACTGTTCTTCATGTTCTTTGATACTTGATGTGCTTTGTAAGTAGCAAATACTCTGGAGTCTCCTGAGTTGCATGAGGGGAAGATGAACGAGACAGCTGGAGGCAGAGCTGTTTGTGACTATCATCAAACCTCTGGTCTGATGCACTTGTCAGGGCAGCATTCCCTGAGGAAACATCTCTGCCTCAGTGATCCTTCACAAATAGGTGCCAGTGATGATGGAGTCCCTGGTCTTTGTGGCATGCTTGTTTGGGATGTACAATGGTAGTGGAAGTGTTTGTTGATGGCAGCCTGCAGCCAGTGAGATGTAGCCTTGTTTGCCTCTTGGCAGAGAGAGGATCAATATTATAGAAGGTGAAAAACTGGAAGTGTCACAAGAACTATCAGAGGACCTGATACTGAATGCTCTGACTTGGTTTAGCAAAGCACTTGAAAACAAGTGTGCCAGTTGCTCTGGATTGTTTATGTGTCTGACATAAACTGTATGTTTTGCTTGTGCCCAAAGGAATTTAGGGAGCAAAGCGGGGTTTTAGTTCTGCCCCTTGGCTCTAAGACAGAGCCAGATGTTTGTCTTCCTGCTACTCCTTTCACATTTACCCTCACACTGAGAAATAATGGGAATTAGGACTTGAGCATCTTTTCTCACTGCAGGCAGTGGCCTCCATGGATTGATGTTGGTTTTTAGCCTTGTCTTTTGCCCTGGGGACGAAAATCAAAGTGTTTATTGTGGTTCCTTCTTCCGTTTCAACTGCTGCCTCTTCCCTCAGCTACTCCCTCTTGGCTGCTAATAGAGTTGCTTTTGCACACAGTCCTGCAATCACTGGATTTCTGTCTCTGGGTTGTTCTCCTCCCTGTCAACAGGGAAGGCACAAACATTTTTCCTTCATATGTCCATTGACAATATTATTTAGGTCTTGGGGAAATGTTTCTTTTTGCATGGATTTGTGCATTTAGGCAGCCCTTTAGGGAAGACTGCTGTGGAGAGCATGGTAGATGGTCCTGCTGCTGCTGTCCTTGGTCTCTGAGGTGTGCCTGAGACCATAGCTTGAGGAGTAACTTCCTTCCAGCCTAAATAAAGTGTATGAAGAATTTTTAATTAGCTGTAAGTTTGCTTTATCACACTTAGACTTGCCAGCCCTGGGAACTGTTTGGGCAGGTCTTGTGCATATGTGTTGTGTGCAGGATGTGCCTTTGACATGTTAAATATTCTGGTGTTGTCTCCTGTAGGGCTTAATGAACCAAAGTCCCTTCCAACAAGACCAGTTCTCTGGATGGCTTGCCCCAGGGTAGTGATAGCCAAAATTCCTCCTGAAGAATTGTTATAATGTATCTGAAACAGTGTTTTCCATCTTTATTCCCCCTGTGCTCCATGAGCTGAGAGCTGCTATTGCTGCATTGATTTATGGGATCTTTTAGTGTTGGTACTGGTGGCCAAGAAGAGCCAGAAAGTCATTTGCCAGCTGCTGATTTGTGACCCCAGTGAACAGTCTGGAAAAGCACAGTAAGAATTTTCTGGGCCTTATGCAGTTCCAGCTGACTGGAAGCTCCAGACCGTTATTTGACCATGTGGAGTAATAAAACTGTGAAAACTAATTAACTTTTGTGCCTACTGCACAACAAATAAGATCATGCAAAAATACTCCACACTTGCAAGCAACAGTGACTTTATGTGTTTATAAGCCTGTATTTAATGACCAAGCATGTAGTGCAATGTGTGAAGGATGTTCCTTTTGCTGACTTCCAAAGCTGAACCGAGTATAACAAGCTTTACCGATCACTGAGGCTCCTAATACCAGCTTGGGATAATGTTCTCTTTCATCCTTATTAATTATGTAGCTGATGTGTGGGTGGAGGTTTGACACAAAGCCGCATTGGATGGTTTCTTGTAGTTTAAACCAGCCTGAATTACGCTGAGCCGCTGCAGTTCATTCAAGGAAGGATGCTGTCTGCAGTGTGAATACTGTAGTCTTTCTGAGGTCATTCTCTGCTCATCAGATGTAGGTGAACGAGCTCTTTCTCAGTGGGAACACCAAGGTGTTTTTCTGATGTTAGCAGGAGAAGAGTCAGCCCTGCTCAGGACCTGTCTCCTGTGGTGGGGCTGCTCTGTGTGTGCCAGTTGTGATGTTGACATCAGAGCAGAGTTATGTTTCCAAGTGCCCTGGTGTTTTGTTCCTCGCCAGTGACAGTGCACTTACCAACATTGTATAGATGATCCAGCGTCTGTCGTCCGACACCGATTCGGAGGGAGGGAATGACTGGCCGTTCTTCTCCCTTAATCAAATTACTACAGTAACCCTCCTGTGGTCCCCTCACTCCTGCATTACTCAGTAGCCCCTAATACTGGATGTTCTTAGACACAAAGCTGCTGATTCCTATTGTCCTTTCCTAGGATCTGTTGGTTTAGTCAAGATACTTGTCATGATTGCTGATACGAGAGCAGGTATTTGGAATTTGAAAGAGAAATCATCTTAAAAGCAGGTAAACCTTGATGTGACAAGATTTTTAAAAATTATTTATTTTCTTTCTGATGGATGTGCTCAAGTTGTCATGGTACTCAATATTAGAGCACCAGCCAGCATGGGTCTATCCCAGCTTTAATTTTCTCCACAAAGCTAAGTATTATTGTAGAGCTATTATTAACCTAAAATAAATGTGTGTGCATATTCACTGCTATAGAATGCTATTTTTCACGCATCAAATCAAGTCACTGTGGATTTTCACCTCCCTTCCAGATCTGGCAGACAGTGAAAAGGGGAGCTATTTTTAATCTGAAATGTTCTGTGTTTTGAGTCCAGAGCACGAAAACGTAGTTTTTCTCCTGACAAGTTTCATGGATTATTGCTATAAAGCTTCACATCTATAAAGGAAGGATAAAACTTCCTTCAGGAAGGGCAGAAGTTCTGATTTTGGGGGTTAGAGATTTTAGTTCCTTTGAGAAACTGAAAAACAGTGGCAGTCACTGGTCCTCATATTAAAGAATTTACCAAGAAGGAGGAACAGTTTATCAGAGGAGACAAACAAAAGTCTTGTGTGGTAGAGTGGTATCAAAAGACCCAATTCCTTTCCAGGGGGGAAGATGACAGTCACTGGATTAGGAATCATTTGCCTGAAACAATATTTCTGGCAACCAGAGAGATTGGCATCACTGTCAGAATGGTGCTTACAAACATTTGATCATCTTCTTGCTGTCAGTACAGTTCTGTCATCCCACTGGAGTGCCTGCTCCATCTGTCCTGAAAGGTTGGCATGTACTGTCCAGAAGAGAAAATGATTTCCTGGTCCAAATGCAGTCCCTGCACAGAAGAAATGGATATAGAAAAAGTTTCCTCCTTTCCCCACTGAATGTGGCCTTCTGTGCCTGAGCCCTGTCTGATGGGCCAAAGGGGAGGCCACTCTCCAGGGCAGGTCCATCCTTCCGTGTCCTGCACCCAGGGGTGTGGGGATGGGATAGCAAGTTGTTACCAGGGTGCAGAGGCTGGTCCCAGTGATAGGGCTGAGGCCACTGGCTTCTTTTTGCTCTACAGAGAGGAAGAGGGAGAGAGGCAGAGCAGATCTGACTACACAGGAAGGCTTGAGCTGGGGAAAAGCAGAGTGCCCAGTTTTGCAAGGTAGGTTTAGGCCAGGACTTCAGGCCAGGCAGTAGGCAGGAAACCTTGGATGGGACAGGAGCAGCATTCCCATGTCAGCACTGAACTGACACTGATGGAGCTGTTTCAGGGCAAAGCCCAGCTCAGCTTTTTTCTGGCTCCCAGTGCTGAAGGGGCTGTTTGTGACAGTCCAGGTGGTCTCTGTGCTGGTGCCCCTCGAACTAGAACAGCTTTCACCTGCCATGCTGCAGCCTTTTTTCACAGAATTATAGCAAATGAAACACAAGGTAATAGGAGTTCCCTTCAGTTGTATGGGCAGAACTTTTCCTTGCTGACTAATTTCCCCCCTGGTTTCCAGCTGGCAGCACGCTGTAGGCACAGGCCTGGTCTTTGCTGTAAGGGATGTTTAACGCAGCCCGTCGGTCACAGTGTCCTGGCACCTGATAAGGCTTAGGGGAAGAGCCAAGCTCTGAGCCCAGCAGCTCTCCCACGGGGGCTGCCCTGCAATGTACTCCTCTCTTTTGTGCCTGATGGAGCAGAAAAGGGAGGAGCAGCAGTTGTCTCTCAGGGCTGGCTGGGTCACTGGTGTTTCTGCATGGCCATCCTCTTGCTGGTGTTGCTCACTAGATATGTCAGTAAACAGCAGCAGAGAGACCCAGTGGCTCAGGTCTGATTAACCTCTACAACTTTATCCTGTGTCTTAATTGGATTAGCTGCAGGGGGGTAGTTTTGCTCTTGTTCCTCAATTTTTTTCCAACAGATACTTATCACTGTGACATCTGATGGAAGCAACAAGTTTGAGTAGCAAGACCAGTGAATAAACAAACAGTGTTTGCTTCTTCCCCACTGCTCAGCCAACAGCTCCTGCCCTTCCTTTCTAAGATACTGCTGTAGCTGATGCCTGTGAGATGGCTTTGAGTAAGACCTGCAGTCAGATCTCTTGGGAGGTATGGGCTTTGCCTAACAGCCTGAACCCAGAGTCCCTGATTGGTAACTACAGTTCTGTCACTTTTGGGAAGGATTTCTGCTCAGTAAATGTTCAAAGCAGTAGTAACTTTCCATGTTTGGTTTCTTTCATCTTTTTTCTGAGGTTTTTAGTTTCCTTCAGGGCCTGATTATTCTGCACCTCGGACCTTTTTGCATGTATCACCACAGTGGCTGTGGGTTGTAGGGAATTGGCCTTATTCAGCACTGCAATAGCACTTCCTCCTCCAGGACCTCAAAGCTCGTTCTTCACTATCAGTTCATTTAGTTTCATTGGTGAGAAAATGGAATAACAAGATCAGTAATCATATTCTGTTAGAATGGGGAACTGTCTGCTACAGACCTAAAAAAGGAATTGAATCCATTTGATTGTGGGATTGCCTCTAATTCCTCAAGGTGTTGTCTACCTGTGTGGTGCCCAATAGAAAAAAGGAGAACCAGTTTAGAGGAGTCTTACCCCCCAATAGAGAAGTCTATTCTTCTGCCTGCAGCACCCTGTTTCATTTACAAGAAGCTTAAAATAGAAGGCTTTTTCCTTGCCATAGCTGTAATTGGTGCTGGATTGGGCACTGGAGAGGTGATGGAGAGGATACAAGCTGCTGAGAAGCTCTCTCTTACATCTGTTTCTAGACAGATGTGCACAAAGAGTGAATTGTAGGTGTGATATCAGGCCACAGTTCTGTTCTAGGAGGAATAATAGACGTACCAGCAACAATCTGGCTGTTACAAGATCAAAAGTGCTGTTACATTAAAGCTGGTAATACTGCCTGGCTTGGCAAAAGCCTGACAAAGCGTTCCAGGGTTTTAATGTATATTCAGATAAACTGTCTTCCAGAGTGAGGCTCAGGCCTTTGAATTTAATCCATGTACGATAGTAAGGGTTTTAGTGACTTGGTAAGAAAGTAGCTCCGAGGAATTCCTTCCTTGTACAGGGCTTGGATGTAACTAATTTGTGAACACTGAGCAGCACAGTTATAGTCTCACAGCAGAGGGTTCAGTGCTTCTTGGCACCTGGGGTACCTTTGCAGGGTGTGTGGTTGTCAGGCACAGGCGCTGCTGCTGCTCCTAAAGAAAACATGATCATGAAGTTGAGTTATAATGGACATTACTTTCCTTTTTCAGATTTAATGCATTCTTGTATTTTGTGTCCACTGGCCCCTCGGCAGCTCGCAGGCTGGATATGTAAATTGGTAACTGCAGAGGATGACTGATCTGTTAATACATGGAATTTGATGCTCATAAAGTGCATGCACTTAATGTTGCATGGCAATGGTTTGCTTGAATTTTTAAGTCTCCTGAGGATCTCTTATTTGGACTTCTATGGCTCTGGCTGTATTTGTTACAAAAAGCAATACAAATGAGGAGGCCCTACAGTTTCTGAGGACTGGTTGTTCTGTTACCTGTGAGTATCACTTCAACTTTTTCTGTATCAAATATTATTCCAAGGAAGATGTGGAAGTGGGAAATGCAATGATATCTGAAAATAAAACACTTCAGTCAAATTAATGGTATCCACAGAAATAGCTGTCTTTGGAGATCTGCTCAGATATTATTTTTCCAGAAAAGCCAAATTTTAATAGATCATTTCTCATTATTAGGCTTTCACTGAGGGATACAGAGGACTAAAAAGATTTGGTGGATCATTAAAATAAGTACAGATCTGCCACTGTGGGGTTTCAAACACAAAATTAAATCCTGGTCTCTCGGAAGGGGCCTCGCTTCCTTTGGGCCCCATGCTTGTTCCGTTGCTGGTTTTAGAAGGGTAAGGACTTCCACTGATTTTAATTTTACAATGTTTCTTTTAGCATGCAGACATTGAAATATTCAATTTCTTTTGCTGAGGATTTCATTAAAGCAAGCACTACACCTCTTCCATGGCAGAGCATTTGTGTGATAAATTGCATTTTACAAACACATGAGGTGGTAATGATCCCTCAGATATTGCAAAGCTACGCTCTGAAAACATCGGTGCTTCTTATTTTTCCCTTTAGCACTGTGAGATGAATACTTCAGCTTTTCATCACTTCCACAAGCCTGGGCTGAAGGGACAGTAGCAAATATGCAGGGAGAATATTGTGATATACACCATAAAGTTACATCAAGGTGAAAGGAATATACAGGCTCAAATGATCCCTTACCCTGAGGCTTTTATCATTTATTTTAATATTTTCTAAGGTGAAGTGCTGGATCCAAGCCTTGCTACCAGCCAGCATCTTTCATGTCAGGCGGAAAATCTTTTACTTGTGTCTTCCTTGGCCACCACCCCTCCAGATAATGGTGATTTCAGCACAGCAGAGTTTGGCTGTGGAAAGTCTGTCACTGCTGTCATAATGTGCTGCTCTGTGGATACTGCATCCACCTCTGCTTGGTCAGTTCTCAAGGGATGTGTGGCAGGGTTAGACTGAACAGTGTCTCAGTTTTGCAGCCTGAGGAAATGACCATGGTTTGCTGTCTTTCTGAGAAGGCCATTGAAAGAGCCAGATTTACTGTGTGGGCAGCAGGAATAGAACCAGGGTGAAGTACCAGTGTGGAGTGGCTGAGACTGTGGGTGGCATCTCCATGACATTTCTTTCTCACATTGTGGCATTTGAAAAAACTCCCCCAGGGGCAAGCAGGGGTGCCTGGTTATGATGTCTTGGCTCAAAAGCTGGCTAGTTGAGATTGCAGGGATCTGCAGCCTGCCCTGGGTTAGTGTAAACATATCTTTCAATCTGTAAGAAACCTGCTGGCTTCCTTGAAGGATATCAGTGAGTATGTAGGCAAACCTCGGCTGCTTTTCTTCTGGGGGCTTGGTCTCCCAAACAAGATTCTCATGAGTCTTTTCTAAAGTCCATGAGTTCATGGCAGTTGAAGGTATTTGGCAGCTTTGGGTACCAGTCACTCCTTGGGGCTGCAGAAGGCAGCATTGCACTGTGGACAGGTCACTGTAACCACCAGCTCTGTCCTGCTGAGCTCTGATGTCACGGAGCTCTGGCTGGTGTTGCTTGTGCTGCCTGAGCTCACAGCCCTGCATACAGCTCATGGGGCTCAAGGGGGAAATGTGAAATGTGGAGGGCTGAAAATGACCTCAAGACATTTCGCACCTTCCCCATCAGCCCCCCACCACAGATCAAAGTTATCTAGAATGTTCCTTTTCCTTGGTGTTTCCATTCTCACTCAGCTTGTCTGAGACCAGGCCCACAAAGCCTGGGAAGGGAAGAGTGAATGAAGAAGCTACTCACCAGGACCTGCTTCTGGTGACACCAGGTGGCAATTTCTGAAACAATTTTTACTTTAGCTGCCTCCAAAATCTGTAGAGTTGAGAATTGGAGCAAGCAATACCGGTCAGTTAAAATGGCAATATAATTTTAATTGACATAATAAAGACTAATATATGGTATAATTAATTTTTCCATGCAATAAAATAGGACAGGAATTAATCTCAGCTAAGCAACCAGTCTGTTGTACTTTCTTACTTGCTAAAATGAACGTTTTTCTATATAGTGAGATTTTCTAGCATAGAAATGCTGAGAGTAGAGGGTAGTGGCCATGGGCTTGCTTTCTAGCTGGCCCAGGCATGCTGATGTGTAGTACTTTACTGAGGACTAACCAAAACTAAAAATCCTGTCTATATCTTCTGTCCAGCTCCTCCAAGTCAGTGTGATGAGCAGAGCCTGGTTATATCTGTTCTCCATCTGTCCCTTCCTCCGTGTCTTCACTATCGATAATTGTTAACATCTGGCATGAGAGATTGCCTCTTAGCAGAGTGCTGATGGGATCTTTCCATGGAGGATTAAGGCTGGGGTGGATTGGCAGGAGACAGTATCTTGCTGTGGGAAGTTTGCCAGATGTGTGCAAGCTTGGTGCTGCTGCTCTTCCAGTTACTCCAGCTCATATCTAGACATGGGCAAGGGTCAGTTGCAGTTCCATGACCTCTGACCAGTACATCAGGCCAGATGTGGTCTGATCTGGGTTTGGGAGGGACCTCCTGCACCCAGCAGCTGCACACGGCAGACTTTCTGTCTGTTTACATCAGCTGCACCATCCCGTGGAGGTGATTTCACACCTGGTCAGGTGTGGACTGCTGTGTGGTCACAGGGCTTTAATCAAGGCAGTGATAACGCTAACAGAGTAGTAGGAGTGCTGGCAGGAGGACTTGAGATGTCATTTCTTACCATGTCATGCTCCTCAGGTGATTAATGTGTCTGTAAATCACACAAATGCTTTCCTGTGGCTTTGCTTTCTGCTACTGCCTCAGCTGCCAGGATTTCATGGGACACAAATCTCAGCTTGTGGCAAAAGCACGGCCTCCTTTCCCTGTAAAGGTACTTGGTATGCATTTCCAGTGCCCTGAAGCATAGCTGAGGGCCCTGCTAAGCTCACTGAATCCAGGCTCTGAGAGATTATATTTCATTTTGTTTTATCAGGTTTGCTTTCCCGTGGAGTCCATATTTTTTCTTGTGTCTGCATAGGGAGCATGGAAGTATCCCATGGCATTTCAGAAAGTTAGGAGTTTCCCCTTATCTGGTTGGCCTTGCAGTCTGCTCCTGGGAAGCCCTTGGAAACCCTTGTTGCTCTTTCCCAACGGTGATATGTGTCCTGCAGTAACCAAAAGGTATCTGTTACTAGGTTGCAAGGGCAACCTGGGGCCTGAAAGCACAGTTGCTGCTGGCTGTCAGTAGCACAGGTGATGACTCTCTTTTTCCATATTCAGGACAGACTGGCATAAACTTTCTGTGCTTTGAAACCATCACACCAGGGAGGGTTTCCATGTCTGTTGATGCTTTCCACAGCTACAGCAGTTGCAAAAAAGTCTTCTCCCAGTCTAGAGGGAAACCTTTTAACTAATTAATCTCACACTCTAAATCTTAAAGATAGCCAAATAAAAACAACAGAGTTTGCACCAAAGGGCTCAGTTTTGTTGGCTTCTTGAAGGGGATGTCAAGATATGTTCATGGCATTTAGAAGCAATGTTGGATTTATTTATTTATTTTTGTATGAAAATCTCACTAGGTGATATTCCCATGTCCCTTTTAAACCATTTGAGATGACATTTATTTTGTTTCTTTCATTAAAACTATTTTTATCCCAGTTCATGGGACTGTACAAGTAGAAATTAAAACACTGCTTGGTATTTCCTTGCCCATCCTATTTGTTCTTCATCTCCAGCTCCTTTCAGCTCTCCCCAGATCTCCCCCCTTCCCTCCCCAGCCTGCCTTGAAGGGCTGGGAAAGCCAGCGCTGGCGCATTATGTTCCCTGTCTGATTGTTGTGGGGTTGTGTTTGTGTGGGGAAGGTCACGAGACACAAAGACCACCAGGCAGGGGTGGGTGTGGGGTGTTCAGTCCCTTTCCATTCAGGCCCTTTGGCAATGGGTGGGAAGAGTCTTGTTTGCATGACAGGATTTCAGGGGGCCATTGCTTTTTGTTTAGGTTTCTTCCACTGCTGCTGCAATGGGCCCTGGAGGGCTACAACAAAAGTAGAGCTTATATTATGAGATTCATGGGGCTGAAGCAAAGCTGTCAGTGCAGGAGTGACTGAGCCTGACCAGCTACTGTGCTCTTGCAGCCTAGAGACTGTCAGCAATTGCTCTGGCTGGGGTGTTTGTGCCACGTCTAGTTGTGGCTCTGGTGGGAGTTCTGACTCTTGTGGGCTGAGATCCTTAGTGGAATGAATGCTCTGGAAGTGTTCTGTCTGTGGAATGAGGGTTGGAATGCAGGGTGACATTGTGGCTCCACAGACCTGCCACAGTGCCTATGTTTCCCTGAGTATTTCTGAGACTTCCAGCCAGTGACTTTTATTTGCAGCATCTGCCTCTTTCCTAGCTATCAGGTCGACATTTTTGAGAGCATTCTTTTGTTCAAACAGTGCTTACTTCCTCATCATCCGTGTGAGAAGCTGAGCTGCTGTCCCTGGATGCAGCTCTCCCCTCACCCCATCCTTAGAAAGCAGCTCAGTCTATGTTTACCACTGGTGTGCACAAAGGCAAACATTGTCAGGGATTCATTGTAACTGTCCCAATTACCCTGATTTCATTTGCATAAGAAGATTGACCAGCCTGTGGTAGTGGCACTGCCTTGGCTGTCTGATACGGGACACTGTCATTTGGGAAGCAGGAAAGAACTGGAATACCCAGGCTGGATTGGGATGGGGAGAGGGGTCTGTCTTGGTCCCTACCAGCATGGGTGCTACAGCAGCCCTTTCTGGAAGGAGGGTAACTTGTCAGATCTCAGGCACTGGAAGTCCCTGACCATGTCTGATTCAGATGTAAGAGCTGCCAGCTTCCCAAAGATGCAGATTCCAGCTACCCCAAGCATACCTGAGCATCTGGCTGTCCCATAAGAGTAAATCCTTCCCTTGCATAGTGTGTATGTGTGTATTTATCTATTTTTTTGTCAGTAGGGGTTGACCCTGCCCAAATGCTTCTAGACTAAGCAGTGACCTGCCGTGTGTTTGTCACTTCCCTCAGGCACATGTAACATCTCCTCCTTGTGGTCGAATTTTTTCCAGAAAGGTAGCTGTTCCCGCAGGCAGGCACTAAAGCAAGAGGAAAGCAACTGGGATGGAGCAGAAGTCAGGGAGCAGGCTGAAATGGTACGATCTCTTGACCCAAAGCAATAGCTAGTGTGATGGTAGGACTTGCTTGCACTGCAGCAGCTGCACAGCTCTCACTCCTCTCACCAGACTGAGAATGATTCATATTCTCCCTTCCCCCCAGCGCCACATGTAATGTGATCTCCCTGTGCCCAGGCCCAAAACTCTCTTCTGTTTGCAGTAATGGTTCTTCATGGGATCAACTGGCCTGTGAAGCTGCAATGTTCAAGCTTGTGAGCTTTGGCAGAGCAGCCATTCTGTCCCTCTGCCCCTGCTGTGTGTGTGCCTGCACAGACCCACATCCATGTCTTCATCTCCCTACTGCTTCCAGGAGAGACTCTCACTCTTGGACATCTTTCTTTGTTGCTTGTGGATATCACCAAGCTTAGCATGCTTCATGGAGATGCTTTGACCTTTACTCCATTTTACCCCATCCTTCAAAATCTCCTCTCTAATATTTGGCAATTTTAAATTTTTATTGCTTAGTTATTAGGTGGCAATACAGGAGTGTGTCATGGAGGTGGCTGAGGCACAGGCAGCTTATCTCAGCTACAGTAGTATTTTAAGCCTCTTGCATCCCTGGGTGAGTTACTTTGTCTCTGCAAATTACTTTGGTAATTTGGTAATTACTTGGGTAAATTACTTTGCCTGTTTCCTAGTTCAAAAGTGGAACTCTTTATGAAGTGATACTATTGTGAATCATGAATTATCATTTCAAAATGTACTATGTCCTAGAGACCTGATTATTAACAGCCAGATCCCAAGTCTCTGTCCTTATATTTTTGGACCTTGCTGAGAGGGATTGGTGATCCAGCCCAGATGTCTCAGGAATTCCTTTGTTCTTTCTTTGGCGGACATGGAACAGGGAAAGAAATCCTTATGTGTTTTCTCAGATGAGATGCTCCAGGACACTCACATTTTTTGCCTGAAATTACCCACATTGGTATTGTTATGTTTGTTTGGTGCAATGAACATCAAAAAAGAATGTGGAGTCTGAAGTCTGACTCTGAAGTTGAGAGTCTGAAGTTGGGGCACAGATGGGCCCCTCATGGTTCCTCTAGCAACCCTTTAAAAGCCAGTTTGTATGTTTGACTTTCCTGATGTGTTGAAAGGACAAAGTAGGGTCAAATCTTACTTTTAAATTTGGGTTCTTTCCATTGTGTTTTTGCAGGTAGCGTCCTACCTTCTACTGCATTTCTATGGCCTCTCATTTTAGCTTACATGTTAGTGGGGTCTATTTTATGAGCAAGCAAAACATGTGCTCCAGACACTGAATTAGCTTTTAAATGGTTATTCCTAACACATATGAAGTGAAATACTATTATTTAAGGCCTTACGCTATCCCTTTTAAGCTGAGTCACTGTGTCTCTTGCTTTGCATTGGGAAAATAGCTTTGGCACATGTTCACACTGGGGGGGACTGACAGACCTAGGAGGAAAAAAGAGACACTGGGCACCCAAAAAGGATGGGAGGGCACCCAGTTTTCTGCTCTGCCAGTGAGGTTCAAGTAATAAGATGTGCCCTTTTAAAATGCTTTGCTTTCCCCAGCTGTGCAAAGGGAGGAGGTGGATGAGTAATAATACAGAGAGCATTTTTTTGTTTAAAGTTCACCAAAAGGCTGGGGAAAACACTGCTTTTTTTCTTTTCAAGCAAAATATTTAATTTTATTTGAGCTGAACCATCTGGGCACTCTGAATAGGAATGTAAATGACAGTTTTTAAGGAAACATTTTGAAAATGGCAATGTCCAGTGCTTTGGCCTTTTAGAATCTGAAGGAACTTCTAAACAATCAATATTCAAATCTAAGGCAAATTCTCAGGAAAGTCTTGGCATGACTGAAATCTCAGGAAATCTCTTTGCTTGGAAAAGTTTTGTTTTGAAAAAAATTATCCTTGCTTTGTAAGTGGGATAAAAGCCCTGCAAATAACGTTGCTGATAAACAATATCATGCATATAAACTGCATCTTGTCCCGCCCTTTGAGCAGTGTTATACTTGCATCTCTTGGGCTGCTGCTTGTAATTATCCTGGTGCTTTATCCTATCGGCCCTTTCCATGTCACTGGTTCAGTTTTGCTACAGCTCCCTTTGATGGGGGCACTCTGACCTTTGGTGGCTGCTGTTTGATTTGCTCTGGGTTCATGAGAATTTGTTGGCTGGGAGCAAAGGAGGTGCCCAATGGTGGAGGGATTATACAGGGACAGACGATGGTAGCACTGTCTGCTTGAGGCAGCTTTTCTGCTCCTGGATTAAAGTTAATGCTGTGTTACTTGTCTGTCTCTCTAAGGCCTTGTCAAGTCCATGTGGGAAGTTGTTCTGTCTGCACTATTTCACTTGTGCTGCTCAGCTCTCTCCCTGCCTCATTTCTCCTCCCTCTTTCCCCTTCCATTCAAGAAGAATTTTTCAGTCTTCCCCACTCAAGGTCTGTCTTTGCTCTCTGCCCTGTGTAAAAGTTCCATGCCCTCCCCACCATTCATCACCTCTTGCTCATTCACCTCCCTGCTTTCCTTTCTCCATTCATCTGGGCTTCCCCTCAGCCAGTCTGGGCTGCCCTCTCCTCCTGCCCCTTCTGCAGTCGTCCTTTTGTGTCTTTGCACTCCCTTCTCCGTGGCCATCCAAAGCCCAGCAGTCTGCTGTGTGCTCTGTGAGGATACTCTTCTAGAAGTTGGCCCCAGCTGATGAGCAAATTAATCCTCAGCGGAAGCCTGGTGGAACTGTTTTGAGTGGATTTGTCTCTCTAGTTACCCTGCAGGTGAGATTTCTTTTCCCCCCACTTCCTGGAGATGCAGGATGATGTATGAACAGGAAGAGTATTACAATTATCTAACCTTCCTGTTCAGTCTAGTCTTTCTATCTCCCTCCTGGCTTGTTTCCCCTTTGTTTGCAGCAGTTGCAGCTCTCAGGTGACTCTTTGGGAGGTTGTTTGGATTTCTTCATTCCTGAGCAACATAACATGAATTCTCTTAATTATACTGGCTCTTTAATTGGGGTTGTTGCCTGTGTCTTCTCTGCTTCCTTCTTTTAAATCATCTACTTGGAGGCTGTATCAGTTTTGTCAAGCCATCTCTGCACTCCAATATGTGTTTTAAGTGTTCCCCAGGAAACAGAGCTTGTGAATTGTATTAGCCAGGGCTTGTTGTTTCTGGGTCTCAATGCAGCAATGACCCTGTGCTTGTGATGCAGACACAGGAAATATGGACTACAGCCTCTGCCAAAGATTTTCCAGCTTGCTGAGCACCTGGTCCCCTGCAGGTCCCACAGTGCCAGCAGTGTGCAGACATCACCCCATGGTAATGAATGAGCAGGTCTCTGCTGCAGTGTGGCAGGAAAACAAAGTGGGAAGTCTGCTGGCTTGTGGGTGCCCATGGGGGGGCTTCAGCTTTGAATGCTTAAACTGCATTCAAGCCAGTGTGGTCAAATAAAAGGGGAGTGCTAGAGCTTGGGAAGAGTGGATAGGCTTGGAGAAAGCAGGTGCTCTGAAAGCTTGTGTGCACCCTGTGCCTGTGGGAAATCTTATCAGCTCAGTAACGGAGGCAGAAATGAGGTGGAGACAGGCAAGGAGAGGGGCTCTGTGAGTGTGTGCAGATTTGACTGACAGGCTGAGCACTCTGTTGTGTGGGAGACTGTGAAAGGACCATCCACTGCTGTCTCATGAGGCTGAAAGGAGCCCCTGATATAGTCTGGCAGTGCCAGGGTCTGGGAGGACTTGTCAAGTCTCTGAGAAGGACCCTTTCCCCTGATAACCATCTCAAAGTAGGATTTCAAACGCTGCTGTGGTTTGTTGTCTGGCTGGTGAGTGTGTAAAAGAGATTCCCCAGTCATTGTGCTTGTGCCCCACAGAGGCATTGAACCTGGCTGGACACATCTAGCCCCAGGCCAGTCCTGCATCTTGTCACCTGCAGGCAGAAGTCTCTGCTGCAGCAGGGATTGGACTGGGAACCCTGCACAAACAGCCCTGCTTCCTATGAAATTAATTGCATTGTTGTAGTGGAGTTTATTTAGTCATGATTTGCTTTAAAATGCATTTTCTCAGATGCATTTTCTTTCCATTTGAGAACTTGTGGCAGAGAACTCTGCCCTTGTATCCAGAGCATATAGGAATCCAAAATGCAGCTTGATTTTTCTGATTTGTGGTTTTGCAACTTTGGCACTTGGACAAATCTCTTCTACCCTTAAACCAAAGTATATTTGGTTAGCAGAGACTGGTAAAGTGCAAACACTGCGGAAATTACTACTGCAGTTCAATGCAAGGAACCTGCAGTCTGGGTGTCATCCAGGAATGATTTGGATAGATCACCTAAGAAACGATGCAAACCACTACAGCTTCCAGCAGTCTGGCTCCTTCCTGCAGCTGTAACTCCTGTGATCACCCTGGAAAGATGCAAGTCAGGATTTCTTGCTCTCAAGCGTTTAAATGGTAGAACTTAGAGACTAATTAAGGCTCCCAGCTCGAGGCTGCATTTGCAACCAGCCTGTCTACAGTACCTTTGAGATGATTATGTCGTTGCAGTGTAATGTCAGTGCCTACGAGGCATTGCAGGGAATCGTGATACCTCTGTCTCCTCTTCACAAGGCTGACCTAAACTTCTGCTCCAGTTTAGCTTGGAAAGCAGAGTTTCTTTAGTAGCTTCTAGTTCCTATGACTGAGCAAAGCCAGCTGTAAGACCAGTATGAGTTAAATACCTTTCCCAGGCTGTTTGGCAGGAGTTTTGCTCCATGGTTTTTGCTCTAACCAGAAGCATGGTTTGAATTCCAGTACAATTGGGTCATTTTGGCTACACGTGTGCTATGGCACTTGTTAGCTGGAGCTTTAAATGCATCTGTTTTCTAAACCCTAATAGCTTGCTGTCAGGTCAGAAGAGAACTGTTTGGATCATCTAGGCTCTTCTGATGTAGGCAAGAAGGTTTTCTGGGTGATCTTCTGCTTGACCTCAATCATACCTCATCTCCTAGGAGAACTTGCAATTCAATTGTAAAACTTCTGGTGAAGTTAGTGAGACATTTCACTTGTTAATAGTAAAAATAATCAACTTCCTCTAATCTAAGGCTGTCCAGTTTGACTTCTAGTCCCTAGATGTGATTATACCTTTGTCTTGGTAGAGACTTCTGTACTGCCAAATTTCTGTTCCTCTGGACAACAATCAAGTCATTGCTTAACCTTCTCTTTCATAAGATAATGAATTCAGTCTGTCAGTAAAGCCAGTCAGACTGTACCAGTAAAAAGTGCCAAAGAGGTAATGTCACCTCATTTACAAACCTGCAGGTCATGGTTCCTTTTTTGCAAGCAGTGTTACCTTGAGAGCACTCACTATAACAAGCAAGGGTTTTTTTTCCCCTGCCAGGATTGGCTGCTGCTGAAAATGGCATTCCTTACCCTGTACACTGGCTGACATTCTTGACTCCTGTCCAGATGGCTTTCTGTTTATTTTTAATGTAATATATATTGTTTGCAAGTACCCAGATTTACCAAAAGACCTTGCGGACACTTCGTAAGTTGCTGCTTTAACTAATCTGTGAGCGTGATACAGACTCTTCCTTAGTTTGCTCCGAAGTCACTAATGAGAATTCTGTAGGAGGAAGAATGAATCCTCATGGGACCCCATTAGTGGCATTGCCACACTATGGCATTGCCTCTCTGGCTTAGATTTATTTTTGAGACCTGTCAAATAGCCAGATTTCAACATGTTGAATGTGTGACAGACTGAGTTTGTGTCACAGTAAATCCTCAGACTCAGGTTTGTCTGGTGATGTCAGATGCCCTCCAGAAATCAGTCATATCAGTGACCTTGGCTTATGATCTGCACCCAGTTTGTGTTCTCATCCAGATAATAGCAACTGGACATAATCTGTTTCCTATGGCCTATTCTGACTGATATTAGACCAGTCCTCCTTCAAGTGTGCATTACTCAATATCAGTCATTTGTTCCTTTGCTGTGGGTTGCTGTTAGACCAACAAGACCTGCTGTACCCCATTAAATTCTTGCTGGCCAGTTCAGGGAGTGGAGTGTGTGCCTGTCGCTGTGATTGCACAGGAGTTTTGGAGCCATGGTTGGAAGGGCTGTACTGCTGATTCAAGACTGGAAGAAAAGGAGCAAGCAGATCTTGATGTTCTTCCAGTGTTCCCAGACTTGCAGAAAATCAGTATTTGTAATGACTTTTTAAAACTATTTGGATGAAAGTTACCTTGACCTGCTGATTCAAAACTAACTTCAGCAGCTGCTGTGTAACATTCTCCAGAGTTACGGCTGGGACAGAAAGTGCATCATCATCATCATGTGATAGAGATAATTCATTGGGCTTTTGTCCACATACAGAACAGAAACATTTCAACTCCATTGACTCTTTCACACTGATACCACCTATGCAACTTTTTCCAGATAATATCAGACCAAAAACTTGTTTTGAATGATGACTCATCTGCCTTATCTGTACTAGCACAGATGCAGCTGTGACAGAGACATTATCAATAGCAGTGAATTTTACAGAAATCTTATGTATGATTGGTTGACCCAGGGGTAAAAGCAGGGATCTGACCCAGGGATCAGGAACTTGGTCTGAAATACAGCCCCCACGGATCAGCTCTTCTCACTGTTGTGTGTTAGTTTCTGGTTTGCTTTGCTTTTTATTATTATTTTCTTTGTAGTGATTAGAGTAGTGTAGTGTAGTGATTAGAGCCTCTCTGTCTCCCAGTTGTGAGACTGACTGTGCATGCTTATGTCTTCTGGTGAGTTATGTAATCCAAATCAATGCAGCATCTCACCCAGAGTGTGTTGCATTTTGGATCTGAATTAAGCAACTTACATATTATGTCCCCTCATGATGTAGAAGCCCTGAGAGATGTAATTAATATTAACAGAGAATTTTGAGATTTTCCAGTCAGACATGTCTAAAACCACATAAACAATAATTATGTGGTGATGAATATCACGTGTCTTATGATACTACAGATATTGCCGTTTTCAGCTTTTGATATTTAATGCCTTACACCATCCAGATGAAAAGTGGGGTTTATTTTATCTAGACTGCAGAACTCATTGCTTCAGGAGATTGTGGAGGCCTAAAAACTAGAGGAATTCAAAAGGGAGAGCAAGAGATTGGGCATTCGTACATTAGGAATGCTGGGGCCAGTGCTGACAAGCAGTTCTACAAAGTTACAAACCCCTTGCCTCAGGATTTAAGAAAAGATTTTAACTGTTCAGGTGAGTTTGGTCACACCAGTCACTAGGTGGTCTCTTGTTGGCTTCATCTTGTCTACAGTCTCAGGAATGCGAAACAGCACCAGAGCTTGGGCTGGTGCTGTTGGATCCATGACTCACTAGTCTGGGTCACAACCTGCCCAGCCTATTACTGCAGCTGACACGAGTACCCAGGTAGGAATGTGCAACATGGCCAATGCTGGATCAAGATTAAAAATAATATTTTCGCCTAAAAAAACCCACCTATGACTTTTAGAGTGCCTCAGCTTCTTTCCATTAGTCTTAATGCGCAATAAATAATAAAACAGGAAGAAGCAGAGCTGGAGAAGGCTCAGTCTATAAACATGTCTCTTTGCATTAAGCCTTGTGGCGTAATGGAAGGCATCTCCTGCCACCCATGCTGTCTCGTTAATCATGTAATTATCTCCCTCACTTTCAGTGCTGCATCTCCTTCCCTGTCAGTGCTGCTGGTAATGGAGCTTCTATTTACCCTGGCTTCTTTCTGGGGAGCAGCTCTGGTTTCAAAGCCAGCACAGTGGTATATTTTGAATAATTTAGTTCCGGGTGGCTTGAACACTGTCTGTAATTCCCCAGCTGAGACTAGAGGCTGATTTCTGGAAGTATTCTGCCAGATGGCTGATTTGGAGAGAGGCAGTGGGATCAGAGTGGTTGGATGTCAAGGTGGCCGGGGACTGAAAGGCCACTCAGTGGGTCCTGTGAGCTCCTCTCAGCTCTGTCCTCCCTTAGTGTCTTAGCAAGGACTTGCAGCAAGAAACACACAGGCAGAGGATGGATAAGGGAGAGAGTTGTATTAAAAACATGGAGACAGAAACATTTGGGTACCTGGCTGAACATGATAGGCTTCCCCTGCAGGCTGTGGGTCAGAAATTACTGGAGTCTCCAAGTGTAAGATTTGCTTGCCCTATGGCGGTTATGGACCAGGGGTGTGACCTTTGTAGAGTCAAGAAGTTCAGTGTGGTGTCCAACTGGCTTTGGAAAGTTTGATAGGTTTCTGCACCTGAAACCTCCCCAGAAAGCCATCTCTGTTCACAGTGTCCCTGTGCTGCTTGGCCTGGTGGCTTGGCAATTTGCCCTTTGGCTTTGCAGCCATCATCCAGCCACACTCTGAGTTCTGCACAGCCCTCAGTGTGCTAGATCACACAAACACAGGTGTGGTGCTTGTGCTCTGTAGATGGGGAGGTCACAACACCACACAAATCTGTGGGCTCACTCCAGCAATCTTGGCAATACCAATAACTAAATCTGGCTCCAAGCCCTCTTTCCTGTCTGCCTCAGAACTGAGTAGTGGCACTTACCTGAATCTTGTGATTCTCTCATTGTTGAATCTGTGCTTTCACTGTCTGTTTAGATGAAGTGCTTCTGCAGAAGGTAACAACAGATGGTAATAATGTAGGTTCCTTCCTTGTCTTTATGCCTAAGACAGTAGGAGAAATAAATTAGAACAGAAATGCCTCTATAGATTGGCCAAGTAGCTCATGAACCTGGTCTTTCAGGCTATTCTGCTCCTCAGGGAAAAGGGAATCTCATACCAGCCCCCTCCATCTCCATGTGCTGCATGCAGAGACACACTTACCTAAATCCAGGTGACATGCCCTCTTCTCTGGAATGCCTCCTGGCCTAGGTGAGTGCTGAGCTGGGCAGCTCTGTGCTCTCACAGCAGCTTTCCTGGTATGGAGCAGGTATGTCTGGCAGCACTGCCTGGTGGGGGAATATCCTCTGTGCTTAAAAGCAATCTGGCTTTTGAAAGCTGGGTGATGTTCTCAGCCCTCGGGTTCACTTCAGGTCAAAGCAATCTAACATGCCCTAAAAGGACTACTGGACAGCCCTTAATCACTTTATATTGTCTGGGCAGTGGCGAGTAAATTCATTATTTACAGGGGAGGCAGTGGGCGTCACTGGAGCCAGCAGTAATGTTTTACCGCATGTGTTCAGGCAATGCAGATGAGGTGACTTTAAGTGGTGGGAGGCTGGATTTCAGGGTGGAGGGATATGCATTTACCTCTGACTGGCCTTCTCTGCTGGATCAGGGTTTCTCACACGCATTTCTCACCTTTGGAAGAGAGAGTGGGATCATTAAGCATTGCAGAGACTATGCCACCTAACATCTGAGTTCCATCCAGGAAAGCTCAAAGTGATTTCTGAAATCCTTGGAGATGAAAAGATGTTGCATGCAATTGACTCCCCCTTTCCAGTGGGAAAGAGCCTACATGTAAAAAAGGAACAGGCCAACTGTTGAGAGCTCCTTTCTGGTGGGAAATCAATCAGGAGTTGTCATTTCTATATAATAAGGAGGAGAAGGTAAAGCTCAGGGCAATTTCTTTGCAGAATCTCCTAGTCTGGAGCAGAGCTGGGGTCGGTGCCAGGAGGCCTGACACTGTCAGGCCAGTCTCTCACAAAAGTGAAGACACCACTGGACCTTAGAATAATTTAGATTTAAGGAACTGCTCCAACTCAAGGCCAGTTTTCAAATTGGGTGAAGTTGCTTGGAGCCTTGCCCACTGGAAAGACAGCTGTGACTTTGGTAATGTCGAGACAAAGCCCTTCAATGAGGAAACTGTGAGTGGTAGCAAACTCTGTTCCTGCAATCCTAAAGCGAGCCAAGGATCCTCCTGTTGTGCCCAGTTCAGCTGTTGACTCTCCAGCTGCCCTGATGCCCCTGAGGGCTGTTTGCCATGGGGAGAGGAGCAGCTGGCTGCACTCTGTGATATGTCTGAGTTTTCCCAAGATACTCATTGTCTGACTGCAGCACCAGCCTCCACCCTACTTGCTCACTCAACCATAGCTGATGTGTCTTTAATTAAAGAAGAGGAAAAATTTGAGATTTCATTTTCTTTCCTCAACTGAATTTCCTATTTTCATCACAGTTTGTGAGGCCCCCTCACCATACTTTTGTCTTGCAGTTTTGCTGTGGTACCTTTAGTTTGTGGTGTGTCTCCTCTAATATAAGGAAGAAGCAGGAGAAAAACAGTTTGTTTTGAGCCAGGGAATTAAGATTCTGGGTCAGATGGCTGCTATAGTCATTAACATATTTACATTTTTGCTTAAGAGCCTGGTTGAGGATCAAGGGAGTTAAGGGTGATTGTCATTGAAATGCAGAGGAAACCTTGCATGAAATTGCCCTTAGTGTTCTGTTGTCTGGGGGGACAAGGGGGGCAAACGGCTTCCTCATCCCTGATCACTTGTCTGCCTGAGCTTGTGGACAGGCAGAAGGAACTGTGCTGAGGGAAGGCACTGTGGTGCCTGTGCTGTAGGAGCTTTGCTCCCCGTGGGGCTGGAGCCGGGCTCAGCACAGCCCTGCTGCTGCCTGCAGGCACTGTCTGTCCTCGGGTGAGACCGTGATGCTCGGCTGGGCTAGTGGAACAATTGGCCCCGAAGGAGATCGTCATGGATAAATGCATGAAGCGACTAACAAAGGTCAGTTGCCTCTTTTATAATTGATGGAGCTGAGTGTTTGTCACATGTTTTTGCACTGGTGCAGCATCACCTGGAATGCTGTGTGTAGTTCTGGGCATCACATTATGAAAAAGACCAGAAGCTGTTAGAGAGTGTCCTAAGGAGGCCACGAGGATGATGCAGGGTCTTGAGGGGAAGCTGTGTGAGGAGTGGCTGAGATCACTTGGTTTGTTCAGCCTGGACAAGAGGAGACTGAGGAGAGACCTACCTCATTGTGGTCTTCAACATTCTCATGAGGGGCAGTGAAGGAGCAGGTTCTGATCTCTTCGCCCTTATGACCAGTGACAGGACTCAAGGAAACAGCTAGAGCTGAGTCAGGGAGAGGTTTGGGTTGGATATCTAAGGGTGGTTGTGCACTGGAACAGGCTCTCCAGGGCTGTGGTCACAGCACTGAGCCTGTCTGAGTTCAAGAAATGTTTGGACAATGCTCTTGGGCACATGATGGGATTCTTGGGCTGTCCTGCATAGGGCCAGGAGCTGGATGGAGCATGGAGGACTCAATGATCCTGATGGGTCCATTCTAACTCAGCACATTCTGTGATTCTATGATTTGCCATGTGTAGGGACACAGGATATGCAGGACCTGTTCAACCTTTTGATTTTTATAGATACCTGTGATACCAGAAACAGGGTTTGAAGCAGCTTGAAGTATCAGTGTGGATTTTGAGTGGTGACAGGTGAGATTTTTATATCTGTTTTATAGATAAATGTTACATAATTAAAAATTTGTTTAAACATAAATGAGGGACCTTCCTTACATCTGGGGTTGACAGTAAAACATTCTGCTCCAAGTTGTGGAACCTGTGCTCTGGCCCTGCTCTGAGGTATTTGAGTTTAGATGTCAGTTGTTCATTGTTCATCTCTTACTCTCACATTGTTCAGATCCACTGTTTTACTTCAAATTTATTTCTAATTATTATTAGTGTGCCAAAAGATAATTACATTTAATAACGTGGAAGAAGAGAAGAGACTTGATAGCCAAATTACAGTACAGAAAACACCAGCTACCTTCTACCACTGCTTTGATTTTTGTGGAGCAAGCAGCAAGACTTCAGTGAGCTGGAGGAGGAATGTTGGTGCCTATTGGTGTGAGAAAGAAGCAGATTTCATTGTAGCCACCAGACAGCTACAGCTTCAGCTGTGCCTTTGGAAGCCAGCAGCCAGTAACAGCAACATCCTGACTGACAGGATGTATCAGCTCCAGCACTAGAGAGTCTGAAGTCATTAGTGTGTCCTTGTGGGCTGGTTTGAAGCTCTGAAGCTGTTGTGTAATTTCTGTTCTTGGTTACAAAATGCTTCTTTTTGGAAGGCTTTAAAGCAGAACAAAGTCTAGGAAAAATGGTTTGTGATCTCAGCAGTTCTTTTGTTCTCGGGGGGCCTGTGTGCTTCAGCTTTGTATCTCATCTGCCCTCTGAAGGAACAGCCATGTTCCCTGGGACTGCAGCCCTTCTTGGTCTTTCCTACAAAGTCAGTGAGCACACGGCATGGGGAAGAGTCCCACGCTTTGGGTGCTGACCCTGGCCTTCAGAGTAGAGAGGTACTTAAGCCTTCAAGGAGTAAATGGTTTTGTCCTAGACAAGCTAGGTTCTTACATTTTAAATATCAAGATACAGTTAAAGTGGTGCAGTTAAGTAAGGTGTTGGTTAGGTCAAATGTTTGTGGGGAACAGGGATGAACAGAGCAGTATCTATGGGGTTGCAGGTCTTAGATCCATTCACTGAATGACTCATCTCCCAGCTCCTACTAATTCCCCTTGAGAAAGGTCATCCCAGGTATTGTGCTAATAATACTTTATTTCCTGATATGTGTGTCTGGGATTGGGCACCACAAACAGGCTGGCCTGAGAGTCACAGCAAGAGCCAAAACTCATCAGAGCTGAGCCTGAATGCAGAAGCCCTGACTTTTGGAGTTGGTTTTAGAGTTTGATCTGTTAACACAAAGCATCAGAGTGGGACAGAGTAGGGGAGCAAAACTTCTCCAGGGATTAATATTAAGCCTTTGTTTAACAGTAAACAGCTGATGAAATCCACCTTTGTCTCTAGGTGCCATCTGTCAGGGAGGTACATCCAGGCCACCTCACAAGGGCAGGACAACCTTTGGCAGAGAACAGGAGAGAGGGCCCAGCTGTGGAGAGACTGTCCACTTCGTTTATCTTGCTTTGTGTAAACCACTTGCCGCAGCAGGTTCTTCACAGAGGGGCTGCTGCTTTGACCAAAGGCAGACAGCCCTACTCCAGCAAGGAGCTGTGACCTCCCCTGCTCAGGTTAGACAGCTCCTCCTCAGCCAAGCAGCTGGGGAGAGCAGAGCAGCTGGACAAGGGTGTTCAGGCCAGAAGGAGATGGATCCTTGCACATGGGCACTGCAGCCTCTGAACAAGCAGCTCATTCCTGAGGCTGGTCTGTTTTACAGTTGTTCTGCTCACTGCACAGCCGTGCCAGCCCTGCTGCTGGCAGGCATCATCCTCTGCCACATCCTCCCTCCCACCCCCTCCCATGCCAAGGCAGCCTTTACTCCACGGGATCTGATCGAAGGCCAGGCGTCTGTTCAACTATTGTTCTCCATTAGGAAAGAGTGAGGATTGTGAGGACCTTTTTGGCTCTGCCAAGGCCTTATTATGTCCCAAATGCCTCCATGAAAAGACTCCCTCCTGACCACCCTGCCCCCTGACAGCCATTCAGTCCAGCCAACAAGCTTGATATCATTATCTACAAAAGGAGGCCAGCGAGCACCAGGGTCCTCACAGCCAAGTTTGGGAAATCAAAGGCAAAATCTCCCAGCAGCAGAGAACTGGTAGAGATCAGACTGCACCAGGGCTAGTGCAGGCTGATCTGGCAGCTTGCAGCCACTAGTTTTCCAAGCACATCAGAAACGTGCTTGGTGTGGTGCCAGCACTTGCTTTGTCAGGGCTGAGGCTGTGCCCTGTGAGCTGGCAGCCCCTCACAGCGTGCCCTAGAGGCCACTGGAACAGCCATACATTTGGACAGCCTTGCAAATTTTCATCAGTGGTATTCATCAGTGTCATTTCTAGATTAGCCACTTAGACTCAGGGAAAACAGTGATGTTTTTTGGTCAGAGTGAGATTCACTCCAGGTCTCACCTAGGACCTTCCTTCTAATGACTCTGGTTTACGTTCTCAAAATGGCATGTAGCTGCCTTGTCACTTTTAGTTTGACATGGTGTTCATCTGCTTTGCTCCCTCTCCAAAAATTTTCTTTCCCAACTGTCATAAAATAGCTCTTCAGCAGTGAAAGCACCTACCGTAGTGAAGACATCTGTAGAGATGATCTGGAAAGATGGCTGTCAGAAACACTGAGCATGGAGAGGGCTTGAGGAGGGATGGCATATTCCTGTGGTGCAATTGTGTTAGGAAATAGAGGAGTAAAACTGTTTTCAGTGCATTTTATCTCACACTGCATCTCTAATTTGCTTGATGTTCCAGATAGAAAGAGACATAAAAAACAGACAAGAGAAATGATGATGCAGAGGGAAGGAAGGTGAAGGGAGCTGACATAGCTGATGCTTGGGTGGAGATGGGATGGTGGTGTGGATGATGGTGCCTGGACTCACTCCTCTCTGCAGCAGGATGCTTTCCAGTCCCTGGGTGATTGCAGGGCAGTGTCACCAAAGCCTAGAGCAGCCCCTGGGTCCCTGTGGGTCTGCAGTGGGTGATGAATGCATAGGAGGACAGAGTTGTGTGTAACATGGGATTGTTAATTGTGGCACTCTCCCCTCCTATCCCAGTTTGATCCTGACAACACTGGCTACATCAGCACTGAGAAGTTTTGCTCCCTTCTCCAGAGACACGGCTCGGAGCTCGACCCCCACAAGCTGGAGGTCCTGCTAGCCCTGGCAGACAGCAACTCTGAGGGGAGGATCTGCTACCAGGACTTCGTCAACCTGGTGAGTGCTCTGGCTGGCAGGGCCTGTCAGTCCTGCTTAAAACATGGACTCTGAAAAAACAGGGTCTCTCTCTTTCCCTCCCTTTATTAACACCAGTGTTTGCTGCACCACATTCTGGATGGACTTGCTGAGGCATTCAGTGGTGACTGAATGCTTCAGCAAGAGTCAAATTGTTTCTAATTTTTCCAGGGAAACAAATTTGCATGGGAAGGAACTGTGGGAGCTGTAGTAAGATCATGAAGCAATGGCTGCTGCTAGATTAGAGGTTTTTGCTCTCAGCATCAGTTGCTAGCTGCTATAATGAGCCATTTGTTTGCAAGCAGAGGTCTGTCAGTCTGGATGTCTCCTGTTTTATCTGGAGATTTCACCACTTCCAGACAAAAATATGTAGATAATGTTGTGCTGACGTGCTAGATGGAGTCATATTGCACTGCTGGAGGCATCAACAGCAACAGGGATAAAGTTTCTAGGTCTCGTTCGTTTTATCCCAGGTGAGGTGTCTCAGAGTGCGTGAGTCATGACCTGGATGGCTCTCTATCTCTACTAATGAGTCAATTAATGAAGGGATTGCTCTGTTTCCTGTCAAGGCAGTTTGTTGAGTCAACACAATTGTAGACATGTTGTCAAGTGCCCAAGATGGCTTAGAAATGTTGTTTGCAAGATATCTTGAACACTGGCCATTCAGGGGCTTTGCCTTGTTCTTGCTGTCACTGAACATCTGAATCCCAGCAGATTTAATGCAATATTAATATAAGTCTGGGTGACAAAGTCAAAGAGGAATGGAAGCTGGTGACACCTCTGAGGTTTCTCTGGAAAGCTGGATGTGTCCCTGATGCAGAGTACAGCAATTTGCATCTCTGTGTTCTGCAGACTGTGTGGGGATTTGATCCCTTCATTTGTCATGGTCACTCATGCATATGTTCTTGGTTTAGAAAGAAAGTGTCTTGCATATGCCCTGTTTTCACATTAATTAGAAAGTATGACAACATGGCCCAGCTGTCAAGGACCCAGGTCATGACTTCCATCAGGGTGTGGGCTGTGTCAAGGTGAAATTACTTAGTTAGAATGACATAAACCTGCTGTATCTAACCAGGCTGTCTTGTAAGCCCCTTGCCTGTGTCTAGGTACACAGTAAAATAAATGCAGCAACTCTTAAACAGATCACACAGCGTGAGGTTTTCCTCAGCTCCAGCATAACAAACAGTGTGGTTCTCAGTGATCAGCAGAGTATTTATAGTAACAGCTGCTTGTTCCACAGTTGGGGATATTCAAAGTACCGTGCAAGCATTCACTAATTGGGCTGCACAACACTTAGGTAGCAGGAAGAGGCATCATTGAATTTCTTTTATGGAAATGATGGCCTAGGGCCAGCCAACACATTGGCAACAGGCTGAGGAATAGAACTGGGCTTTTTTCTCTCTCCTCACTCCACAGGGCTTGGGAGCAGCACAAGCTAATGAGAGGTAGGTGGGAGGTGAAATGCTTGGACATCTTCCACCCAGCTGATGTGGTTTCTGCAAAATGGCAAATTTCCTGTACTGCTATTGAAATGACTTCTATAAAGAAGCCATTGATTTTCCTGTCCTCAGCCCCTCTATCCTTGTCTGCATTTTTTGCACTTTCTAATCAATAGGCAATGCAAATGCCAAAACATTAAACTACTTACAAATGACATCTCTCTTCTCACTTCTTCTCTAGTTTCTATTGATTTCCAACATCCAAACTTTTTTTAGGGCTCCTTCTCTTTTCCCTGCCTTCTGAACTTTCTTTTGAACTTCCTGATGGAAAGAAACAGCACAGTTGATACAGAGTCACTGTGAAATTAGGGATTTCCTTCACTCCTAGCTGTCAATCCTCAGTGTGGTGGTGTTTGTACTTGATGATCATTAGCCCTCTGTGCTTTACGCTCAGGTTAATTTGTCTGTTTCAGTAGCTTAGCAAGAGTTGACTTGCTGCTAAAAATGATGGTGCTGGGTGAGGGGATCGAAAGGCTGACCTTTTACTAAACCAGAGGCTTTGCAAGCATGGCTCTCTGTATGTATGGTTTTCCTTTTCTCCAGCATCATTATGAGCACCAAGAACTCTGCCTGCCCTCTCAGACACTGTGATCCCCAGTTAAAGGACTGCTATTGAGCAAAGCTATGTTATTCTGTGATGTCCAAAATGTTTTGTGAACTTCTAGATACATCAAAAATATAATTATAGGACTTCTGCCCTTAATAAAAACATCCATACCTATACCTGCTCACAACTCAGCAAAGCAACTTAAATTTATGAAATTGGAAGTTTTAAAATGAGAGACTAGACCCCAGAAAGCGCTTGGGAAATAAATTGAGAAATAAATAAATTCAGGGAAGATGAAATCTCCTGGTGTGATCTTCAAACAGAAGAAGCTCAAAAAGATCAGATAGGCAACTCATTGGAAATTACTTCTCCTCTGTGTGTATGAAATTCAGCTCATGTAGTTGTAAAACACAATGCTGCAATCAGACTCATTTCTGTTTCTGCACTGTGGTTTATAGTAATGGCAGAAAACAGTTTCAGATGGGGCTTCTTATGTTGTGTCTGAGACAGTGCAGAGTAACAAAAGTGTTTCCTGTACGAGTGGAGACATCTCGTGCATCTCTGCTGTCTGGTTGCTTTGCAGCATTGTGAAAAGAGATGCACAGAGAAAATTCTGGCAATGAACAGCATGGGCCACAGGAGGAGATAATGAACCAAGGTGTTTAACTAACTTTGCTGCTTTTATAGAAGAGGCAAGCCAGGAGATAATTACACTTGAGATGTTATTTGCTGGGATTCTTGCTAAACAGCAGTTGCTGTTGGTGGTCCTGGATTACTTCACATAATATCCTGTGAACTGTAGTAGAGCTTGAAGTGAGTAGTAAACTCTTAAGACAGAGTTCATGTGACTCGGGAAAAACAAAACACTGCTGCTTCCAACAAAAATGTTTAGCTGTGGCTTGTAGTAACTTGATGCTGATGTGGCATCTCAGTAATGAGCAGAATATATTAACTAATTAAATGCACATCCTTTATTTTCTTCCAGATCAAGAATCACCACCTGCTTTGCTTTCACTGGCCTTGCTGCCTTCTAGGGACAGGCTAATTCTACCTCATTTTTAATGTGAACAACAGGCATTTTTGAAGCACTGTGTAACAATGCTATTTAAACCACAATATTAGTCTTGTCCTGCAAGCAATGTTCTTTCAAGTAACCTTGAAAGTGTTTTACAATTTCTGTTGGAAGTGCTGGAAGCCTGGCACATTTAATAGGAATCAGGCAAAACCTTGAGCAGGGATTTTTTTTTTGTCTCTCCCACCTCTTTCTTTGAATCCCTAGAGTAAACCGCTGCTTGGCCAAACCAAATACCAGAATGTTGGTATTTGGTATTCAGGTTTTTGTCCCTTTGATACTGTTTGGAATAGTGCTACCAGGTTGGCTCAGAGGATGTGAACATCTGTGACAGATGAACCTAATGCTGAGATACGCATTTTGGGAAAAGCAGTCTCTACCCACATTAGCATTTTGTAGAAGTAGGGAAGGGAGGAGGTGGGCAGAGGGAAGGAAATATATGTGAATCTTGAAAGCGAAATTGATTAGAGAGGTTGCATTTGCAAGTAAAGTGGGTTATAAAACTGGAGCTGGCAGAGGCTTTTAAAAAGCTTGTGCTAACTTCTGATTTAGTGTCTCTGTCTTGGAGGATCAGAGCTGGAGAGCTGAATACATTGCCTGTCACAGAGCTGCATGAGTTTAAAAATAGCTCAAGACCAGTCTCAAAGATGCCTATACATAATGGGCAGAAATCCATGTTTTTCAAAACCTTCTGAGTGAGGCTGAATAAAACCATAAGAAGGGTACTGTGCCCCACAAAAGCCCTGAAATTGGAGATGAGGGGAAATACTACATGACTTGGCTATTGATTATCTGAGGTAGCCCCAGTACTACAGATATCCAAGGAGCACAGAGAAATCGGTCTGCCAGTGGGATGGACAACTTCCTTTGCAAGTTGCAGATTATCCCAGAGGAATTTTAGAGTGCCATGTGTGCTAAACAAAAGAAGGGCTTTGTACTTCATCAAAGTTTGTCACTGTGCTACTCTTGAGAGTAAAGACATCCTAGATGTTGATGTTTTTAGTGTTGAAAACAGGTTCAGATTTAAGTAGGAAAAAAATTTCCTTTTGCACAGAGGTATCAAACCCAGCCCTTGAGCAGAGCTCTAGCACTAAGCCTTGGTTTGTTTTGGTAGGGTGATACCAAAGGGTGGAGGTGGCAGCACCTGGGTACCAGTAAACTCAGCTTGGCTCTTCTGCAAGGGAGAATTCTTTCTCTCTGCATAATACCATTTTGCAGGCAGGAAGGACTAAGGGAATGTGTCGTTCCCCACTGCTACCTTCTCTCTCCACATACTGTTTGCTGTACCCATCTAATTGCAGCTTTAACATCATGCTTATTAAAGAAGTCCTAGATCAACTGTATAAAGAGAAGTAGGGTGGGCTGCCCTGGGCTCCTGGAGTCATGATAATGTGCAGGCCAATAACAGGCCTAGTGTTCTTTCAGCTGATGATTAAATACTTGGCTCATAAATACCAATATTATGTAATTCCAAAATCAAGTCAGCAAATTGTGACCATATACAAGACTCTGGGAAGATTTGAGTCTTCCAAAAGTCAATCTGAGGAACAAAATAGACTTCTCACCAAGAACTGGTGAGAGCAGCAATAGTGACTTAATCCTCTGTCTCTCCTCATGCCCATTGCCTCCCAGCTTGATCCAAAGGCCTGTGGGGTCATGTAAGTAGGGCCAGAACTGCTGTATTTGCTTGAGCCCTGGCACTCAGCTCTGATGACCTCTTTGGAGATCATCTCCTCCTTGGTGCCATGGGCAATGTGTGCAGGTGGGGACCAGCTGGATGTCTGCTTCTTGAGAGGCCTGATTTTAACAAGGGCTCAGTACATCCACTCATCCACATCTTGTGGGATCGTGGGGGCTTTTCAGCACGACTGGCACACTCCTGACACTGTGTCCCTACCTCATCAGGGTGTAAAACCACTCCACGACTGCAGCATGTGGAGGGAACCTGGACCTTCTTTCCATATCCTTTGCTCTAAAGAAGGTCTGGCAAATATTTTCATGTCTCTTCCATGTTAGCTTCTGTGTGGGGTGTGAAAGGCCCTGTGATTTATTTTTCCTCTCTGGAAGGAGGAAGGCAGAGCTTTCTGATGAACAGTAGTCCAGTTTCCCACCTCCTCAGGAGAGCCAGTGGAGCTGTGGTCATCTGAGGTATGACTTATAGTGATCCTGCAATATTTTACTCTTAAGTCTAAGAAGATCTTTCCCTTCTGTTTTGTTTTTAGTATGTTCAGAAACACCTTCAGAAATGTCATGGTGATGAATTTGTTGTGCCCTGGCTATTTTCTGGGGCCCATGGGCAGGACAAGCATTATTGCAGAGAGGATACTGGACTGATGGAGCTGTGCTGAGTTCAGGTGACTGAACTGAGCCAGTCCCTTGTGCCATACTCAACAGTAACAGACGAGTTCAGGAGTGCCTCCGCTAGGATCCTCTGCTCAATAGATGCAAGGAAATCTTTATTATGAGGCTAGCCATGGACATCAGCAGCCTTTGGAGATTCCTGCCCACCTCCCTCAGCAGTCTCTGCACTGATGAGGTGATCATCTGCTGAGGGTGGCCAGCACTTCTTGATGCTGAACTGAAATGATGATTTTCCTTGACTCTGGAAATGATTATATTTTCCACTGAAGTGCTGCAGTGGGGAAAAGCACTGACTGTTTTGTGGTAGGCAGGAAATCCCATTTATCACTGTAAATGGAATAAGCAGATCAGCAGCTCCAGTCAACTGTCTGGTATCTTCGGGCAAGTTTATAGTCTCAGTCTGAATTTGATCTTGCCCATAAGAGGGGCAAAGCCAGAGAGAAAAGAATGAACTTTGTGAGGGAGCACATGCAGAACATCTCTGAAAGGCTGTTCTGAGCTAACCTGGAGCGAAGCTTTCTCCTGTGGACACAGTGAGGGCATTAGGTCACTAAAAGTGTCTTTGAAACAGAGGTACATCTCTTACCTACCAAAAGGCATCTGATACATGCTAAGGAAAGCCTTGTACCTGTTGTTTCTCTATGAAAATATTGTCTTTCAGTATGAGCAGCCTTTCTTAATGCAACAGAGGACCACAACAATTTTTTTTCCCTCAACTTCTCTGGTTTTAGATACAGGCTTTTGGATGATGCACTTGAAAAAAAACTGAGAGAGAAACTTTGTGGATATTTTTTTTCTTCTTTATTTTCCTGCTTTTTTTTCCCCTCGAAATGTTCTTTTCCATGTGTTTTCTGAATGAACGAAGGAAAGAAAGAGCAAAGGAGAAATGCCAAAATGGAGAGAGTTGTTAAGGTAAAACATCTCACTGCAACAACTCAAAGAGAACAACAACAACAACAACAAATTTTTACCCAGTTTTAAAAACATATAACAACATCAACTGATGGTCAGTGCTCCTCTGTGTTGGAGGGACAGGCTACAAATGAAGGCTAATGAGAAATGAGCAGAGTGGGTCACAGTGCCATCACCTCAGATGGCCCCTTGCCTTCCTCCAGTGATTAACAGGAGGTGGCTCCCTGCAATGATTACTGTGTTTAAGCAGCTTGGTCCAGCTTGGAGCAGTTCCCTGATTGCCTGGGCACTAAGAGCACAAGCTCTGCGCTTTGCTGGCTTTGGTATATCAGCTGAAACCAGCATGATCCAAAACAACTGGAAGCCAGTGCTGTTGAGTGTCATCTCTTGCTTGGTTCTGGGAGGGTGGAGGTAGTGGTGGTTTGAGCAGTTAGCAGTTCTCTCAGAAGAAGGACCAGGCTGTCGTATTTGTTTTGCTGCCTGTTACAGTAGAAGGTCACCCTGCAGCAGCCTGTGTACACAGTGAGCCTTTGGAGCTCCCTGCCAGAGATTCAGCCAGTACAGACAGTCACTCTAATGCAGCAGGTTTGTTTGACATCAGGGCTAATTAACAATTACACAAATCTTGGAGCAAGCTCTTTCAGACCTGGTTTGTTCCCCCGCCCCCAGCAAGCTAAGCATAAGATTCCATCTGCCTAATTTGCAAATGCAATTGCTTTAACTATGAATCCAAACTGGGAAAGTGTATGCTTAAAAAGATAGACAGCTAAATCTATGCATGTAAGGTGATAATGCATATACAAATTAGCTATAAGCCTGTGCCATCTCAGAATCTGCCCCCTCTGAGGATAACTTACGAAAGAAGCCTTGTAGAGGCTTGCAAGCTTACAGGAGCTAAGTCGGCTTGTACAGCCAATTAATTTGTTGCTTGTTGCTGTTGCTCAGGCAGTTTTGTTTTACATAAAGAGATAATTTTCTTTGCCCAGAGCTAACTCCTGCCACAAGTGTTAGATGTGCTGTCAAAGTGCCTGCTGCTACATTTGAGAAATCTCCTGCCCCAAGACTGCAGGGAAGTATGATGGAGCAGAGGGAAGGAGGACAGAGGAATATGGATTGTGATAACCAATGATGAAGACAATGCATGGAAGGTTGGAGAATGGGCCATAGAGCTCAGCCTCACCTGAGCCTTGCCAAAGTTCTGCTCTGATCTCCTTTATTGGCATCGTAATGGCAGACTGTGGTACTGGTTTTCCTTGCACCCCAAGTAGGTCACCCTGTCATTGTCCTGAGACTTGGTTCCTAAAGCTCAGCCTGGTAGTGGCTTTCCTGCCTACCTGGATCTGGTGCTGCCAAACTGGCACTTTTCTCCCTGACGATTGTGCTAGGCCTTGCTTTGTACTCATGTTTTCTTCTGTTCCCTTTTACTCAGATGAGCAACAAAAGGTCAAACAGTTTCCGCCAAGCCATCCTGCAGGGGAACAGGAGGCTGTGCAGCAAGGCCCTGCTGGAGGAGACGGGGCTGAGCCTCTCGCAGAGGCTGATCCGGCACGTGGCGTACGAGACCCTCCCGCGGGAGATTGACCGCAAGTGGTACTACGACAGCTACACCTGCTGCCCCCCGCCCTGGTTCATGATCACCATCACTATTGTGGAGGCAAGTACCCTCCCTGGGAACCTCCCCACACTGCCAAAGCCTCTGCTGGGACGCAATCAAGAGTTAAAGAGGGACTCGTTCAGACCCGGACAAGGACAGACGTGAAGCTGGTGGCCATTTTCGTTGCCTGTTGGGGTGTGTTTAAGTGGAGACTGTGATTCTGTTGTTGGAATAATTTGTATATGGGACTACACAGTTTGGGAAACTAGAGCAAAACTGTTTGAGGAGTGAAAACAGGACAATTCTAGAGAAATGGATAAGTCAATGGAATTAGAAATTTCTATACAGCTACCTCTGTTCTGTGAGTGGAGAGAAAAAGGAGGGGAGAGAACTTCTGGGTTAAATATTCTGACCTGCTCATGTGTTGCCCAGATGAGATCTTTGCACATTTGCTGAGTAGTGTCCTCAAGTAAGTACAGAGTAGGATATGACACTGATAGCAGGGTGCTGACTGGGAGCAGATTCCTCTGACTCAGGGGCTGGTGTGTTACAGAAGACCACAAATACAGTTATATCAATGTGTTGCAGATTCCTCAAAACAGAGAACTTTCATGCTGCATGAAGCTGTCAAATGGGAGAAAAGTTTTTGTATATACTACTTTTTTCTCCGTTGTTTTGAGCTAAAAGGTACTCTCTGGTGAGAAAAGGCATTTGCTAACCAATGAATCTCTCTGCTCTTCTAGGTTGCCTTTTTTCTTTACAACGGAGTGGTCTTAGACAGATTTGTGCTGCAAGTCAGCCACCCCTTGTACCTGAAGAATGCATTATTGTACCATCCCCAGCTTCGGGCCCAGGCTTGGAGGTACCTAACCTACATATTCATGCATGCAGGGTGAGTACTTACAAACAGTTCAGGTTCCCCAGAGAGAAAGAGGAAGTGACAGAATCAGCTCAGAATTAAATTTTTAAAACTCAGTTATAAATTGTGTTGTGGAAGATGTTGTGGAGTGTTGAGCAATGAGGTGCAAACCTTCACAGCTCTCTGAAGGGACAAGGCAACAGAAGGAACTTAACAGATGCTGCCCTTCTCCCCAGCAGTGTTGGGACCACACTTTCTTCTTACTGTGCACTTCCTAAAACCAGATCAAAGCCCAGTGTTGACTAAAGGAGCTGTGCAGGTGGTAGAACAAGTCTGTAAAGATGCTGGACTGGTATTTAAAAACTTCAGGGCGTTGGAAAAGTCACTTAAATTCCGTGTGCCTGGGATATGTCATCACTCAGTAATGTTGGTCCCTTCTGTAGGGACTGAAATAATGCTTAGAAGGCTGTGTCAAGCCTGAACTCCCATTTTGAACACACTGGGCAAACACCAGTGTTCCTGAAGAGTTGACAATCTCAAGTTACCAGATGGGCAGAGAATGGTCCATCTCATGCAAAATGAAGGTGCACAGTAAAATGAATCCTCATTCATCCCATGGGAGGTATGTAGCAGACTAGGGAAGAATATACAAGGTATGGGAATTCTAACTCTGTTCTTCTCAGCTGTGCTAGTCCTCACAAATTTCAAATAGACTTAATTGTATGATGTTTGTGATGCCATGGTGATGAGTAAGTGTCACTGGAAAGTTCATCCCTGTACAAAACATTCTACCCCCTCTGAGTAGTTTCTGAGATCATTATCTTCACACATTCCTGGCAGATAATTGCAATTTTCTTTAATTCTGTCATTGAAAAATGACAGCAACAAGCCTTTTAGCAGTAATGTAGAGTTTGAAACTGCGTAAGGACCCTTTGTTCTTAAATAGAAAGCCTATATTTCCATCAGTCAATGTTCTTCTATGAAAGGCCAGAAAGATCAAGTTGACCTTTGCCTTTTTCCATGTCTCTGATGGAAGACATGCTGATGTCTCTTCCCTGCCATGGAATAACTTCTTTGGTGTGTAATTGCCCTGGAGCACAAGATGTGCCCCAGATCTCTGGATAAAAACAGACTCCACCCAAGGGATGAGTAGGGAAAAGTTTTTGGAAGAAACTCCTGAAATATCTGTCCTCTGCATGCTGAATCCCTCCAAAGAACCCATATTACATAGATTTCATCCTGTAAGTGGGGACTACTGGGCTTAGACATGGGGCTGGTTACATAAAATGAGAAGTGGAAATTTCTGTCACTGAAAATATGGGGAAAACTGGGCTTATAAAAGAAAGAAACACTTGATTTTAACTACTGTTAGTTAATTTGTATTTCGGGGTTTTTTTTGATTGTGGTGGTGTTTTACCATATTCCTTCTATGACTACAGATTGCTTTAGGATACATTGGAGGAGAAACACCTGCACAAGGACAATTTTCCAGCATTAAATGCCTTTCTGTGGCATGCTTTCCTAACCTGTGCCAGGTCACCCTTATAGCAGGCAGTTCTCTCGCATTCTTCACACTCACTGACCAAAAAATCCCTCGGGTTTATTTCACCTCTGCATGGCTCAAAGTGGAACAACGGAAGGTGGTGAGCAGGGGACTGTCATGATGGGTTCCAAGTCCTTCAGCTACATAGCCTTTAAAACAATGGAAAGCCCCACTGGAACAATAAACCTTGTGATTTATCTGTAGCACCTGGAGTTAAGCTTAATGTTCCTTTATTTCTAACTTCTCCGTGTTAAGCTCCTTTCTTGTGAGAAAAACAAATAAATCTTGGAAAGGTAATAATGTTTTTTAGTGGACGCCCATCATTCTCCTCTCATTTTCAAATTAGAGGATAACACAATGCCATGAGTCTATTGTTATCCTGCTTCCAGCTGAGACTTTTAAATGGTAATGTGGACTGCTCCTTAATTTAGTGCACTCAGTCTTTTTTTGAAGAGCAAGTGGCAGCTGGAAGGTGTTTGAGAAGGCAGCAGTTGCTAAGGCTTGGCTGGCTGTGCCTCTAGAAGGATTCCAAAAATGTACAGGCTGTGTGTTGGTTCTGATGGAGGGAGCTTTGTCAAGGGCTGAAAGGCAAAGTTGTAAATTCTGCCCTTCTGTTTTCATGGAAAGCAGACCTTTCTGATATCTGAAACCCACACATTTGTATCACTGCCATAACTAATGACTTGCATTGATGCTCAGTCCCATTTGTTTGGTCCCAAGGAAGGAGAAAGTCCTTAATAAATCAATGAAATTGTCATTTCAAGAATGACACATTTAGCACTGGCAAAGGCTAATTATATTTTATGGGTTCTTATTGACTCTGGTGCCTTCAAAGCTCTTAGCATGATGGGGAAGAGAAGTGAATGGGATTGCTCCTGGGAAGTCTTTTAACAAAAGCTGTGAATCAGAGCAGTCACTTCAGAGTCCAGGATAAACTTTGCTGAGCTCTTACAAAAGTTTCCTTTGAAAAATAAGACCCAGTGCTTTGTGTGGAAATGTCAGGTGCCACCTCATGATGTTGACTGTGTGCCAGCCAAAGCTTCTTCCCTCCCCTCTGTGAAAGGTCACTTGGATGTATTGACTCATCTCAGTGATCTTGGTTTGACCTTTGCTGGTTGTTCCTAATTTAATGCCCTGTGTTCTGTGAGCGTGTGGGATCAGGGTGAGTGCTGATCATGCCCAGTGGCTTCAAAAGGCTTGAGGAAGGTAATAAAAGAACTCAGTTACATGCAGCAGTTTCCCATGATGAAAAATTGCAGTGCTGAGTGTGTTGTGCAGGAGGGAAATTCATCTTTGGAGAGAAATTCAATGGAAACAAATTCATTAAAATATCAGGAGAGGACTGTTTTCTGCAGTGTCATTTCTGGCACTTTTTGCAGTTCAACTTTAAATTCTCATTTATGAGACTGTTCTGTCATTACTGCATCTCACCATTAGTGTCTCTGCTGTATATGGGAAATTGCTATGGTAACATGAAAAAGATCAAAACAGTGGAAATGCATATAACTTAAACCAAAGTTTGCTAGTGCCTGCCCGTGAGCAACCCTTTTCTTATATAAAATGGGATGTATATTTTCAAGGCATTAGGTACTTTGCTCTCTTTTCCCCAAAAGATGCTGGCCTTCTGTGTTAAGGGTACCACTGTGTCATTTAGATCCATTTGTTTTGTAAGCAGGTTCTCTTCATACAAAAAGCAGGGATACCCTTGGCTCCAGTGGGATGTCACCATTCAGTGAGGTCACAGTCCTGCGAGCTCAGGGTAAATCTCAGACACTAGGAGAGTGTTGAGGACCCTGTTCAGGGTCTGATGCTGTTATTACCTCACTGGAAGATCCTACAGATGAATGTCCGTATAGAGCTTTGTAAAGTGGCAGGACAGGTTTGTTAAGTAATATTGATTAAAGCAACAGAGAACTTGCTTTGAAGCTATTGATTCAGCTGAGGGGAAATGTGCTGCACTGGAGTCTTTACCCAATATGCACATCTGAGCTGTCACACTCTGCCTGCAGGCTGCAAGCGGGTCCTGCACAGTGTGATAGTGGGGCTTTCTGCAAGAGTTCCCTCAGCCCAGCTTTTTCCTGCATGTTCAACAGGAGTTTTGCTATTGACTGTAATGGAAACAAGGGTGGGTGAAGAGAGAGCATCAGTGAGTATACCTGGGCACCTGAGCAGAGATCAAAATGCCCTCTGCTTCCTATTCTGACCACTGAAGTAGGCACAGCAGAAAAGGGTGAGGGTGAGACAGCCCACACTGTAAAGCATTACAGCACCAGGAAATGTTCTCTTGAAACTTCTTTGCTCACCTCGTTCTTAACAAACACTCCCCATCATGGCAGTGTGATGTGTGCAGGGAAAAGTGGAATCATTAGGAGGGGAGAAGAGAGGAGCAGGTAAAATTTCTGGCTTCTCTTCCAGGCTCTGCTGCCATCTTGCTTTTTTTTTTTTTTTTTTTTTTTTTTTTTTACAAGTAATTTAATTTCTTCAAGTAAAGAAAAAGGAAAAAAATGTCTGACTAAGAAGCATTGTACAATGTCTTTGGCTGAATGGAGTTGTGTAGATAAAGACAAAAGCAGCAAGGAGGGAAGAAACATTGCAACTCTGGGTCTGATTTTTTCTGGAATCAATGTTTTCCCCAGCATTAGTCTGCTTATATGAATCGGGTGCTATTTGATTTTCATTCCAAGATATCTGTGTCTCAGTGGTAGAGAAAGGAAATGAAGAGTTGGAAAAGAGGACAAGGACAACTGTTGTTTTTCCTTGCTGCAGGATAGAACACCTTGGGCTCAATGTTGTCCTTCAGCTCTTGGTTGGGGTTCCTCTGGAAATGGTGCACGGAGCTGCGAGGATCAGTTTTGTGTACGTTGCAGGAGTTGTGGCAGGTAGGTGACACCTCTGCATGCCCCAGATGGAGAAGCAGTGAAAATGGTCTGTGCTGGCTTTTGAGTTGGAGAAATGTTTTGTGATATTTGGGATTAGGAGAGGAGCATTCACTGATCTTCTGTACATTGAAATCCTTTTGAGGCTGGACATAGAAAATATGGTACAACTTGACATCTATTTCTATGTAGCCATAGACTTTGTGTTTAAGAGACCTGTTTAAAAATGCACCAACTACCTTTTATTTTAAAATAGCCTTGCTCTAGATGATCTTCCTGAATGTAGAGTCATGCTGGTCCTGTGCCAGTTCTTCCTCCATTTGTCCTGTCTGTCACCTTTCTACAGCCTAAGTAAGCAAGAAGTATTTGGTCATAGATTGTGAGCAGTGCACAGAAAGCTAGAAAATTCATTTCATCATTAAGCCCCGGAGTCTGATTGATTTTTAGTTTGTGCTGAATTGTTTGTATTTATGTTTGGAATTTCCAGAAGCTTGGATGTGATGGAAGTTAGCTGACAATAGATCAACATCTAATCAAACAGGAGGAGGATGTGAAAACAACCAGGAGCTTTACAGTGGAACTCAGACAGTGATTGACTGCCTTAGTTCAAGATTTATGGTGTTTGTTTGGTTTTTTCCAGCCACATAACTATTTTTTTTCCATAAAAAGCAGATAAACCCTTTGTAGAATAGGCTGCATTGGGTACTAATAAATCTTGCATTCCAGGAAAGACACTATGGAAAGATTAATTGGACCA
Source organism: Acrocephalus scirpaceus scirpaceus (assembly GCA_910950805.1). Classification (NCBI taxonomy): domain Eukaryota; kingdom Metazoa; phylum Chordata; class Aves; order Passeriformes; family Sylviidae; genus Acrocephalus; species Acrocephalus scirpaceus. The sequence continues at coordinate 8,863,321 of OU383789.1, forward strand.
GGACACAGCACTAGGCATGGTACAAACGCCAACAGTATTTAATGCAGAGAAAAGAGTTAGCAGAGCAGCTCCACTGTCCCTGACTGTTATTTTAACAAGCACTAACAAAAGTTGTGCCAGATTTGCAACTTTCCAGGCATAGCTTTTCTACACAGACACACCTACCAAACCCCAGGGCTTCACTGATATCTTAACCAGTTAAGAAGCATCCTTTATTCTTTGCCATGTGCCAGGAGAGAGGGAAATGGGTATATTCTTGCTGAGGCAATATAAAGATAACTCAGCTCCTAAATAATTGGGAATAGACAATAAAATGTAGCTAGGCCACAACTTCTATGGTTCTTTCTCATTTGTCTGGCTTTACTAAGAAGACACATTAAGACTAGAAATTGAGGCATTCAGTGCAGTGTCTGAGAGCTTAACTGCAAGTTCTTATTACTCCTTCCTTTATTTCTCATTAACTTTTTCCTTAATGGCAGTGTTTAAGAGCTGAGAAGTCTCAGGGCCATACAAGGAAAGAGGGGCCTATCAGCAGAGTTGGCTGGTGGAAGCTCAGCATTTTCTTGACCTGGAATCAGTTGGGCAATTAGCAGAAAAGTTCATTAGATTCTGTACTACCAAGGACTCTCTCAAGATTTGCCAGTATGTCTTTTTCCCATTCCCACTCATCACAAAGATCTTCATTATCCCTTCCTTGTGACAGCAAATCTGCCTTTGCCTCTATTGCTTAAATTATTCTTAAAGTCCACAATGAAAGGAGCTTTGAGCAGATCCAAGCCTCCAACTGGGATAAGAAGAAGCAATGTCTATGTTTGGCTGTATTGTTATTAGTGCTGCCTTTATGTACTTGACCTGTCATTTTGCTGTCATGTGCCTACTGCCTCCATCCAGCTTATTTTTGACTAGTTTTACTCTGAAGCTGTACAGGTAATAATAGGCTGTGCTTTGATTAGAGCCCTGTGCTAAGTTACAAGTCCTTAGTTCCTTCTCTCTGTGTTAATATTTTTCTTGCCGACATGGGAGCTACTTCTATTTTATCTTCAGGTGAGAAACAAACACAGACATTTGTCTGTCTCCTGCTTCCTTGTTCCTTCCAATCAGGGAATAAATACCTTTTTGTAGCACAAGTTTAAAGACACATTGCTGCCTTGCTTGGCTGCTTTTAAAGTAGGTGCAGAGGAATCAATCAGTCACTGCCTTGACAGGACTGAGTTGGCTTCAGGAGTTAATTTCCCCCCCTTCTCTGTCTGTATTCCTGACCTGCAGCAATTAGCACAGACAGGCCGTAGCAGGGATATAGGGTAGGAGAGAGTGCGTTTGTTTGGTGGGCAATTGTCACAAAGCCTTGTTGTTTCCCCCAGGGTCCCTGGCAGTGTCAGTGGCTGACATGAGGGCGCCGGTGGTGGGCTCCTCTGGAGGTGTGTATGCTCTTGTCTCTGCTCACCTGGCCAATATTGTGATGGTGAGTACCAGAGTGACCGTCTGACCTCAGAGTGAGCCACGTCTGGTGGCCCAAAGGGCGTGGAAGTAAGGCTTGACCCAGCTGTTGGTCGTTCAGAGCTTGCCCCAGCTGAGAGTCTTGTCTCAGTGGTGAGGTCCTGGAATGGAAATACTACCCTGCACTTGGTGGCTTGGTACCCTGATGGCTGGCAGTTTGCCAGGACAACCTAAACATGTTGGAAATCCAAGATTTATCAGTGTTCTTCAGGCTAAGAGCTCTCCATGCAATGGCTAACAAATGTTTGAAAAGCAGGCTGGCTATGCAGTAGTGGCAGACCTGTTTCCGTTTCTGTTTGCATGTGCTGTATAATTTTAGTGGGTATATAAGGAAATTTAGCATTTGGTGGATTCATGTGCAGAATATTCCTTATATCCGTTTGTAAAACCCAGACTGAAGCTGAACCCAGGGTGATCTAGTGATGCATCTTTTTGCTCTTTCACCTCATGAAATACTTTACAAAGGTGAACAAAGTGCCAGCATTGTCATTCTTCTAAGGCTGGAAAACAGAAGCTCATCCCCAGCCCTCAGCTAGGTGGTGGCAAAGCCCAGCACAGCTGCCCGGGGCACTCCTCAGCTGACACTGAGCAAAAAAGTCTGCTGATAGAAGATTCTTGTGTGGTGGCCTGTCTTCCTGTAACAGCAGTATCAGAGTAGAATGACATAAAAATGAGGATAAGGCTTCACCCCTGGATCTGAGTGGGAAGATATTGTGAGGTGGCTGCAATAGAGACACAGATCTGTTAGATGGGTGCTGGAAGATGTGTGTGTGTGTGTGTGTGGTGGTGTTGGAGTCAAGCCTAAAAGAAAACCTTGTACTTGATGCTTGTCTGCAGGCTCCAGCTGTGACCCACAGTCTGCTGCTCCAGACAGCTTTGTAGCAGCTGGGAAGTGAGAGATATCCTGAGCAGAATTGGTCTCCTTCACCCTCTTCAAGCTTTTCAGAGCATAAATGAGCTGAGGCTGTTTTTCCAAATTAGACAGTTGAGTGGCTGGCAGAGAGGTCGGGATTGGAGGAGAGGGGCTACCCCTATAGCACAGGGTTTCTGCTGGGGAATTGCATCCTGCATAGTTTTGTTCAGTGTGATTTGTGTTCTCTGCCACTGTGCCAAGGAAACAGGAGGGGGCTTCCTGTATCTTTCAGGGTGGCAATGCAGACACAGGGGTTTTTAATACCACAATTCACAGGGTTAGAGGGGGACATTGGAAGAAGTTTTGGCCTGCTTTAGAGGAAGAGGCTCTTCCAGAGGCGTGTGGAGGGTCTTCAGAAGTTACCTTCCCAGACTTCTTAGAACATCACAAAGTGATCTGTCATTGCACTACTTACTGGCCTCTGCCAAATCTACTTAGCCATTGCTACCTTAGCATCTTTATTTCACCATTATCCACTGCCTCTCTTATCATCTGAAATTATTTTTGCTGCCTTTCCAGTTCTGGTGGAGGGGTTTTTTTTGCTTTCCTTTCCCTCCATTGCCTCTCTGTGCTCACTTGTTATCTAGATGTGATGCTCCTGCACGCTGAAAGAACGCACTGGCTGTTTGCTGGCAAAGCTTAGTCTGGCACAGCTGGGGAGAGCAGGAACTGTGGCAGAGAGGGTCTCTGGAATCTCCTGTTCCTTCATGCCTCTGGGTAACCAAAGGAAATGGAAACATTCCTGCTTGGAAAAATAAATATTATTGGGATTAAATACATAAAATAACCAACAGAGGGAAGCAATAAAGCGTGTCACCCCAAGGAAAAGAGTGAGAGGAGGGATTCAAAGCAGCTACATGGAAATGAAAAGTGAAGGAGGCAGCACAGTATTAATCAGCACGAACTCAGAGCTTTCTGACTGGGTTAGGTCTCTCTCTGGAGAGAAAAAATCCGTTACTTATTTTGTGGAGGTTGCATTTTTGCCATCCCAAGCACCATTAGAGATAGTCTGAAAATTTTACAAGCATTCTTTTTATTTCTTCGGTGTGACAAATAGGGAGCATTTCACAAGAAACCTGATTATCTTGGTATTTCAGTGTGCCTTCAATAGGCAAATTTTCATTTAGTCACATAATAATAAGAACAACAACAATAGTAAAAATGTTGTCATACATCTGAGTTTCTCAGAACATGATCTCTTTTCCTGCTTTAAAATTATGTGCAAATGGAAAAGGAGGAATTTGAATATTTCTCCCATGATTTCTGATTATCATTCAGAGATTTTTATTCCACTATATTGGCTAATAACCAAGCCTGAAGACAGAGGAGACTAAGTCCAGGCTTTCTTATGGCACTGTTTCCTTGATACACTTTTATTGAAGTCTTTATTGTTTCTCTATGCTCTGCCAAAGATCTGAGCAGCAGAATTTCAGGGAGCCTGAGGCCCAGAAAGTAGCATTGAAAAAGCACAGTAGGGCTTGAATGCACTGAGAAGTTGCCTGACAAGTGACAGATCTAAGTGTAATATCCCTTCAGGTTTGTGTGCAGCATTAATTTGTTTTCCTTGTTTCTTTTCCAGAACTGGTCAGGAATGAAGTGCCAATTCAAACTTCTGCGCATGGCTGTTGCCTTGATCTGTAGTAAGTACCATACAATGCTAGGCACATGTGCAGCCAATCCTGTTTTGTTTGTCCTTGTCATAATAGTTCATGCTGATTCAGAGGGTTTTGACTTTGCAGCAGTTTTGGTAGGAACTTGCAGCTGGACCTTCTGGCAGCAGGAACCACATTGCTCTCCACTGCAGATTTTGGCTTTCAACACAAGCATTTGTAAACAAGGATTTGTTGTTAGCCAGCATTTTTAGCTTGTGGTGTTTGTGAAGGAGTAGGACTTGAACATCATCTCTTTGCAGTCTCCAACATGCAATGCTTTCATAATGATAATTTGGGTTTCCTAGAGCATGTCCTGTCTGGGATGGCAGCAGCATTATACCCACACTGATGAATTCACTTCCAGCCCTATCCCCAGGAGGGCACAATCAGGGAAACTAAACTGTGTGTTCATCACAGACAACTGTCTTCAAATTCCAGCTCACTTTTGTTATGGTTTTGGTATAAATTTCAGAAGGTGAGTATTCTCCAACCTATCTACACTCTCACAAACCCAGACCACTTTCCAGCTGCTGGAGAGACCTCATGTCTGTATGCCACAGCCCTGACATAACCACAGCTTTGCTGTGCTCACCATACAAGGCAATTTCTTCCTCTCTGTCTCCTCAGGGATCCAGTGCTGCCTGCAACATGGACTTAGACAATTAATTTATTTTTTATTCTTTATTCCAGTGAGCTTTGAATTTGGAAGAGCTGTGTGGCTGCGATTCCACCCCTCCACTTACCCCCCGTGCCCTCACCCCAGCTTCATGGCTCACCTGGGAGGGGTGATGGTTGGAATCACCCTTGGTGTCATCATCCTGAGGAACTATGAGCAGAGACTCCAAGATCAGACTTTATGGTGGATCTTCCTTTCTATTTACATCATTTTTGTCTTGTTTGCTATATTCTGGAATATTTTTGCCTACAGTCTGTTGGATCTAAAGCTACCTCCTCCTCCTTGAAAACATGGGAAAGAAAACTGGAGAGCAGAAGTCATCTGTCAGCTGTGTTAAATGAATGAAGACGGAGGATCTATTTTTGTATTTAACTTAGGGGAGGATGATTCTTCGGAACACGAGTGTGCTGGAGGAGGTACTTAAAGATCTCATGAAAGAATGGGCTGATCAGTTTGTTCACAAATCCAGCAGGTTCTGTAACTCTGGCTGGCCCTGCAGTTTCTGCCTTGCACCTGGGCACTGACTGCTTGGGTTGTTATCACACATCAATATTTTCTATGAGATAATTTTATTTTCCAGGTGCTGGAATTATGGCCAGTTGTTCAGTGAATTTCCTCAATGTTACTGAACACTAAAAGGGAAAAAAAGCAGACATTTACTGATTAGAGACTCAAATGGTACTCACAAGGCAGTTTGAGTCTGGTTTCTTTGGACATGTCTGACTGTTCAGCCATACCAGTGCCACTGTCTAATTACTTGAATGGTTCCTAAGGTATTTTAGCTTATGCTGAAACTTGTCTTGCACAACTTTCAAAGGAATCAGCAGAACTTGATCACACAAAGTGATGGAGACTGGTCTTCAACTACAGGTCAAATGAAATTGAACTATAAACATTGGGAATCTTAGAGTGTTGTGGACATCCAGCCAGAGGTGACTTTAACTGTACATGTTTCACTTAATTTTAATTAATATTCCTGCCCCTACCCAGCCCACTGTGGCTAGAGGGTGTGGCTGGGTTGTTTGGTTTTTTGGTTTGGGGGTGTTTTTTTGAGGAATGAAGAAAAGGAGGGCAAATGTTCATTTGTGGTTTTATCAGATGACAATCAGGTGCTGTTTTATTCTCTTTTTTTTTCTGGCTACCTGGACCTAACACCTGGCCTGCAAGTGAGCTCCTAGCAAGGATCTCAACTCTTCCAGCAGGTTCTTTCTTAGGAAACTGGGACCATGATCACCTCCAGCAGCCCAGGGTGGGAACTATTCAGTCTTTACAGCCATACAGTCCATTTGGGGCCAAGTCCACTGAAGGCAGTGGAGTTAAATCAGTTTGTATGTAGCACTGGTTTCCCAATGAACTGGAGGGGGTATTATTTACTACAGTGATCATTGTGAAATGGATAAAACTGGTTTTAATATGACTTCTAAATTTTGAGGCTGCCTCTTCCTGAGGCAATGGATGTTCAGGAGCTCCAAACAAGAGTTAGTTGCAATGATACCTTTTTCTTTAACATCGGTCAAGCCCAGTTCAGGCACTCTGTAAATGGGCTGTGGCACAGTTCATACAGTTGCCTGCACAGACTTGGGGACCACATGGGGACATCTGTAGCACAAGCAGAGCTCATAGGTACTCTTCTCTGTAAGGTGCTTATTGTGCTTGTCACTTCAGAGAGCTGCCAAATTACAGTCCAGGAATGTGGGTGCCCTCCTTCTCTCTGCCCTTTACCCACTTGTTCAACGGTCTGGACAAAGCAGCCATAAGAGTCTCTCCAGACAAGCTCTTTTCTTCCTTTTTTCTATTTCCTGCTGGTGCCCAGGCACAGCCACCAGAGTCTTTCACAGCACATCCCATGGGCACCGTAGCAGTTGTCTTTGCTCTGTAGAAAAATGTCTCTGTGCTGTGGGCTTTATTCTCTCAGCCATGCTATGCATGCTGCTAGATGATACCATAAGCTAGCAGGAACCTGTCCTTCTAGAGGGGACATCCCCAAGTGCTTATCAGCTGCCTCCTGCTTTGCCTCTTCTGGAAAAATAACTCTGGGTTGAGGGGTGAAGTTTTCTCCCACTAGATGCACTCAAACATCTTCTTTGTTGTCTCAGAAGGAGGGGAGAGAAAATAAGTGTTTCTACAGCCTGGAATAAGCCTTACCTGCAAAAGAAACAATTTTTGCCACCTTTGTGCTCAGAAATGGGATTTCTGAGGGCAATTGCACTTTAGTTGTTCTGCATGGCCAGTACATTGCTCATGGGCCCTCATCAAGGACCAAGAGGAAGGGATAAGGGCCAGAGCTCTGATCATTTTGGAGAAGGGATTGGTTCCCTGAGCCATTTTACCTCTGCACTTTGGGTCCAGATCCCAGCAGCCATGAGAGTTCCCACAGCTTGTTGCAGGTGGTGGCCCAGTGAGTGTCATAGCTGTGGATCCCCCTGGGAGCAGGCAGGAAGGAGAGTGGGAGCTAGGAGAGTTCTGACATGGTTAAGAAATGTGGAGGACATTCCTTCTCTCACCTATTGGTAAGCCTTTCTCATTACAGATGCCTTGAAAACAGAGGTGACTAGGAATGGGAGTTCTCCTGAAATCTTAGGAAAGCTTTTAAAATTTTGTTAGAAAATTTCAATTGCAAAAACCCCAGATTATTTTGCCTATAATTTACTAGAGTGCAATGTGCACCAATTGACTTTTATTTTTGTTTTCTCAGCTGAAAGGTACTTACTGCCCGTAAGTTTCTTACCAGTAGAGGTGTCAGTGTCTGCCAGTGTGTGCTCTGAGGTGAAGCAGCAAGATAAAAGTTCAAGAGCCACCGGTTTCTTGATCATGGCCAAAATTTCTTTACTCAGTTCAAGAGTGGGAGAGAGCTGAACAGAGTAAGGCAGACAGCCTTCCTTGGTCCTTTTTTTTGTAGATGAGTGTAGTTTACATGAACTGGTTGAAAACAGCTCTGAAGTTGATCTTATGACTTGTTCTTTTAAACTGTTGTTCATCTCTTTGACTTCATTTCATGTCCCCATACCCTGCCTGAGCAAGTCTACAAACAACCCTGGGGATCAGAAAGGCCAAACTTTAAGGCAGTGTTAGATTTATTGTAGGTGAAGGAATGAAACCCTCTCACATTCCTGTTCATCAGAGCTGAAATCTCCCCCCATTTATGGAGCAGTTTGTGCATAGAGCCTGTTGTCTGCTAAGAATCAATCAGCTCATGGAGCCAGAACCAGCACAAAGTGCTTAAGCTTTTTAATTATTTTTCTCATCATTAAAATGACAGTGTGAAATCTTGCTATGTTTTTACAGAGTATCGTGAATTCCAGTTATGTTATTTTCTAACACACCCAGGAGTGCCACAGTGCTGCAGCACCACAGAGCTAACAGCAAGCAGGCTTTTCTGTTACCTCCAGATGTCCTTGAAGCTGCTGGCTCATGTTGGACATGTAGTATTCTTCATCCTGCTCATTTGTGGTTCCAACCTGTCACAGTCAGCAGCATTTTCCTGAAGGAGTATCCACTGAGGGACTGGTTTCAGTCATTTGATGTGGTTTTATTTCAGCTATTGCCAGGATTTTCCATCAGTCAGATAAAACATTAATCCATTGAACCTTACGAATGTGCAGTGATAGAGCAGAAGGCAAGGACTGTCACCAGTGTACAGCTTTGAACAGAACACCTCGGAGCAAGTTATTTTACGCTGTGTCCTTGAGTGAGGACACAACACCTGAGGGAGAGAAGAAAAAAAGCAGCCGTTTGTGTGGTGGATTTTCCTTGCAGTGAGTTCATTGCAGCAGAGGTCCATGAGCGTGAGGGGCAGTGCGGCAGGCAGAGCAGCCGGCGGCGCTGGATGCGGAGCAGCCAGGGACACCTGCCGGCGGCGGGCAGCAGCACCGGCCCGGCCACAGGCAGGACAAGCGGCTCCGACAGCCGTGGGGAGGAGGAGGAGGAAAGAGGAGAACTAGGCCGATCAAAGTCCACGGGGACTGCAAATGGCACCTTTTATTCCTAGATGCTTGGAGACAGGGAAAGGTTAGTTTTACACACAGTAATAACACAGACAGGAGGAGGGAGAGAGTTGCAGTGGTGGGAGGTTTCCAGAAATAATCTCTGAGTGAGGTATAGCAGTCATAAAAATGCTGATGAATTTACTTTTGCTGAGTTTTTAAGACAACATCTTGTGTCACTGTTTTCCTGTCAGTTGATGAGGAATCTTAGCACTTACGTGGCATATTGTGCTTTTTCACTACTTGCTCCTTTGGCAGTGGGAAGTATGTTATCAACAGGGAAGGGGGAAGCCAGAGAAATTGTTACTAGAAATAAAGCTCAGGGATTCTGTATCCCAACACCTTGTTGCTTCTGATGGATTATACTGCCCATGTGTTTTAGATCAGATTGGGCCCTTTCAGTTTGAACTGGGCTATGGAGGATGGAATCTGACATGTTCAGAGCTGGTACTGACATGACATCTGACTGCTGACCTCACAAGACAGTTTCTATTCTCTGCCAATATTTAGTCTCACAGAATGGTGGGTAGGACTTTCACACATCCTTCAGTGAGTAAAGAGCTCAAAGTCTGTTCACAAAGATTCAAGCCCAGTTGCTTTGGAACACGCATCCATTGGCTTTGCCCGAAGTGGAACTGGAGAATGGGGCCATGGCAGTTCAGCACCAGCCACCTCTGGGGGCAAGCTGGACCTGGACCAGAGAGCCCCGGCTCTCTGTTCAGAGAGCACTGGTGAAGATTGCTGCTCCCCTGCTCCTCTTATAGTGGTGGCTGCTCTGCAGTGCTTTGTGTGCTAGAACTCAGATTCCTTCTCTAATCACTGATGCCAAGAGCTGGTTATAAAGGAGTGCAGTGCATTTTGCAGCTCTGTAAAAACGAATCACACCTAAGACAGAAACCAACCTTATTTAAGGCAAATGTATTTTAATGTCACCATTAATCAGTGACTTTTAATTGGGAGAAGCTTTCTAATATGCCAGTAGGGGTACAGAAAATTTTATGTTTCAGGGTACTTTACAACAGAGCACAAAATATTCCCTATGATTTAAGTAGCTGAAGTACCTTATTTTCAGTGAGCCTGATAGACACATTGTCACTGACTCTCTCCTGACTCCCACAGTGTCTGTTCAGTTTGCAAATAAAGCCAGATTTATGCAGCTTTTCTTTTGCTTACACTGCTAATGCTAACAACACATCCAAGTGTTAAACACAAAGCACTAAACTATGTAATTTTTTGCCTTAAAATACTGAACAAATGGTACTTTCCCTGTGAAGGGCTAGTAAAAAAAATTATATTTGCAAGGCAAGATGCTATTGTATGCTTCCAAATATTTTTGTATTGTGTACATTCTGTATATTTTTGTTGTGACAATATTATTTGAACACAGAATCCATTAAATTTTTTTTGGTGGATTTTTGTTTGTTTTCTGTTTAATTTATCTTCTCTTTTTTTCCTTCTTTTTTTTTTTAATAAAATTGAGTTGTTTTATATCACATACCAAAAAACCAACCAAAAATAACTTTCAAGGACAGTTTTGTCCTTGGAAAGTTTGTCTACAGTTTGTCTAAAGTCTTAAGTTTGTCTACAGTTAACATGATATTTAACAAAAGAGCCCTCGGTTTGGAGCACTGCCATGTGATCTAAAAATGACATTGGTAACTCATTTTTATGTCTGTCTAACAGATAAAGGGGAGAGTGAATGGCAGCTTCATTTCTCCACAAGATATAATGAGGATGAAGAACTGGCTTGGGACTTGTATGGAAATTCAGGTGTTGTCCAACTTTGTGGCAGCTGTCCCTTCATTGCAGTGACCTCAGGACTGCAGGGAAGTTGACAATATTTGAGCAATTTTTTAAAATTTTTTTAGACATGAGTAATATTTTTTTTTACTGGGGAGGAAGGTTATGCTCTTTTAACATCAGGCTCTACTGAGGGTTTTCAAATCTGAGAGCCAAAACTCCTCTCTTAAATCAAGAGTCGAAACAACATATCCAGAAAGTTCTGCAGTAAACCCCAACTAATTAAAACAAAAATCCTTCTAAGAGAGTGGAAGGAAAAGGCTTATTTCGAAAAATTTCTTTTTGTTGGGAAACACTGAGATAAAGTGTAATTTATAGGAATGAAGATGTATGTAGGAGCTAAGAAAGCAGAGAACAAGCAGGACTTGTGGAAAGGAGCAAAGAAAAACAAGGCCCTCATTTTCAGCCAAAGCTGTCCGCACAGCTCCCTGTAAAACTCCAACAGTGTCAGAATCACTTCCCGAGATGGGAGAGGCTTGTACCTTGCTGAGAAACTTCTTTTGAGATAAGAAAGCAGAAAACAACCAGGACTTATGGAAAGGAGCAAGGAAACACAAGGTCCCCCATTTGGAGACAAAGCTGTGCACACAGCTCTCTGGAAAACTCCGGCAGGATGGGACAGGCATGTACTATGCTGAGAGAGCTTGTTTTGAGCTAAGAAAGCAGAAAACATGCAAAATTTGTGGAAAGGAGCAAAGAAACACAAGGCCCTAATTTTGAGCCAAAGCTGTGCACACAGCTCCCTGTAAAACTCCAACAGTGTCAGAATCACTTCCCGTTATGGCAGAGGCATTTATGTTGCTGAGAGAGCTTCTTTTGAACTAAGACAGCAGAAAACAACCAGGACTTCTGGAAAGCAGCAAAGAAACACAAGGCCCCCCATTTTAAGCCAAAGCAGAGTGTACAGCTCCCTGTAAAACTGCAACGGTACAAGAATCACTTCCCGTTATGGCAGAGGCATTTATGTTGCTGAGAGAGCTTCTTTTGAGCTAAGAAAGCAGCAAACAAGCAGGACTTGTGCAAAGGAGCAAAGAAACACATCCTCTCCCATTTTTAACGAAAGTGGTGTGCTCAGGTCTCTGTAAAACTCCAACATTGCCAGAATCACTTCCCGTGATGGGAGAGGCATTTACGCTGCTGAGAGAGCTTCTTTTGAGCTGAGAAAGCAGCAAACAAGCGGGACTTGTGGAAAGCAGCAAAGAAACACAAGGCCCCCATTTGGAGCCAAAGCTGGGTGCACAGAAATCTTTAAATCTTCAACGGTGTGAGAATCACTTCCCGTGCTGGGAGAGGCATGTACATTGCTGAAAGACTTCTTTTGAGCTGAGAAAGCAGAAAACAAGCAGAACTTGTGGAAAGGAGCAAAGAAACACAAGGCTCCCATTTGGAGCCAATGCTGTGGGCAGAGCTCTCTGAAAAACTGCAACAGTGTCAGAATCACTTACCATGATGGGAGAGGCATGTACATTGCTGAGAGAGCTTCTTTTGAGCTAAGAAAGCAGAAAACAAGCAAGAGTTATGGAAAAAAACAAAGAAAAAAAAAAACCCTCTTTTGCATCAAGGCTCTGCGCACAGCTCCCTCAAAAACTCCAACAGTTTCAGAATCACCTCCCTTGATGTGACAGCCATGTACAGTGCTGAGAGAGCTTCTTTTGAGCTAAGAAAGCAGAAAACAGGCAGGACTTGTGGAAAGGAGCAAAGAATCAAAAGGCCCCCATTTGGAGCCAAAGCTGTGCGCACAGCTCCCTGTAAAACTGCAACGGTGTCAGAATCACTTCCCATGATGAGAGAGGCATGTACTTTGCTGAGAGAACTTGTTTAGAGCTAAGAAAGCAGAAAAGAAGCAGGACTTGTGGAACGCAGCAAAGAAACACAAGGCCCTCAGTTTTTAGCCAAAGCTGTGAGCACAGCTCCCTGTAAAACTCCAACAGTGCCAAAATCACTTCCCATGATGGGAGAGGCATGTACATTGCTGAGAGAGCTTGTTTTGAGCTAAGAAAGCAAAAAACAAGCAAGAGTTATGGAAAAAACCAAAGAAACAAATCCCCCCTTTTTTGCATCAAGGCTCTGCGCACAGCTCCCTGTAAAACTCCAACAGTTTCAAAATCACCTCCCGTGATGCGACAGGCATGTACATTGCTGCGAGAGCTTCTTTTGAGCTAAGAAAGCAGAAAACAGGCAGGACTTTTGGAAAGGAGACAGGAAACACAAGGCCCCGCATTTGGAGCCAAACCTGTGCGCACAGCTCCTGTAAAACTCCAACAGTGCCAGAATCACTTCCCGTGATAGGAGAAGCATATACAGTGATGACAGAGTTTCTTTTGAGCTAAGAAAGCAGAAAAGAAGCAGGACTTGTGGAACGCAGCAAAGAAACACAAGGCCCTCAGTTTTTAGCCAAAGCTGTGAGCACAGTTCCCTGTAAAACTCCAACAGTATCACAATCACTTCCCGTGATTGGGAGGCATATACTATGCCGAGAGAGCTTCTTTTGAGCTAAGAAAGCAGAAAAGAAGCAGGACTTGTGGAAAGGAGCAAAGAAACACAAGGCCCCCATTTGGAGCCAAAGCTGTGCGCACAGCTCCCTGGAAAACTCCAAGAGTGCCAGAATCACTTCCCGTGATAGGAGAACCATATGCAGTTGTGAGAGAGCTTCTTTTGAGCTTAGAAAGCAGAAAACTGGAAGGACTTGTGGAAAGGAGCAAAGAAACACAAGGCCCCCATTTGGAGCCAAAGCTGTGCGCACAGCTCCCTGTAAAACTGCAACGGTGTCAGAATCACTTCCCGTGATGAGAGAGGCATGTACTTTGCTGAGAGAACTTGTTTAGAGCTAAGAAAGCAGAAAAGAAGCAGGACTTGTGGAACGCAGCAAAGAAACACAAGGCCTTCAGTTTTTAGCCAAAGCTGTGAGCACAGCTCCCTGTAAAACTCCAACAGTATCAGAATCACTTCCCGTGATGGGAGAGGCTTGTACATGGCTGAGAAACTTCTTTTGAGCTAAGAAAGCAGAAAACAGGCAGGACTTGTTGAAAGGAGCAAATATACACAAGGCCCCCATTTGGAGCCAAATTTGTGCGCACAGCTCCCTGTAAGACTCCAAGAGTGCCAGAATCACTTCCCGTCATAGGAGAAGCATATACAGTGATGACAGAGTTTCTTTTGAGCTAAGAAAGCAGAAAACAGGCAGGACTTGTGGAAAGGAGCAAAGAAACACAAGGCCTTCCGTTTTTAGCCAAAGCTGAGTGTACAGATTCCTGAAAAACTGCAAGAGTGCCAGAATCACTTCCCGTGATTGGGAGGCATATACTATGCCGAGAGAGCTTCTTTTGAGCTAAGAAAGCCGAAAAGAAGCAGGACTTGTGGAAAGAAGCAAAGAAACACAAGGCCCCCATCTGGAGCCAAAGCTGTGCGCACAGCTCCCTGGAAAACTTCAACAGTTTCAAATCACCTCCCGTGATGCGACAGGCATGTACGTTGCTGCGAGAGCTTCTTTTGAGCTAAGAAAGCAGAAAACAGGCAGGACTTTTGGAAAGGAGACAGGAAACACAAGGCCCCGCATTTGGAGCCAAACCTGTGCGCACAGCTCCTGTAAAACTCCAACAGTGCCAGAATCACTTCCCGTGATTGGAGAAGCATATACAGTGATGACAGAGTTTCTTTTGAGCTAAGAAAGCAGAAAAGAAGCAGGACTTGTGGAACGCAGCAAAGAAACACAAGGCCCTCAGTTTTTAGCCAAAGCTGTGAGCACAGCTCCCTGTAAAACTCCAACAGTATCAGAATCACTTCCCGTGATGGGAGAGGCTTGTACATGGCTGAGAAACTTCTTTTGAGCTAAGAAAGCAGAAAACAGGCAGGACTTGTTGAAAGGAGCAAATATACACAAGGCCCCCATTTGGAGCCAAATTTGTGCGCACAGCTCCCTGTAAGTCTCCAAGAGTGCCAGAATCACTTCCCGTCATAGGAGAAGCATGTACAGTGATGACAGAGTTTCTTTTGAGCTAAGAAAGCAGAAAACAGGCAGGACTTGTGGAAAGGAGCAAAGAAACACAAGGCCTTCCGTTTTTAGCCAAAGCTGAGTGTACAGATTCCTGAAAAACTGCAAGAGTGCCAGAATCACTTCCCGTGATTGGGAGGCATATACTATGCCGAGAGAGCTTCTTTTGAGCTAAGAAAGCAGAAAACAGGCAGGACTTGTTGAAAGGAGCAAAGAAACACAAGGCCCCCATTTGGAGCCAAAGCTGTGCGCACAGCTCCCTGTAAAACTCCAACAGTGCCAAAATCACCTCCCGTGATGCGACAGGCATGTACGTTGCTGCGAGAGCTTCTTTTGAGCTAAGAAAGCAGAAAACAGGCAGGACTTTTGGAAAGGAGACAGGAAACACAAGGCCCCCCATTTGGAGGCAAAGCTGTGTGCACAGCTCCTGTAAAACTCCAACAGTGCCAGAATCACTTCCCGTGATAGGAGAAGCATATACAGTGATGACAGAGTTTCTTTTGAGCTAAGAAAGCAAAAAACAGGCAAGACTTGTGGAAAGGAGCAAAGAAACACAAGGCCCCCATTTGGAGCCAAAGCTGTGCGTCCTGCTACCTGTAAATCTGCAACGGTGTCAGAATCAATTGCCGTGATGGGAGAGGCATGTACATTGCTGAGAGAGCTCCTTTTGAGCTAAGAAAGTCGAAAACGGGCAGGACTTGTGGAAAGGATCAAAGAAACACAAGGCCCCCATCTGGAGCCAAAGCTGTGCGCACAGCTCCCTGGAAAACTCCAAGAGTGCCAGAATCACTTCCCGTGATAGGAGAACCATATGCAGTTGTGAGAGAGCTTCTTTTGAGCTTAGAAAGCAGAAAACTGGAAGGACTTGTGGAAAGGAGCAAAGAAACACAAGGCCCCCATTTGGAGCCAAAGCTGTGCGCACAGCTCCCTATAAAACTGCAACGGTGTCAGAATCAGTTCCAGTGATGAGAGAGGCATGTACTTTGCTGAGAGAACTTGTTTAGAGCTAAGAAAGCAGAAAAGAAGCAGGACTTGTGGAACGCAGCAAAGAAACACAAGGCCCTCAGTTTTTAGCCAAAGCTGTGAGCACAGCTCCCTGTAAAACTCCAACAGTATCAGAATCACTTCCCGAGATTGGGAGGCATATACTATGCCGAGAGAGCTTCTTTTGAGCTAAGAAAGCCGAAAAAAAGCAGGACTTGTGGAAAGAAGCAAAGAAACACAAGGCCCCCATTTGGAGCCAAAGCTGTGCGCACAGCTCCCTGGAAAACTCCGGCAGTTTCAAAATGACCTCCCAGGATGGGACAGGCATGTACTATGCTGAGAGAGCTTGTTTTGAGCTAAGAAAGCAGAAAACATGCAAAATTTGTGGAAAGGAGCAAAGAAACACAAGGCCCTAATTTTGAGCCAAAGCTGTGCGCACAGCTCCCTATAAAACTCCAACAGTGTCAGAATCACTTCCCGTTATGGCAGAGGCATTTATGTTGCTGAGAGAGCTTCTTTTGAACTAAGACAGCAGAAAACAAGCAGGACTTGTGGAAAGGAGCAAAGAAAAACACGGCCCCCATTTTGAGCCAAAGGTGAGTGCACAGCTCCCTGTAAAACTGCAACGGTACAAGAATCACTTCCTGTGATGGAGAGGCACGTACCATGCCAAGAGAGCTTCTTTTGAGCTAAGAAAGCAGCAAACAAGCAGGACTTGTGCAAAGGAGCAAAGAAACACATCCTCTCCCATTTTTAACGAAAGTGGTGTGCTCAGGTCTCTGTAAAACTCCAACATTGCCAGAATCACTTCCCGTGATGGGAGAGGCATTTACACTGCTGAGAGAGCTTCTTTTGAGCTGAGAAAGCAGCAAACAAGTGGGACTTGTGGAAAGCACCAAAGAAACACAAGGCCCCCATTTGGAGCCAAAGCTGTGTGCACAGCAATCTTTAAAACTTCAACGGTGTCAGAATCACTTCCCGTGATGGGAGAGGCATGTAATTTGCTGAGAGAACTTGTTTCGAGCTAAGAAAGCAGAAAAGAAGCAGGACTTGTGGAAAGGAGCAAAGAAACACAAGGCCTTCCGTTTTTAGCCAAAGCTGAGTGTACAGATTCCTGAAAAACTGCAGGAGTGCCAGAATCACTTCCCGTGATAGGAGAACCATATGCAGTTGTGAGAGAGCTTCTTTTGAGCTTAGAAAGCAGAAAACTGGAAGGACTTGTGGAAAGGAGCAAAGAAACACAAGGCCCCCATTTGGAGCCAAAGCTGTGCGCACAGCTCCCTGTAAAACTGCAACGGTGTCAGAATCACTTCCAGTGATGAGAGAGGCATGTACTTTGCTGAGAGAACTTGTTTAGAGCTAAGAAAGCAGAAAAGAAGCAGGACTTGTGGAACGCAGCAAAGAAACACAAGGCCCTCAGTTTTTAGCCAAAGCTGTGAGCACAGCTCCCTGTAAAACTCCAACAGTATCAGAATCACTTCCCGAGATTGGGAGGCATATACTATGCCGAGAGAGCTTCTTTTGAGCTAAGAAAGCCGAAAAGAAGCAGGACTTGTGGAAAGAAGCAAAGAAACACAAGGCCCCCATTTGGAGCCAAAGCTGTGCGCACAGCTCCCTGGAAAACTCCGGCAGTTTCAAAATGACCTCCCAGGATGGGACAGGCATGTACTATGCTGAGAGAGCTTGTTTTCAGCTAAGAAAGCAGAAAACATGCAAAATTTGTGGAAAGGAGCAAAGAAACACAAGGCCCTAATTTTGAGCCAAAGCTGTGCGCACAGCTCCCTATAAAACTCCAACAGTGTCAGAATCACTTCCCGTTATGGCAGAGGCATTTATGTTGCTGAGAGAGCTTCTTTTGAACTAAGACAGCAGAAAACAAGCAGGACTTGTGGAAAGGAGCAAAGAAAAACACGGCCCCCATTTTGAGCCAAAGGTGAGTGCACAGCTCCCTGTAAAACTGCAACGGTACAAGAATCACTTCCCGTGATGGAGAGGCACGTACCATGCCAAGAGAGCTTCTTTTGAGCTAAGAAAGCAGCAAACAAGCAGGACTTGTGCAAAGGAGCAAAGAAACACATCCTCTCCCATTTTTAACGAAAGTGGTGTGCTCAGGTCTCTGTAAAACTCCAACATTGCCAGAATCACTTCCCGTGATGGGAGAGGCATTTACGCTGCTGAGAGAGCTTCTTTTGAGCTGAGAAAGCAGCAAACAAGTGGGACTTGTGGAAAGCACCAAAGAAACACAAGGCCCCCATTTGGAGCCAAAGCTGTGTGCACAGCAATCTTTAAAACTTCAACGGTGTCAGAATCACTTCCCGTGATGGGAGAGGCATGTAATTTGCTGAGAGAACTTGTTTCGAGCTAAGAAAGCAGAAAAGAAGCAGGACTTGTGGAAAGGAGCAAAGAAACACAAGGCCTTCCGTTTTTAGCCAAAGCTGAGTGTACAGATTCCTGAAAAACTGCAGGAGTGCCAGAATCACTTCCCGTGATAGGAGAACCATATGCAGTTGTGAGAGAGCTTCTTTTGAGCTTAGAAAGCAGAAAACTGGAAGGACTTGTGGAAAGGAGCAAAGAAACACAAGGCCCCCATTTGGAGCCAAAGCTGTGCGCACAGCTCCCTGTAAAACTGCAACGGTGTCAGAATCACTTCCAGTGATGAGAGAGGCATGTACTTTGCTGAGAGAACTTGTTTAGAGCTAAGAAAGCAGAAAAGAAGCAGGACTTGTGGAAAGCAGCAAAGAAACACAAGGCCCTCAGTTTTTAGCCAAAGCTGTGAGCACAGCTCCCTGTAAAACTCCAACAGTATCAGAATCACTTCCCGTGATTGGGAGGCATATACTATGCCGAGAGAGCTTCTTTTGAGCTAAGAAAGCCGAAAAAAAGCAGGACTTGTGGAAAGAAGCAAAGAAACACAAGGCCCCCATCTGGAGCCAAAGCTGTGCGCACAGCTCCCTGGAAAACTTCAACAGTTTCAAAATCACCTCCCGTGATGCGACAGGCATGTACGTTGCTGCGAGAGCTTCTTTTGAGCTAAGAAAGCAGAAAACAGGCAGGACTTTTGGAAAGGAGACAGGAAACACAAGGCCCCGCATTTGGAGCCAAACCTGTGCGCACAGCTCCTGTAAAACTCCAACAGTGCCAGAATCACTTCCCGTGATAGGAGAAGCATATACAGTGATGACAGAGTTTCTTTTGAGCTAAGAAAGCAGAAAAGAAGCAGGACTTGTGGAACGCAGCAAAGAAACACAAGGCCCTCAGTTTTTAGCCAAAGCTGTGAGCACAGTTCCCTGTAAAACTCCAACAGTATCACAATCACTTCCCGTGATTGGGAGGCATATACTATGCCGAGAGAGCTTCTTTTGAGCTAAGAAAGCAGAAAAGAAGCAGGACTTGTGGAAAGGAGCAAAGAAACACAAGGCCCCCATCTGGAGCCAAAGCTGTGCGCACAGCTCCCTGGAAAACTCCAAGAGTGCCAGAATCACTTCCCGTGATAGGAGAACCATATGCAGTTGTGAGAGAGCTTCTTTTGAGCTTAGAAAGCAGAAAACTGGAAGGACGTGTGGAAAGGAGCAAAGAAACACAAGGCCCCCATTTGGAGCCAAAGCTGTGCGCACAGCTCCCTGTAAAACTGCAACGGTGTCAGAATCAGTTCCAGTGATGAGAGAGGCATGTACTTTGCTGAGAGAACTTCTTTTGAGCTAAGAAAGCAGAAAACAGGCAGGACTTGTTGAAAGGAGCAAATATACACAAGGCCCCCATTTGGAGCCAAATTTGTGCGCACAGCTCCCTGTAAGTCTCCAAGAGTGCCAGAATCACTTCCCGTCATAGGAGAAGCATATACAGTGATGACAGAGTTTCTTTTGAGCTAAGAAAGCAGAAAACAGGCAGGACTTGTGGAAAGGAGCAAAGAAACACAAGGCCTTCCGTTTTTAGCCAAAGCTGAGTGTACAGATTCCTGAAAAACTGCAAGAGTGCCAGAATCACTTCCCGTGATTGGGAGGCATATACTATGCCGAGAGAGCTTCTTTTGAGCTAAGAAAGCAGAAAACAGGCAGGACTTGTTGAAAGGAGCAAAGAAACACAAGGTCCCCATTTGGAGCCAAAGCTGTGCGCACAGCTCCCTGTAAAACTCCAACAGTGCCAAAATCACCTCCCGTGATGCGACAGGCATGTACGTTGCTGCGAGAGCTTCTTTTGAGCTAAGAAAGCAGAAAACAGGCAGGACTTGTTGAAAGGAGACAGGAAACACAAGGCCCCCCATTTGGAGGCAAAGCTGTGTGCACAGCTCCTGTAAAACTCCAACAGTGCCAGAATCACTTCCCGTGATAGGAGAAGCATATACAGTGATGACAGAGTTTCTTTTGAGCTAAGAAAGCAAAAAACAGGCAAGACTTGTGGAAAGGAGCAAAGAAACACAAGGCCCCCATTTGGAGCCAAAGCTGTGCGTCCTGCTACCTGTAAATCTGCAACGGTGTCAGAATCAATTGCCGTGATGGGAGAGGCATGTACATTGCTGAGAGAGCTCCTTTTGAGCTAAGAAAGTCGAAAACGGGCAGGACTTGTGGAAAGGATCAAAGAAACACAAGGCCCCCATCTGGAGCCAAAGCTGTGCGCACAGCTCCCTGGAAAACTCCAAGAGTGCCAGAATCACTTCCCGTGATAGGAGAACCATATGCAGTTGTGAGAGAGCTTCTTTTGAGCTTAGAAAGCAGAAAACTGGAAGGACTTGTGGAAAGGAGCAAAGAAACACAAGGCCCCCATTTGGAGCCAAAGCTGTGCGCACAGCTCCCTATAAAACTGCAACGGTGTCAGAATCAGTTCCAGTGATGAGAGAGGCATGTACTTTGCTGAGAGAACTTGTTTAGAGCTAAGAAAGCAGAAAAGAAGCAGGACTTGTGGAACGCAGCAAAGAAACACAAGGCCCTCAGTTTTTAGCCAAAGCTGTGAGCACAGCTCCCTGTAAAACTCCAACAGTATCAGAATCACTTCCCGAGATTGGGAGGCATATACTATGCCGAGAGAGCTTCTTTTGAGCTAAGAAAGCCGAAAAGAAGCAGGACTTGTGGAAAGAAGCAAAGAAACACAAGGCCCCCATTTGGAGCCAAAGCTGTGCGCACAGCTCCCTGGAAAACTCCGGCAGTTTCAAAATGACCTCCCAGGATGGGACAGGCATGTACTATGCTGAGAGAGCTTGTTTTGAGCTAAGAAAGCAGAAAACATGCAAAATTTGTGGAAAGGAGCAAAGAAACACAAGGCCCTAATTTTGAGCCAAAGCTGTGCGCACAGCTCCCTATAAAACTCCAACAGTGTCAGAATCACTTCCCGTTATGGCAGAGGCATTTATGTTGCTGAGAGAGCTTCTTTTGAACTAAGACAGCAGAAAACAAGCAGGACTTGTGGAAAGGAGCAAAGAAAAACACGGCCCCCATTTTGAGCCAAAGGTGAGTGCACAGCTCCCTGTAAAACTGCAACGGTACAAGAATCACTTCCTGTGATGGAGAGGCACGTACCATGCCAAGAGAGCTTCTTTTGAGCTAAGAAAGCAGCAAACAAGCAGGACTTGTGCAAAGGAGCAAAGAAACACATCCTCTCCCATTTTTAACGAAAGTGGTGTGCTCAGGTCTCTGTAAAACTCCAACATTGCCAGAATCACTTCCCGTGATGGGAGAGGCATTTACACTGCTGAGAGAGCTTCTTTTGAGCTGAGAAAGCAGCAAACAAGTGGGACTTGTGGAAAGCACCAAAGAAACACAAGGCCCCCATTTGGAGCCAAAGCTGTGTACACAGCAATCTTTAAAACTTCAACGGTGTCAGAATCACTTCCCGTGATGGGAGAGGCATGTAATTTGCTGAGAGAACTTGTTTCGAGCTAAGAAAGCAGAAAACAAGCAGGACTTGTGGAAAGGAGCAAAGAAACACAAGGCCTTCCGTTTTTAGCCAAAGCTGAGTGTACAGATTCCTGAAAAACTGCAGGAGTGCCAGAATCACTTCCCGTGATAGGAGAACCATATGCAGTTGTGAGAGAGCTTCTTTTGAGCTTAGAAAGCAGAAAACTGGAAGGACTTGTGGAAAGGAGCAAAGAAACACAAGGCCCCCATTTGGAGCCAAAGCTGTGCGCACAGCTCCCTGTAAAACTGCAACGGTGTCAGAATCACTTCCAGTGATGAGAGAGGCATGTACTTTGCTGAAAGAACTTGTTTAGGGCTAAGAAAGCAGAAAAGAAGCAGGACTTGTGGAAAGCAGCAAAGAAACACAAGGCCCTCAGTTTTTAGCCAAAGCTGTGAGCACAGCTCCCTGTAAAACTCCAACAGTATCAGAATCACTTCCCGTGATTGGGAGGCATATACTATGCCGAGAGAGCTTCTTTTGAGCTAAGAAAGCCGAAAAAAAGCAGGACTTGTGGAAAGAAGCAAAGAAACACAAGGCCCCCATCTGGAGCCAAAGCTGTGCGCACAGCTCCCTGGAAAACTTCAACAGTTTCAAAATCACCTCCCGTGATGCGACAGGCATGTACGTTGCTGCGAGAGCTTCTTTTGAGCTAAGAAAGCAGAAAACAGGCAGGACTTTTGGAAAGGAGACAGGAAACACAAGGCCCCGCATTTGGAGCCAAACCTGTGCGCACAGCTCCTGTAAAACTCCAACAGTGCCAGAATCACTTCCCGTGATAGGAGAAGCATATACAGTGATGACAGAGTTTCTTTTGAGCTAAGAAAGCAGAAAAGAAGCAGGACTTGTGGAACGCAGCAAAGAAACACAAGGCCCTCAGTTTTTAGCCAAAGCTGTGAGCACAGCTCCCTGTAAAACTCCAACAGTATCACAATCACTTCCCGAGATTGGGAGGCATATACTATGCCGAGAGAGCTTCTTTTGAGCTAAGAAAGCCGAAAAGAAGCAGGACTTGTGGAAAGAAGCAAAGAAACACAAGGCCCCCATTTGGAGCCAAAGCTGTGCGCACAGCTCCCTGGAAAACTCCGGCAGTTTCAAAATGACCTCCCAGGATGGGACAGGCATGTACTATGCTGAGAGAGCTTGTTTTGAGCTAAGAAAGCAGAAAACATGCAAAATTTGTGGAAAGGAGCAAAGAAACACAAGGCCCTAATTTTGAGCCAAAGCTGTGCGCACAGCTCCCTATAAAACTCCAACAGTGTCAGAATCACTTCCCGTTATGGCAGAGGCATTTATGTTGCTGAGAGAGCTTCTTTTGAACTAAGACAGCAGAAAACAAGCAGGACTTGTGGAAAGGAGCAAAGAAAAACACGGCCCCCATTTTGAGCCAAAGGTGAGTGCACAGCTCCCTGTAAAACTGCAACGGTACAAGAATCACTTCCCGTGATGGAGAGGCACGTACCATGCCAAGAGAGCTTCTTTTGAGCTAAGAAAGCAGCAAACAAGCAGGACTTGTGCAAAGGAGCAAAGAAACACATCCTCTCCCATTTTTAACGAAAGTGGTGTGCTCAGGTCTCTGTAAAACTCCAACATTGCCAGAATCACTTCCCGTGATGGGAGAGGCATTTACGCTGCTGAGAGAGCTTCTTTTGAGCTGAGAAAGCAGCAAACAAGCGGGACTTGTGGAAAGCACCAAAGAAACACAAGGCCCCCATTTGGAGCCAAAGCTGTGTGCACAGCAATCTTTAAAACTTCAACGGTGTCAGAATCACTTCCCGTGATGGGAGAGGCATGTAATTTGCTGAGAGAACTTGTTTCGAGCTAAGAAAGCAGAAAACAAGCAGGACTTGTGGAAAGGAGCAAAGAAACACAAGGCCTTCCGTTTTTAGCCAAAGCTGAGTGTACAGATTCCTGAAAAACTGCAGGAGTGCCAGAATCACTTCCCGTGATAGGAGAACCATATGCAGTTGTGAGAGAGCTTCTTTTGAGCTTAGAAAGCAGAAAACTGGAAGGACTTGTGGAAAGGAGCAAAGAAACACAAGGCCCCCATTTGGAGCCAAAGCTGTGCGCACAGCTCCCTGTAAAACTGCAACGGTGTCAGAATCACTTCCAGTGATGAGAGAGGCATGTACTTTGCTGAGAGAACTTGTTTAGAGCTAAGAAAGCAGAAAAGAAGCAGGACTTGTGGAAAGCAGCAAAGAAACACAAGGCCCTCAGTTTTTAGCCAAAGCTGTGAGCACAGCTCCCTGTAAAACTCCAACAGTATCAGAATCACTTCCCGTGATTGGGAGGCATATACTATGCCGAGAGAGCTTCTTTTGAGCTAAGAAAGCCGAAAAAAAGCAGGACTTGTGGAAAGAAGCAAAGAAACACAAGGCCCCCATCTGGAGCCAAAGCTGTGCGCACAGCTCCCTGGAAAACTCCAACAGTTTCAAAATCACCTCCCGTGATGCGACAGGCATGTACGTTGCTGCGAGAGCTTCTTTTGAGCTAAGAAAGCAGAAAACAGGCAGGACTTTTGGAAAGGAGACAGGAAACACAAGGCCCCCCATTTGGAGCCAAAGCTGTGCGCACAGCTCCTGTAAAACTCCAACAGTGCCAGAATCACTTCCCGTGATAGGAGAAGCATATACAGTGATGACAGAGTTTCTTTTGAGCTAAGAAAGCAGAAAAGAAGCAGGACTTGTGGAACGCAGCAAGAACACAAGGCCCTCAGTTTTTAGCCAAAGCTGTGAGCACAGTTCCCTGTAAAACTCCAACAGTATCACAATCACTTCCCGTGATTGGGAGGCATATACTATGCCGAGAGAGCTTCTTTTGAGCTAGAAAGCAGAAAAGAAGCAGGACTTGTGGAAAGGAGCAAAGAAACACAAGGCCCCCATTTGGAGCCAAAGCTGTGCGCACAGCTCCCTGTAAAACTGCAAGAGTGCAGAATCAC